>JAWLRI010000424.1:219140-335541 GCA_034781795.1 Crypturellus tataupa
GGCGAGCGCTTCGGCTTCGAGGCCTTCAAGACCCCCCTGCAGGAAGCGGCGACACTGGCGGTGGCGAGAGGTGAGGCCCGGCGGGCGCCGACCCCCTCACACGCGCGCGGGAAGGGGGCGATGAGGCGCGTGCGCCCACATCCCCCACACGCATCCGTGTTCAGAAGAGGCCAAAACTCTTCACACTGAGCGTTTATAGAAAGAAAACTGTCTTAGTGTACCTGGAGCAGGCACAGTTGGTGCCAGCGGAATGTTTTCTTGTTGATAATGTTCCTGTCCACTCCGTGGTCCGTGCGGATGTTCTTGGGAATGCAGGGTTGTGCTGGTGTCAATGTGATCACCAAGGCGCTGCCGCTGGGCCAGCGGCTCCTGTGCTGACACAGGCCCTGGTGCCGAGGGCAGCAGCTCCCACCTCGGCTGCGGGGCTGGTGCGGGTTCACCTGCTGGCAGTAGCTGCGCACAGGGTGACAGAGCACTGGGAGGGTGGCAGAGCCTGGGCACAGGCTGCCCAGGGAGGCTGTGGAGGCTCCTTATCCAGAGATCTTCCAAACCCGCCTGGATGCCACCCTGTGCCCCATGCTCTGGGTGTCCCT
Organism: Crypturellus tataupa; assembly: GCA_034781795.1. Lineage (NCBI taxonomy): Eukaryota > Metazoa > Chordata > Aves > Tinamiformes > Tinamidae > Crypturellus > Crypturellus tataupa. Next base: position 219,734 of record JAWLRI010000424.1, read on the forward strand.
GCTGGAGCAGGGGTTCATGGATCATCTCTAAAGGAACCTTCCAGCCTCAGCCATTCCGTGATTCTTTGACTCTGTGGTAACAGCCCCGCCGAAAGCGGCGTTCTCTCAGCAGGGTGACCAAATAACACTGTGTGCGTTCGTGCCTCCGTCATGTGAAGTGGTCACTGCTCAGCACAGTGCTGGTTACTAACTACATGGTGTTTTCCATGTGTTTCCACCTCCTGCTATGAGGGATCTTTCTAAACTCCAACGGGATGCGAGGAAGATCTCTCATGGGATGCAGGATGGGTAGTTTGGTAACTGAAGGCTATTGGGTGCATGAAAGCAGCTCGCCTGGAAGGGGATTAGTATGAATGTGGACAAGTTGTTCCTTGTCATGGTTACTGTGTATCTAAATGTAAAGATGTTTCTATATGTTTACAAAGTGATCATAGATTCTAGACGTAGATATCTAAACATAGATATATGTTTACAAAGTGATCATAGAGCCACCAAGGCTGTTTCTCGCAGACTTTGTGCCCATCCCTCCAGACAAAGCTCCAGGGAGTTGCCACCGTTCAGTAGCCTGGAGCTTTTCCTGTTGTCTTTGCAGGCGAGAAGGATGTCTTTGTGTGCATGCCCACAGGGGCAGGGAAATCCTTGTGCTACCAGCTCCCTGCAGTCCTCGCCAGGGGCATCTCCATCGTCATTTCACCTCTGATTGCCCTCATTCAGGTAACTCTGCTATCTATGGGAAATCGTACTTGCTATGGCAAGGAATTGATTTTTGTCTCTATTTTCTCTACCTCTTTCCTTCCCTGCTATGGCAAGGTGCTCTACAGAAGCACCAAAGTGCAGTACCTCAAATGGACCAAGCTGTGTCTTTCCCCAGAACATAATTGCCATTTTACCTGTTAAGTAATAACTCTGGCAACAGTGAGCTTTCCTTTGAAGGCATAATTTGTTCTGCATCAAACTTCTTGGCAGACTTTCTTTCTGCCATAGCTCCTTTAGCAGAACTGCTCTATTTTCCCTTTTCTACCGTTTTATCAGCTATGGGGAGAAATATTTCCCTGCGAGAGCAGCTGAGGCAGCACTTAAACTTCTGTAAAGCATCAGTTTAATATTACATGATATCTGCTGTTGTAGGTTGCTGTTAATTCCTCTGTTATCTCTTACGATGTGCACTAAGACCTGGTGACACATCTCAGAAAGCAGTTATAAATAGTGAATTCTTTCCAAGTGAGAGAATGTCTAATTAAGCTTCAGGGAAGTTAGTAGCCGTTCCAGCTCAGGCAGTATTTTTGTCATCAGTAAACCAGAACTGATAAAACACAACAACAACAACAAACACTAGTAAAGCTTCTAGATGAAGCACAATGTGTCAGAGTGACAAATATGCTAAGATGGGCTCAGAGAATCTTACAGAAAGGAGCTGTTGTGAACTCAAAGGTCGCCTCATCCAGCCCTCGGGCCGAAGATGATCATGGTGCATTTCAGTATAGTCCAATTTAGAGTTTAATGTGTTTTGAGAGTGAGAGTTTTGTCAAGTAAGAGTTGACTTTGTGAGCAGAAAGCAGTGGATATTGGCAGCAGTCTAGTGAGTGAGACCTGGTGAAGATCAGTGGATATTGACTGAATATCACATACCTTGAAATAAAAATCAGGCATGTGAAAATTTAGGAATGAGAGGTAGTTAAGCACTGAAAGCAGCTACCGAGTGAACTGTTGAAATATCCACCTTTCAGGATTATTTTTGTCTTTTGAAAAGCAAATTAAGTTCGTAGCTCCATGTGAGAACAGCCAGACAAATTCCTATATCCAGTGTTCACTTGAATGTAATCCCATGTTTCTGGATTTTCAAGGCCTGATTCTCATCCAGACTCAGTTCTCTTGCAGTGGTGATTTGCATGAGCCTTGTATCTGTCTTACCTCAGCTGTGTTTATAAACTTCTTCACATATCTTGAAATGTGCTTTGTTACCAAAGGGTGGTGTTATTCTTTTTCCATGTATGACAACTTGATAGTGTAAATTCTGAGGTCCATAGGTGGCTTTTGTTTCAACTCAGTCTGCATATGACAAGATACTTAGCGTGTATATGAGGTATTTTGTAATTTTCCTGACGATGTTCCCAAGCAGCAAAATAACTGTCTAGAAGAGCATGGAGACCCCGAAATGGAGGTGGATGGTAGAACTGAACAGATTTGATTACAACTAAAGATATGGGCAGCTCAAGATGAGGTTCTAAGTAGCCAGATTGTGTGTGGATGTTGTCTGGAGACTCAGTCCTGTAGGTGAAGTTGGATCCCATCTGGATCTTCTCAGCAGTCTTTCGTTGATGACGGTTGGCTTTCCTCAATTCCATTTGATTTTCTTGTAACTTTTTTTTTTTAATTATTTCTTTAATCCAGGACCAAGTGGATCACTTGCTGGCTCTGAAGATCAAAGCCTGCTCTCTGAACTCCAAGCTTTCAGCCCAGGAAAAGAAGACCATCCTGGCTGACCTCATGAGTGAGAAGCCCCAAGTAAAGCTCCTGTACATAACGCCAGAGATGGCAGCTGCCTCCTCCTTTCAGCCCACTCTGAACTCCCTGGTGTCCCGAAACCTCCTCTCCTACCTGATAATTGATGAAGCTCACTGTGTCTCTCAGTGGGGACATGATTTTCGACCTGATTACCTGCGACTCGGCACCCTGCGCTCTCGCATACCCAATACACCATGTGTTGCCTTGACTGCCACCGCCACCAAGCAGGTCCAGGATGACATTGTGGCAGCTCTTAAGCTCAAGCAGCCTCTTGCCACCTTTAAGACTCCATGCTTCAGATCTAACTTGTTCTACGACGTGCAGTTCAAGGAGCTCCTGACTGATCCATATGCAAACTTGAAGGATTTCTGTCTGAAAGCCCTTGAAGTGAAGAACAGCACTGGGGTAGGTTTTACATGGTGGGAAGAAAGCTGAATCAAACAGAATATTCTTCAAGTTTGTTGTGGTCGGTATAGCTGTGTTAGGTCTGTGATGGGGATGGAAGCAGTCTCTGGAACAGAAGTGTTCACATATTGCAGAACAACTATAAAACATAAGTAAAATGTGAAGCTGTGTTCCCTTCAGACAAAAGCAACCTTAGAAATGGGTTGCTCTAAATTAACATGCGTTCAGAACATGCAAATAACATTTCCTTTTTGGTTCTTCTTCTCCCAGACAAACACGGTGAGTTTAGATTGTCTAGTGTGGAAAAATATAATAAAGGTGAACTGAAGCACTTGGAGTGCTGAATTTCCTGCTATAACACTAATTTCCAGAGAAACTGAGCAAGTCAAGTCATCAGTTTGTTATCTGTAAAGCAGGGGGAGAGACTGTTTTTACCTTGTACGCAGTGGAAAAGAACTGAAATATTTGATGAATATCCCTTCAACCTCATAGGATTCATGAGGAGACTCTCTGGTTTACTTCTGTGCAGCAGCAGTATCCAAAAACAGTATTCCCAAAGCATTCCAAACTGAGTCTTATGCTTCCCCGTTGTCCCTTCTGCACTAACGATCTTAGCTCTGCAGATGAGCTTACCACAGTGTCCTGGGTTTTCTCTCCTGTCCACACAGGTGTACTCGGGTTGTGGCATTGTGTACTGCAGGATGAGGGATGTGTGTGACCAACTGGCTATTGAACTGAGCTACCGAGGAGTGAAAGCCAAGGCTTATCATGCAGGTACTGGAAGCCCTGTCTGCATCTCTCAGAAACTGTTAAACTGCATCGCATCAAGGTGTAGGTCAGAGTGAGCCAGACAGCAAATTTCTAGGCCTAGTTTGGGATGTGTCAGACATTGTAGCTGACAGGTCTTTGAGGTAAGTACAGGGCATTACACAGAATGGTATCCCATGCATTCCACAACTTTGACTTATGCTGGATCTTGCATGGCCTCAATATAACAGCCTCTGCCCCAGAAGGATTCTGGATTTTCCTCTCTGAAGAGAGTCAGATGCTGAAGTCTTCTGCTTGCTCCCAGGCCAATTTAAACACAGGTAGAGGGGACTGTGTTTATCAGTCTGTTTTTAAGTGATAGGGATGGCTTGCAGTGGGGGAATGGAAGAGGAAGAAAATACTTCTAGGATGCTTCTAGTACTTCTAGTAGAAAATACTTCTACTTCAACTCTTGTTTTCTTATTTATTTATTTGCTCATTTTACTTCCCAGGACTCAAGGCAGCTGACAGGACTTCAGTCCAGAATGAATGGATGGAGGAAAAGATCCCAGTTATTGTTGCAACCATCAGTTTTGGAATGGGAGTTGACAAAGCAAATGTCAGGTGTGTGAGGCTGGTGCACCACCAGAGACCAACAACAGCAGTGGGAAGGGAAGGCCTCCATCCCTGTTACATGGCACATCTGACTTACCTGCCTGATCAGCACTTGCTAAATTCCACAAAACCACAGCTTTTCTACCTTAGAAGCAGCAAAAAACAACATGGAGAAGTTTTGTAAAAAAAAACTGAGAGAGCAGCAGAGCTCAGCTTTGCTAGTCATCCTAGAAACTAATAAAATTGGAGAAATGCTGCTTCTTACCACACCCTCCAGGTTTGCGACAGAAGCCACTCAGACAGTCACAGCTGTCCCTTTCACTTCTCTTGATGTTGCCCTCAGAAAGCAGCAGAGAGGAAATTTCACATAAAATAGTTTGCAAATACTCTTAAAATAGTGAGAATCAACTTTTGGAGTCAAACTGCAAACTTTGCAAACTGCAATGAGGAAAAACAGTAGTTCACACATGACAATAAGGATTCTAAAATTATTACTCTAGTCCAAAGGTTAGAAACTTTGCAAATGTTTTCAGCTGCTGTTCCTATGGGAACTGTCACCATAATTGCTTTGTATCATTAGAATTCCTTGTTATTATCCTTGCACCACATTATAGCTGGACTGTATTAGTGCTGCAACCTGAGATCATCTAGTAGATGCATCATTTAATAAAACTTTTAGTAATTTATTAGATTAACTCAGCTGCAGTTCACACAACACCTCATAAGGAGCTGATCTGCACTCTAAAATCCACATTAAAGCAGAAAAGAGTAGCTGAAATGCATGGGGCTGATGAGTGAAATCTGACTGAAACACCCTTGTAACATAGGGAGTTTCCAATAAATTAAAGTGACTCTTTGCAAGCATTTTTTTTTTTTTTTAATAATTAAAAGTCTGACCCTGGGAACAAGGCACTGTTTCTTAGCCTTGACTCTGTTTTGGCAGAATTTTAAGACCTTATTCATGCAAATGTTTCTGAGCATAAGATCAGGTTCTGGTGGTGATTTTTCAGGATGAAGGAGAAAACAGAGGTGTTGTCTCTTGATAGAATCAGATCCTCTCTACTGGTAGTTCAGCTTTGCTTGAGATTAATTCCTTCAGTAATCTTCCCTGTGGAGAAGATACATCCAGGGCCCTGCTGCTTCCAGACTGACGTGTTTCTGGAATGTTCATGTTTAGAGAAACAGGTTTTCTTGAATTTTGCTGTTTAATTTTCTGTCACACCCATCTGTAGAATACCTGGCCTTGGGACATGGTGGCTTCCATGAAGTGATCTAGGAACATTGCAGTCATGTGCTTCCTGTTGTCGTATCACACACAGATTTGTTGCTCACTGGAATATTGCCAAGTCAATGGCTGGATATTACCAAGAATCTGGCAGAGCTGGGAGAGATGGGAAGCCATCCTGCTGCCGCCTCTATTACTCTAGGAATGACCGGGATCAAGTCAGCTTCCTAATCAAGAAAGAGCTCTCCAAAATCCAGGTAGGATCTGCAGAATGGTATCTAGCAGCCTGCGTATGCTGGCTCTGCTCACATCTGGTTTGCCTCTTACCTATTGTAATGTCTGAATATGCACAGATTCAATGATTATTTTCTGGAGCTGTAGGTGTTGACTCTGGAGCTGTGTGTAGCCCAGTTTCAAGGAATAATAAAAGAGAGTAAAGGGAGGGAAAGGGCTGCCAGACCCTAATAGAGAAGCCTGGATGAATAGAAGTCACCTGAGCAGAAATAGGGTGGTATCTGTGCTGCACAGCTCAGTAGAGTTAAGAGTTGATTGTCGCTAGAGATGTTGTATCTGTTTGATTTTAACTGAAGACTACAGTTATTATCCCCCTCTACTTCCAGGAAAAGAAAGGCTCCTTGAAAGAGTCTGACAAAGCTGCAATGACAGCCTTTGATGCCATAGTCAACTTCTGCGAGGAGCTGGGGTAAGTACATTTCTTTCAAATGCTGTTTGATTTTCGGGGAAAATTATGTCCTTTCCCTCCAAGACACTGTTATGGCTGAGATCTTTCTGTAACTGCAAGACCAGGAAAAAGAAAAGGGTGAATGAATCACCCCATACTTCTTTTTTCCTGAGTGAGCAAAGTGTTCCTTGGTCATCTCTTACTCACTCGCACACCTGAGTTAACTGAGATACTGGACTCAGAGTCTGATAGTAACATGCTGACATTAAACTATGATTCCTCTGGCTATTGATTTGAATGTGTTTTGTTGTGGTGGATTGCCTCTGTTCCAGCTGCCCCTTGTTTTTACTCTTTGCTATGTCTCCAAAAGGAGAGAGACAAGCTAAAGACCATCACTATAGGGTGGAAGTGCTTAGCTTTAATGTTTCGCTGAATCTCAGGGGCTCCACTCTGAAAATGCTAGGTATCCTTGGCTTTCATTGACCTCAGAAGGAGCTGAGGCTGCTTAGAACCTTTCAGAAACAGGCTCAAATTATGGATTTGCCCAATCTAAATGCAGCCTAGCATCTGTGATATGTTATTCAGTTTTAGTTCATAATTTGTAAGCTGTAATTGTACCAATTGCTAGGCTCTATGAGACATCAAAGCTATAATTTTGCCAGTAACAGAGCAGTGTGTGTTCACTAAGTGAAAACAGTCAACACTACTCATCTTACTTTCAGGTCTGCATTTAGCTTCATTCTTTATAGCAGTGTCTAAAGCAACTTTTTCAGGGTGAATGTGGTGTGTTTCTTATGCCTCTGCAAGCATGTTCTCCATTTCTGGTCACATTTAGAAAACAAATCCTGTTTTTACAGCATGGTTCTGTGATAGTCTTACATGTGCTGAGATACAGCACAACATAGCATGCCAAGAAGTGCAGGGCTATCTGAAGCAATGCATTTTTTTTTCCCCTCCGAGGTAAGGTGATTTGAGGAAGTAGCTATTAAGATGCTTCCTGCTTTAAGAGTTTGATCCCCTTAGGTGAAATCTAAGCAGCTCTTCTTCTGTTGCATGTCACCTGCTCATGGCAAGAACAGCCAGATGGCTGCTTGTCTGGGTTTTACCTAACAGGAGAGGCATCTGTGCCTATTGGGTTAGATGCTGATCCTGGAAATGTTTCAACATCTGTTTTTTTCCTGGGTCTTTACATAGTTTGTCAATAAAGTTAGTTGTGATACTGTTGTCTTGGAATAGACACTCATACTGTGAGAGCTGTGTTGGATCAAAGGAATTTTGCATAAGCCAGAAGCAGGTACATGACACTACAGGAAACTAAGATGCTCTTTAAAGCTGAAACTAATCTTGCAAGAGTCTAGATAAGAACAAATAAAGACAAACTTCCATTCTAATAGGCAAGTTTTTCATGGTATATTTAGGCTATTGCCTGAGCATGTCAGGAGAGTATTTGTATAAGCTGCTTTTGGAGAAGAGACATTCAGACAGAAAGGTCAAATGGAGCTTTTGCTGGCGAGAGTCTCCTGTTACCAAGTTGTAAGGCAGAAGGAAAACATAAAACTGGAGCAGCTGAAGGCATCTTCAGTTTTAGGTGATGGTTTAACATCTCTATCCTGTGGTTTTGCTTGAAAGATGAGTCTCAGGCAGAGACTCCAGCATTCTAGTCACACAGTTCCTGAATGCGATTGCCACAGGTTTTGCATTTGCTATAGATTTGCAGAATAACCTGCCAGCACTGGAATATGGCACTCGATGCAGGAAAGCTGCATGGGGAGAAATCCAGAGCCAGAAGATGAGAAAGCTTTCTGGGAACACCAGGCAGAATGTATCCACACCAACTCTCGCCTGGCCACAATGCTCCAAGTGCTGCACTCAGCCTCACATTTATACATGGTTCTACTTGCGCTTTGGAGAGGAGCAGCACCCAAAGAAGGCAGCAAATAAGAGGAGAGCAATGATGAGGAGACAGAAGGCACAAATCACCACCAGCCCCCCGAGAGCCCAGTTATCTGTTTCAATGCGTCTCTTCAGGTCTTCCAGGACTGAGGAGGCCTCTTGTACTGGTGCCATGCTGCCTTCCCCCCTGCCAGAGTTAAAAAAGAGCAACATCAGCATCTGATGGATCCTCTCTGTGCTATGAGCAGAAAATCCACAGTCCCAAAGCAATACATAGCCCTTGTGCCTGCAGACACCCCTGCTCCAAGAGGTAGAGTCGCTCCTCAGAATCTGGAGCATAAACCAGAAGGAAAAGCACTGAGGCCTTCTTAGCAGGCAGGTCTACAGAGAAGTAAAGCAGAAATTCTCTGTTTTCCCAAGATTTTGGTAAACAAGATTTAATTAGAGATTATCACTTTTTTAATAGTTGAGTCTCTCCCAGCATATTCAACACGAACCCTTCATCTCTGGGAACTGCACAGCCTGCACACACAAGACAAATATTCAATGGGAAAACATGGTTGATACCTATGGATAGAGCTCAAAAAATGAGAATTGGCCACTCTTGTGAATTCTTAAGTCCAATAATAATATAAACGAGTATCTCGGGGTTCTACACACTTGTGCTTTCACTGATATTCTGCATAGTGATCCAGCTGTCACTGTCATATAGAAAGCTCTCTACTTTCTAAAGAACATCCAGCATTTCTTTACAGGCATCTTGTGGTTTTACTAAAGCTTCCTTACTCAGTGCTTCTGAGATGAAGCAAAAGACAGATTATTTCTCACACTCTCATTTATATTACTGCACAGGCCTAAAAGAGGAAGATGTGTCCATTATTTCAAACTATTAATGCCCAGTTTGCCATCTCTTATGTCTACATCCTTAATATCCGACAAAAGGAGAGGATTAATTGTTTCATCCTCACCAAATCACCTTTGACTAGGAGTACAAGCTTATACTCCAGTTTCCTGAAGCTTTTGTTATTTCTAAGCACACAGAATATTCAGTTAATGCTCCGGTTTTTGGAATGATGGCAGAGCACCGTGCCCATTTCTTAACCAACAAATACCCAGCACAAGGAGACAGTTCTGGATAGCTCCCCTTTCTATTACAAAAGGAGGCAGCCTAGAGAGAAAAGCCTCAATACTCTGTAGAAACCCAGTGTGATTTTTCACCCCAGAAAGTTCCCCTCTCCTCTGACTATAGTCAGTCCTGAAATAGGAAGGTTATGTAAGAGTCTTACGAATACCTGAAGCGGATGCGTTTGTGGTGCCCGCTGCTTCTGGTACCTCTGCTGCCCTCCCTCTGAGGGTATTGGCCTGTAGTGAGAACCCCTTGCTGCACCCAAAGACTTACAGAGTAATGTGGAAATTGCCTATTTGTATTGCAGTAAATGATTAACAGCTGGCTTTCTTGCAAAGGTGTGGCTAATCCAATCAAAGCCCTTGAGCCTTCTTAAAAAGGCTTAATTTACCTATTAATTTAAACATTTCTTCCCTATGCCTGTATCTATTCTAATCAAATCTTCCTAGTTTCTACTACATCCTCTCAATGGGGAATATTGCAGCTTGTAGTGGAGAAAGGAGGGCTTTGTTCCCTGGCTGTATCTGAACTGCAAGCTCAGCTAAGAGCCTGGCATTTTGAAAGGAAACTGAACAAGACTGCCCTCTAGTCCAAACTTCATCATGACCGTTTGGGTAGGCACATTTGTTACAGGGCCTTGCCCAGCTGTTAGCTGCAATAAAATGGACTCACTGTTGCTTTCTTCACTGAGGAAGATCAGAGGGAAGATCCTGCAAATAAAAAATTCACGAACAGACATATAAAACATATAAAAGGTGTGTGTAAAAGGAAACTTCTGTCACAAGTCCAACAGATCTCTTTGAAACCAGAATGATGTTATTGAGTAGAAGTTATTCCATGAAGCTTTAAATGCTTCTGCTGGAAAGGTTGCTCTTGAGGTTTTCATGGAAATAAACTATTTCACTAGGGGTATTATAATGAAGTGACTGTTTCAGCTTGAAGTTACTTCCAGGCTCACTACAGCTTTTACAATGTGTACAGGAATTACTGTGTTTGAAGGTCTTAGTCTGTGCTCGTTTGAGTCTTCATCTTCTTTTTGGAACAGAGAAGATAGAGCCTCACTCGAGCTCAGGGTATTCTGGGCCCCTTTACGTGGAGAATGGGTGACATCAAACGGGTGACACCAACAAGACCTGACGCTTGTGTGTGTGCAGGGACTCAGGCTGTTTCGCCTTTTTTTTTTTTTCCTCAGTCAACAGAAACTCAAGAACTGCAGTAAAATGATCAGAAATTTGCTGGGGATCTTTCTGGCCAACCTGATCTTTTACATACAAGAAGTTGGCCAAATGCAGTAGTCAAACATTTATGCAGATGCATCAGCTGTATGAATAGTGCTCCTGAGTACACAGTATGAAAGGCAGGCAGAGCACACGTGTGGAAATCAACCTGGGAGCCCCTGTGCTGTGGTGTCACGCACTTGGTGACTGTTCCTCTTCTCTACAAAGGCACCTGCATTCTTCAGAGCCCTGTTTCATTTTTTCCCCTCCTCTTTTCTAACTATGCTGTGTTTATCTTCTGCTTCTAATTCAGTAACCATCAGTAGCAGAGATAAGAGAGGAGCTGTTTCCTCTGTCCCGCTACACGTTGTCTGTTCCTGGTTTAACTTACAGCATGTCCAGCCAGCATTTGTGGCCCTTCATGTTGAGCCTGGCAGCTCTGAGCTCATCCCTAGTGACAGCAGCTTGTCAGGCCCTGATGTGTTTCCAACCCATAGAACTTCCTCCTGATTCCTTTAGCACGGGCCCGTTCCATGCTGCTGCAGTGTTTCTCAGTGGGATCCTGATAATTCCTGTAGCTGGCAGGTCTAGCACAAGCTAGGAAGGAAAGAAAGCTCTGTTCTTTAACAAGACTTGAGATATAATCAAGAAACAAAAAGGTCTGTTAAATTGAGCCCACGACCTGCAAAAGCGGGGTTACAAAATGTCCTGTCACCTTGAATGTCGCTTCTCTGTAAATGAAATGAAAAAAGAAACGTATCTAACAGAGGGGTTACAGTGTGATGCATCTCTGAATGTTAATTAGAGTAAACTGATGACACACTTGAGCTTATCCTACCCTGACATGTTTGCTGGAAGTGAAAGCTTTGGGATGGCAAAATAAAAAGCAGTTCTTTGTTAGTCTGTGCATGCAAGCAGCTCTGGGGAATCTTCCATTCATTGGCACTTGTCAGGTTGGGGCTCAAATCTTTGCTCTCTTTAGAACATGCCCATCTCCTGCTGGAAACATTTTCTTTCTTTTTTGTTCTTAACTTTTAAACTGTCTTCTGTGTTGCAGATTTATACTGTTGTGCAGCTGTACAAAAGTGCAAAATATCTACATCTAGTTTCTTTGAAAAAATGCAAGTGCATTTATACATAAGTTACTGATGCAATGCTCATTTTTAATCCAGGTGAAGAAGTTTCCATACAAAGCTTTCTCTGTTGCTCCTTCTGAATTATGAGGAGTATTTAAAAGCTCATTGCTTAAAAACCTGATGAGTTTCCTCTCTAGTTGGAAGCTGGCTCTGGGATACATGTGCAATCCCTTTGACTCCTCCAAGCTTAGCGGTCTCCCCACAAGGAGAGAAGATGGATTATCTGTGTGTGTGTAGATGACCTGCTTGAGATGACTGATTTCATGTTACGGTGTAAATGTTTAGTGCTGGAATAAATGACATTAGCCTACAGGTGCACTATGATATAATTCCTTCTGCTATAGCCTTGTACAAAAATCTCTTTCTGGAGTTCACCAAAATACAAACCAAACATACACAGGGGCTGCAGCATAGAAAAGGGATTTATTTGCACTTGTTAACTGCAGCTGTGCGGCCCGTTCTTGGCTCTGCTTTGTGAAAACGCAGCTGTCAGCTGCTGTATATACGCCTTGAAGTGACGCCCACCATACGGTACGGCACTTCTGCAATGCCTTGGTGTATGCCAGAAACCACACCTGAAGCACGGGGCTTATGTCCACCAAAATAAACTGCGCCCAGAGCAGGGAGTCAGGCACTCGAGCCCTGCAAGCGATGATGGAAATTTGTGCCTCTCATGTTCTGTAAGAAACATTCTACAATGTGCAGAAAGAGCAGAACTCCTGAAGGATCTGAGTGCCACGGAGAGGATAGGTGTCAAGGAGCATGCCAGAAGTAGAGCGATCAAATTGAACTGTAACAATTTTAGGTTCTCCCCTTTTGTCTTCATCTTTCTGATTACTACTGATATTGCACACAATCAAATTGTTCTCTTTGGCTGTTTCACATCCTTGTAACACAGAGGAAAAGAAGCAGGGAGCGGTCGTGACCAGTTGCACTCAGAGTCTCAGTTTGGCACGTCATCTCAGAAGGTTTGTTGTGCTCTCAGCAGACATCTCAGCTAAATGTTTGGCCCTGTTTTGCCTGCCTTTTGAGAGAGCAGGTTAGGGCTTCACCCAAGGCGTCCTGAGCACACACACCTCCCCGTGATGTTAATGGGTTTTGCTAGTGCCCTGCATCATCCTTTGAGTTAGCCACTTGCGAGGAGGACAGGAGCTGCCTGGCCACGTGGCACTTTTGTTCTCTGCTTTGGTCTCTGGCTCCACAGGCACATGGCTGGCCCAGCTGCAGGGTTGTCATGGGCAGAGGGTGTCTGTTCTCCTGCCAGCGTGTGTCCATGCACCCCACTCCACCCCAGCTGAAGGAGACTGTGATGGCCAAGTGGCATTAGCATTAGCATTACCTTTGTGGTCACACCGTGGAGCCCGGCAGAAAAAATGAAGTCCAGGCTGTGATTTCTGGTCCTCTGAGTCATGTTCATTAATATTGTTATTGCCATATTCAACGAGTTAGTGTAGACAGTCATTCCCGTGCGACTGAATCACGATGTCCACGCGTGTCCTTGGTAGCAGATCATGGCAGCCCTTCTTGCACCTCATGGATTTGCAGCGGGGCGGACTTGGATCTTCCTCCGCCTGTGGTCAGCACGTCCAGCACAGCTACAGCAGCTGTAGCAGCAGCAGCTGCAGGCGATGATCATCAGCACCAAAACAGTAGCTGGAAAGAAGAAAAAATAATGTGGAGCCACGCCATAGGGAGAACATTGGAGAATTGCCCTGTGATTCCTCTGAGTTGTTTGCTGAGCAGCAGAATGAGCAAAGCCTGGTTCCTTGCTGATTTTTGCCCTGTATCCTTTACCTTCCTCCTTCCAAGTTATTCTCCTCTTGCATTAGTTATCCATTCAGCTGGACTGATGTCAGGGCTCAGTAAGAGCCATAGGGTTTTCATTGGCTTGTTAGTGCCCCGGCTCTTTGGCCAGCTGGCTGCTCGCAGTGGTTGAGAAACTAGTTACAGTGACTCCCCCAGTGCCTTTTCAAGCACTGCTTTTCAAGCAGTGAGCTGCTATTCTGCATTAGACATAATGGTCAGGGCTTAGTTTATCCTGAAGAGAAAAAGATGATACTGAACCCTTCCAAATGCATTAAGAGCACGTGTATGTGTGTGTGTGTGTGTGTCTGCGTTCCTTAAAAGCCTGTGGTTGTTAAAAGCTTCCCGGTAACCTGACCGGTGGGGAAGCAGCTGTAGGAAAAAAAAAAAAAAAAAGAAAAAAGGGAGCAAAAGCAGGTGTGCCTGGTTCTGGATTCCAGTGCGGGGAGGAGCGTCCCGCTGCTGCACACCCTTCCCCTGGGCGCCGCGGCGGCGGGAGCACCGCGTGCCTCGTGGAGGGCAGGCCCTGCCTTCCCCCTTGTTTTGCCACTGTTTAGGCCATCCTCATCCTCCCCGGCCCACGCAGGTCCTTGTTGTTCCTTCCACGTCATGGCCGCGTGGCAGCAGGAGGGCTCTTGGCACGAACCGAGGCGAGCAAGGACCCTGGTTCAGAGCACACTGCTGCCACTGAGGCAGGCACAGAAGTGACACTTGGTGGCCTCCACCTGAGTGGCTTCGCATGGCAGGGAGGGCCCTCAATGCCATTTGTCACAAACCACCTCAAAGCAGTGCAGCAACGTGGGGCTGGTTAAATATTCCTGTTTAATATTTGAATAGGGGAGTTACATTGCTGCCTGTCATAGTCTACATGTGTGCAGAGACACTCACTGAACATTAAACCTGACTTAGAGACTAAATTGGGCTCTAGAGCCCGGTCCGGAAAACAACCACCAAAAACACAACCTGTCACCAGAGCCCGAGAGCGTGAAAGAGAAGAGAGACCCTGACAGCCCTCTGCCTCTGTGGACAAACTCACCAATGAACAGGAGAATGACACAAAAAGACACGATCTCCACGGGGTCGGCCTTGGGCAGCCGCTGGAGCTTGAGGAGAAGCTTCTCCCCAATGACTTGCAATTCCTTCAGGAAGCCTCCGGAAGACATCCTGGCCGCCCTGCTGCAGGCTCTGTGCTGTACAAAGAAACAAACAGAGGGAGGATAAAGCTTTTCACGGGCTAATGCTCCGCTGCTGCCAGCCTTCTTATAGAGCTCTCCGGGGATCACAAGTAAAACAAGTTTGTCTGGTCTCAGCCCTTGCTCCCAGTAGCTGAGGTGGAGGGTTATTAACTGTCTGCACGTTCTGGCGCTGTTGGTATTTCAAAACTGGGCTTTAAGCATTGTTAGGACAGTTGCACTGTTATGCAAAGGCAAAAATGTGGAATTTCTCCTAAAAGGACACCTATGTCAGCAAGCATGGAGCTGAAGCTGGACAGGGGCTCCCCTTGACTTTCTCCCAGTGATAATAAATGCCTTTTTTTTTTTTTCAATCGTCTTCTAGAAAGCCCTGCAATTCTAACTCAAACTGTGTTCCAAATACGATATTCTGGTGCTACCTGGACTTCACTTGTTTTCTATTGAGTAGCTTACAGCAGATGCCTTCAAAGACTCTATAGTTACAGCTACCATAAACTCTGGCTTTAGCAATCAGTCCTACTGACTGATGAAACTAACATTTTAAATCTGTATTTCCTGGGGACAGCAGTGGATGTCCCTCCATCACTGCTGGTGCTGAGCAAAGCAGAAGCCACTGTGTCTGTCAGGGCCTCGGAGAGCCAGTCCCTCCTACACTTCGTTTATTCTCAGAGAGAATGATGATCAGCAGCTATTGCTAATTGATATATTAGCCTAGTCCAAGTTAGATATCTCAGTTTTGTCACCAATATTTGCTGTTCTTGCCCCTCATGCCCCACCATAAGCAAAATTTAGCACGGTGTCACAATGAATAAGCTAGCAGGAGAGCTACAGAAGGTAAAATCTCACTTCAGTTGGTTGGTGGAACAGAAGATTGGGAAATATGCAGAGTCTTGCCTAAAAGGAGCTTTTGGACATGCAGATGGATTAAGGCTCTTATGTCATTAAATTTCCTAGCTTAGGCGTGTCGTAATAGTCCACACAATTTTATGGGACTTAAACGTTGCGATTTAATTTCCATTTTTTGGTGATAGCACAAAGGCAAAAAACCCAGACCGCTTCCCAGAAGAAGCCAGGAGTTCCCTAGTGCACATCTGGTTTGGTTACCCAAACAAATGGATGCTTGGAGTTCGGTTTTTCTAAACACACTGAGGACTGAGAGAGACCTTGGCTGTTTCTTTGCATGCTGGGCTTTAATACTACAGTGCCAAGTAAAATTACTTTTTGTATGTTTATGCAATGCAGAAAGGGTTTTCTTTGTTCTTTTAAACCCAGGCGAAGGAATAAAAATCGGAACCAGCTGGTTTCTTCAGGATGGGGGTGGATGGAAAACTTAGCCCCACAGAAAGAGCTCTGTGCAGCGTAGCAGGGAGGCAGAGCTGGGGCCTTTTGCCCTGGAAAAGGTCATTTTTGAGACTAGGGTTAAATAGTTGTTTCCGGATGGTCGCCCCACCCCAAGCAAACTGCTCCAGAACTGGCTGCTCTTTGCTTTGCACAGGGCTGTGGGAGCTGGTGTCAGCAAGTTTCCAGCTTTGTTTCCATTCTGAGGGATGGAGGTGCAGGCAGAGGTGAAGTGATCTGTTTTTCTTGCTCTTGGCTCTAAAAGAAAACCTTAAATATATTTCTGTAAATTTCTGAGTATAGCAATCTCAAAATGTTTCTTCCCCTTGGGGGTATTTCTGCCTGCCTAGGAGCTCTCCTGCAAAGGAGAGGCTGTATGGGGAGCAGCATGTGCAAGAACTTCTGAGTTTGGGCATGAAATGTGAAAATACTGATCAGAATTGCTTAACCCTTTGTAGATGAACAGGGTGCCCAATCTTAAATGGCAGGAGTTTGTCTTGATTTTCTATCCTAAGTAAAGGACTTTGCTCTGCCCATGGTGCCTTATCTGGCTCAAAGTGAAGCAGTTTTTGTTGCAGACCTTGCAGGGAATGTTCGTTTACCTTGGTTTGAACTTCTTCAGGGACACGGTTGAATGCCGTGGCTGGAGCAGTCTCCGATGTGTCCACGAGGAAGCAGATCCTCCCCCACCTGCCCGGGTGCTGGTGCCCAGAGCAGGCGCTGCTCTGGGGTTTCTGCCTGTGGAAGCAGCAAAAGGGCGATGAATAAATCACTTCTCTTCAAAAAAAAAAAAAAAAAAAAAACACAAACAAAATGTATAAGCTCCCCCTCTCCCTGGAAAGCGATTTGCATGTGTGAACTTTTACATCTTCCACTCAACTTGCGACTAAAGTCTTTGCTCAGAACCAGTTTTGATCACCATCTTCTTCCCATCCATTTCAGCCGACCCAAGATCTTAGCCTAAAGATTAGCAGGAAGGTAAAGCTAGTGCTGACTGTGTGACTTAAGGCAGGTGCATGAGACAGCTTGTTTATCTCCCTCATCTACAACACAACAGCAAGGATGTTACTTACAGATTTCACAGCTGAGTCATAAGAAAGAATTGATTTTGTTCATTATACCACATTCAAGTAAGCTCCCAGGTTGCCAACAGTCGTGGATGCCAGGTGGTGCAGGAGATCTGGATGTAGTTGTTATTATCACTATAATAATTGTCATTAAAATGGGAAAATCTTAAAATGATTTGGGGCTGTGGGCCTTGGCTGGCAGTTTATTTTTTAAAACCGTATTTTGGTTCTAGAGCCTTGAAACGGCCTCGAGTTCTGTTGGAGACGCGATGGCTCCCAGGTCCTGGGGAGTGTGAAGGAAACCTGTTTCCCTGCCTGGGATCTTCCCATCTGCGAATCCCTCTTTGCTCATTGCCCTTCCTCAGAGCTCTGTCCGTCGAGAATGGGGGACCCAGCTGTAGCGCAGCCAGGTGAACGCAGCTTGTTACGTGTTGTCACTCTCGTGTCACCAACTTGCCATAGCTGCAGCTGGAGATGAAAAGAGGTAAAAAATCGTGTGAAGGGAGGCAAAAGAAGAGCCTTGTGGCAGCAGCTCGGCTCTTCCTGAGGTGCTGTGGTAGAGTGGAATTTGTGGTTGTTTCTTGCGGCTTTTCTTCAGAAACATCTCAGCAGCCCAGGGAGGCCACAGCACCTAATGCCTCTGCTCCCCTCCTGCAGGGCCAGGCAGGGGAGGGAATAAAACCAATCCTTTAATCTGTGTTTCTTTCTTTTTAGAAAATAAGGCAGAATCTGCCACAAGCTGGTAGTCTTGCTTGAAGAGAGCCGCACAGGGGGTAGCGCAGATTTTCAGGAAGTGCCAATATTTTGGTTTAATGCATATTCATTCTGCTGGGCCTGCTGCATAAAGCTGTGAAAATTGCTCTGATAGCACCGACAATATCCTTATCCTTCTGCTCTGCTTTAATGGACTCGGGCCATGCTCAAGCACTCCCAGGTGTCGGTCGCTCAGGCTTTCTGAGAACGAAGCCATTTATTAAAATACTTCATTGTAGATACTGAGCCAAAAGCTTTGGTCAGGGTGTCTTGGTACTGCAGATCGATGGCACACGGTAGCTCTTGTGTGTCAACCAAGGAAGCTTTGGGATGACACGGGGCCACATGCCTCTGTCTGCCTTAGGCTAGTCAAACTGCTATCAGTGTTTTGGAACCGGTGAAATTTAAGCGTTTTTTTTGAGCATTTTTGGTTGGCAAAGCTGCATTCTTCCTGTGTGTCCAAGCAAGTGCATCAAAGAACTGGAGGGAGTGCAGAGGAATGAGACGCTCGTTTAGTCATAACGATGATGGCCTTTCAGCAGCCTATTTCAGCATGACAAACATGAATTTCAGTTTGTGGTTAAGCCTCGGGACTGGAAGTTAGGAAAGGCAGGTCCTGTGCTGGGGCTGCCCGTGTCTCCGTGGCTGTGGGACGTGGGGTAGGTCCTCCCACCGCTCTGCTGCGTGTCCTCATCTCTGTGAAGCAACCCGGTGCGTAATCACCATCAGAGTTGTGTCCGTGTCTCAAAACGGCCTCAGAAGCTCAGACAGAAAAAAAGCAAGGTCCTGGTTTTGGTACAGCTACCAAAAGCAATGGGCTTTGCTCACTAACTGCTTGTCAGGCTTCAGGCACCGGGCCCGTGTGCATGGGGGCAGATGAGAGCATGGCCTCCACTGCTGGTTGCTGCTTGCATAGTTATGTCGCACACCCTCGCACAGGGATTTTCTCCTGATGTGGCCTGTTGGTGGTGGCCTGAAGCTGCCAACACCTGTAGTCCTGGTGCAGCAAGTCCCTGTGAGGGTGAATTTGATGTCCGTGGTGCTCCAGGGCCCTTGTGGTGCTTCCAGCATCCTCGCTGCACAGCTGTTTTTTTTCCAGGACTCTGTGGTTGTGGCGAAACAAATGCTTTTTGTTGCTCTCAGACAAGTGGAAAAAGGTTGACTGGAACAGGCCCAGTGCAGGGATGAGAAGCGTCTCGGGACTGGGATAGCTGATTTGTTTGGAAATCGCACTGGATATCCTGGCCCTCCCAGGCAGCTGAAGGGGAGGGGATATTTTTTATCTCGATCTAAAGCTTCAAAACAAGCAGCGAGCCTGTTTCTTAAGAACATGAAGGCCCCAAGTCTTGACCGGTTCCCACCAGCTTTGTTCTTGGTTCCTGCAACGTGCTCCTGATTCCAGAGGGATAAGGGCTGCGGAGCTTCCTGTCCCGGAGTCCTTACAGGGTAGGTGCGTTCTGGCCGTGGATGCAACAATCCCCGTACAATTGTTTATTGTTCCAAGTTTGTAACGTGCTTCTGAGATGGAAAGAGCTATAGAAATGTAGCGTTATTATCGCAGCAGGGTTTTCCCTTGTTGGTTGCTGGTGTGGCGGTAGTTGACCGGCCACATGAATCTTAACTGTGGTTCCCAGGCAAGGCCTTTTTTTTTCCTAAAACAGGAGCGAACGGAGCCAGCCAGACCTATAATCATTCCCCAGCAGATGAAAATAGTTCCCAGTATCAAGAGAATTCATTTTTTAACAGCACACACCCAAACTGCAGTAAATTGCAGTTGAATGTCGGGGGAGAGAAGCTTTGACTTTGCCTGCTGGTCTGGAAAAGAGAGCTCCAAACTCGTGGAAATGATAAAGCAGCCCCAACTGGCTGCTTGTTTGGCTGAAACACCCTGTCATCTCTGCCACCCACTATTTGCAGATTGGTTTTGAGGGAGCTGTGTAAAATGCCTCTTTCCTACAACCTGGTATTAGACTAATATAAAAAGGCACTGGACGCCCTGCAGCGGCTGCCTGGGTGGCCGAGCCCCTCGGCTTTCTCCACCCCATCTCCCAAGCAAAGTCCTCCAAAGCCCGGGAGACGACTCCTCCCTGCCAGGCCCATAGGGAAGAAGTGGGGAAACCAAGGCACAGAGCCACGGTGTGTTATCCGGTGAAAGGAAAAGGTCAATTTTAAAAATAAATCCATAGCTGTTCTACAAGGGGCCTTTTTTTAGGCCCAAGCATTGCTGCTGCTTGAATTTCGCCTGAAAGTCTATTCTAACATTAGCAAAATAACCGTTTCCCAGCAAGCTGATAGAGGAGGAAGTGTGGGGCTGGTTACGCTCTGTAAATAGCTGCTTCACAAACACGCTGGCAGCTATCAGCACCATGGGGCTGGAGGGGAGGCATGTGGGGCCCCGCCGACAGCGCTGGGAATATCTTCTCCATCTTCTCCCAGCTGCCTCCGTGGCCTGGCCTTGACTGCTCGGGAGGTTCAGACACCACACGCATTTTTGAGCTGCTAATGCGCGTTGCTCTAATCTTAGCACAGATGCCGCTCGGGTGCAGGAGCCGCAAAGTGTGGGACGCGGCGGCTGCTTCCCTGCTGCAGGAGCGCAGGGGCCCGAAGTCACTGACTCACAGAAAGGCTGAGGCTGGAAGGGAGCTCTGGGGATCACCTAGTCCAACCCCTGCTCCAGCAGGGACACCCAGAGCACGGGGACAGGGCAGCATCCAGGCAAGTTTGAAGATGTCCAGAGCAGGAGCCTCCACAGTCTCTCTGGGCAGCCTGTGCCCGGGCTGTGGCAGCCTCACAGCAAGGAAGTTCTTCCTCATGTGGAGATGGAACTGCCTGGGGTTCAACTTGTACCTGTTACCCCTTGTCCTGTCACTGGGCATCACCCAGAAGAGTTTGGCCCCATCCTCCTCACATGCTCCCCTCAGGTATTTGTTCATATTGATCACATCTCCCCTCAGTCTCCTCCAAGCTGAACGGGTCCCACTCGCTTAGTCTTGCCTCATACGATAGACACTCCAGTTCCTCAGTCATTGTCGCTCCTCGCTGGCCGCTGCGGGCCGGCTCCGGAGGGCTCGTGTTCCCCGCGGGATCTGCTGCATCAACCCGCGCGGATCTAGCACCTCCCCTCCCGCAGCGGCTCCCGCTTCCCGCGGCGGCCGCGCGCGGTGACAGCCCTGACACAAGCCATGCGCCGCCGCCTCCCTCCACACGTTTCACATTGCGATCCCAGCCCCCCGCGGGCCGCGCTGCAGGGGCTGCACCAGCCCCCAGCCAAAGCCGTTAGGAGTTCCTTTCCTCAAGGAAAACTTGGCCCGTTTCTCCGCATCCCTCCCCCTGTCCTTCTCCCCTTGCTCCCTCCTCCTTTTCTCCCCCTAGACTTTGTTTTTCCCGCTTGCTCCAAGACACCATCTTAACCGCAGCAAACAGCCCCGGCACCCCGGCTTGCCGGGATGGGGACCTCCCTGCATCCCCTTGGGGCCCCAGGCTTGGCTGCTGGGCTCTTAACCAGGGTTTCTCCCCCAGGCCAGCCCAGTTCCGCCTTCGTAGCCCACGGACGTCAGAGGGATTTGCCTCCTTCCCACCTTAATGGGGCCTGGAGAGAAGTGGAAATACCTGATCCTTAGCATTCCTGGATGCAGGCACGGATGGGATCGGGGAAGGAGAACGGCCTTCCTGCCTCTTCTCCCTGCCTGCTGGGTGCCCGAGCGCTGCTGGATGAGGCCCAGGCTTTCGGCTCGGGAATGCAGTATTCTTCCAAACAGAGGAATTGGCTTCAGAGAGGAGAAAATGGGGCTCCTACCCTCAATCCCCTTGCCAGCCGCCCTCCCCATGTCCAGCAGCAAATGGAGCTGGGGGAGCCTGGGGGCAGCAGGCGGTTTCATGTATCTGGGGGCTCCTTCTCCTCTTCTCCTTCCCTCTTCAATGCATTCAGACCTCACAGTCTTACTGCTAAGTAACCCCGAACCACGTATGTAGTCAAACGTGTCCTCTCTGAACACTGTTTTTAGGCTGTTTTGAATAGTAAACCAGCATCTGGGCCTGATACATTAGCTGAGTATTTTTTTTAAGCTCTCGTTAGAGGCTGTGCAAAAGCTCTTCATTTATTTCTATTGGACACAGATGCTTAACTTGCACCGTGCGTTGGTTCCCCAACCGGGGTTTATTATTTTAAGCTAAAACTCCGCTGCAGGGAGGAGGAGCCCGGGGAAACGCTGGGGCCGGGGCCTCCTGCGCTCACCTGCGCCGGGCAGCAGCTCTCGCCCGAGCACCGTGCGCCAAAGCAGAGCGGCGCTGAGTGCCCCCGTTTGTAACTTCAGGTCAGATTCTGTAACAGCAACAGAAAACAGCGTGGGGCTGCTCGAATCAGCACAGAGGCCGCCTCCTCCTGAGCTGCTGCTGCTGCTGCGCGCTCGGGGCAGCGTCTCTCTGCGGCCCCGTTAGAGCTTTCCCCTCTCGCCGCTTCGCCCTGCGAGTGCCCTGCAAGTGCCTGGAGCTCTGCAAGGAGCCCCAGAGGCTCCTGCTCCTGCTAAAGCAGCTGCCTGCGAAGGTGTCACGCTCGAGCAAACCCTGCCCCAGCTCAGCCTTACCCCAGCCGTGCCCCGCGACCACTCGCCTTGCGTTTTTCTCTGTCTTCTTAAACTTTCACGTCATCCCTGCCCTCATCGTGGCTCGGGGCTCCTTGCGCGCCGGGCTCCGCTCTGCTCCGCTGCTGACAGCCAGCTGTTGTCTCGGCCTTTTTTTTGTTATGGGTTGTCCTGGAGATCTGAAGTTTCATGTTACTGCGTGTGCCAGAGAGGGAGGGCGGCGCGAGGAGCCACCCCGGCCGCGGGTACGAACTCCCAGCGCCAGCACTTGTTGCTCGCTTCCTCCGCCCAGCTCCCCCTAGCCAGACTCTCCTTATTTTCCCTTTAACTGCATCTTTTTCTGGCGCGGGGGTTTGAATCCATTCTCTCCTTGCAGAAGTGCGGGGCTGCGTTAAAGCAGTTAACTTTGCTCCACGCTGCCCGGGTTTCCTTCCCGCTTTTCCCCTGTGTCTCTTGAAGCAGCAGCGCAAGAACTCGCAGGGGGAGCGTCTGCGGCGGCCGGGGGAGCAGGGATGGTGCCGCAGGGGGGAGTTTGCTCCGTGCCCTTGGCAAGTCACTTGCGCTCCCTTGTTTTTCCCTTTTTGTGTGCTGGGCACAGCTGACGTGCGCGGTCTCGTCTCGGAGGACTGTTGAAGCTCTGCCAATATTAGGAAGGATGCAGCCCTGCAGACAAGTGCAAAATGCTGCTGCCTCCTCTGCCGCACGGTTTGCCTTTCTAGTCACTGGAGCTTCTTTGTTCAGCAGTTGCCCTCTACCTACATAACTCGTCTTTGTATAATTTTTACCTTTTTAATGCTCTGATTTCTTGGCCAAGACTTGCTGTGCTTCCGGGACCTCTTCCCACGATTCTGGAAACCCTTCCTGAACTCAGAGGAGGGGACACTTTTTTCCAGGTGTATTTTGGTAGAGGCAGAGCGACTTGCAGGAGGCGAGTGACTTTGGGGTTTCCATGACGGTTCATCTGTTTGCAGGAATTGCAGGAATGGGGCTACAGTTGTATCTGCAGTGCAGAAGCAGGTAGGAGACATGGTGCAGACAGTGCAGCGCTCACCTGAAATTTATTGCCACAGAAAAAAAAACATGTTAACAAAACTTGATTGTTTCCTGCTTTTCATCCTATCCCATGATGTAAAATTTGCATAGGATCTTCCAAGAAGAAGGTTTTTTTTTGTTGTTTGACATTTTAATGACATGATCAGCTTATGCTTAGTGCAACAAGAGTGGGAGAGGCAACTCATCAAGCTGCGTGTCTAAAGGCCTGAGTAAGTTTGGGACGTGGCTAACAGTGCAAACTGCCAATAGTTGATGCAAAGCAGATCTGCGTGTCCCGCACGCCGTCAGCTGCTCCGGGGACTCGGGAAGTTCCTTGGGAAGTTTCTTCCAGCGCGTGTCGATGCAGAACGAGCTGGGTTATCAGGATCCCCTGCCCGTGGGAGCCTTTACGCAGTGGTTTGCCAGCATTCCTAGCAGTGAGCCTATTTGTGGCCTTTTAGCAGCTCTGTGATTACAACCTCCATTTTGCAACTGAATTTCCCCTGTGCGTGGGCACCCGCAGGAATCCCCTTGGCTCAAGGGAGGCAGTGGCCCTGATTTGGGTAATTCTGCATGAAGAAACAGGTAGGAGCCAGAAGAGCTTGGCTTTCTACGCTTGACAAGCCCCTACCAAGTTAAACCCCAAGCTAAGTCCTAGCAGCTTCAGAGCTGATCCCTGCTGCTGCCAACACGCTCCCTCGGGGCCTGGTTTTGGGGGAGAGGTGCATGTTGGTGTCCCTCCCCACGCTGGAGGATGGGAGAGGGCCTGGCCCCTGCCGCGGCCCCCGACCCCGCGCCGTGCGTGCCTGCGAGCCGGGCGCTAATGAGCACGCGGCCTGTTTTCAACCCGGGGAACAAAAAGCCGCCTTGCAGCTCGCTGACATTTCTGTTCTCACGTTGCGCTGGCAGGACAGGCAGCGCCAGTAGCTCTTTGGGAAAGGCAGGACAAGGGGATCGAATGTGTCGTCCCCGTCCCCCCGCCTTCCCTGCCCTGTGAAAGGAGCCCTTTCTCTGAGTGCGAGAGGAGAGTGAGTCAGTGCCGCTATGCAAAGGGATAGAAAGGAGCTTTGTAGTAGCCCTTGCCAGGCGCTCGGTGCCACACGGCGTCACCCCTGTCCCAGCACCGTGTACCTGGGTGCTGCTGGGCCCATCACACCGGGGCACTCACAGGTCCTCATGTCAGTGATGGTGGCCTGGGAGCTGCTGCGTCGTGCTCCCGCTCGGCAAACAAGCCTCCAGGCCCGGGAAGGAAGGAGCCCACGGGCACTGCGGCCCTTTCCACAACTGGGGATGCTTGGACAGACACGCAGTCACGGCACACGCAGCCCTTCCAAGCTGCATTGGGTACCCACTGTCCTGGCAAGGCCAGGCAGGTCGTGAGGAGTTTCTGCTGAGAGTCAATGAAGTGTTCACTCGCTCTCACTTATCCTCCGTGAAGCATTTCGCACACCAGGTTGCTAAGCCAGCGAGGGCAGTCCTTGGTAAGGAAAGAAAATCTGCACCTTGATCTTTCTTGCAGTGAAGTAACTCTCCTGTTGCTGCCTGGCTGCAGGATTTGGTCTCCGAATGCCTGGTGAAGTGAGTGTCCCTGGGTGTCCGGGATGAGGATGTTAGCTAAGAGACAACTGACCATCTCTGTTGTGAAATCCAAGTTAAAACAACAAAACAAAACTCAACTCCACCAGCTTGCTGAAAAATGTGACTGCCTGGTTCTTCATTCTCCAGCAAAGTCATTGGTTTAACTAAGGGTTGTTCTGGAAGAGAAATTGTTTCCTGCCTGTGTTGCTAATAAGCATGAATCTGTCACTAATTTTTATTTTTTACATAACCCAAAGCATTAATGTCAGCCAGAAATCTTTGAAGGTTCTTGGAAAAGTTTAATCATCTTCATGTGCCTAGTTTGCTAAGGCTTGTAGAGCTGTTGTGCAATGTTGGATGAAGAAGTGGATTGGTTTTCTGCAGTTTTCATGGCTGTTGAACTCTACCAGAACTTGGACTTGAAGCAAGCTGAGAACCCAAACATCCTTTTCTGAACAGTGCTCCATAGTACCTTAATCCAGGCTTTATTTCTGTGACTTTATGTACATTCCTGCTCTTTCTAACGTAGATTTGTTCACCTTCAAACCACAAACTATAAAACTGGAAGCTCTCCAATGCGAAATACATGGGTATATTCTAACCTCTGGGGCACAGGGACCAAAATGGCTTCTGTACATATTTATCTTAGAGCCAGTCTGATTGGGCAGGGTTTACATTGCATATATTTGGCCAACAGTCCCAAATTAATAACTGCATATTTATTCCACTATGGTTTTGGTAGATCTGAGAAGCTGGAAGTTTTTTGCAGAGGAGACTGATGCTTCTGTTTTACACATGGGGAAGGGAGGGCACAGAGGGGAGGGTGCCAGACCCCCCAGTTCTGCCCTCGTGTTTGAACCCTGTGTTTCTTGCTGGACTCAGCATTCTCTGGGCAAAAAAAGACTCAAGTCTTCATCAAAAGACAACCTGTGCTTGGGGGCTGGAGGTTTCTATGAAAATAACTCCCAGGTGCCTTTCCCTTTTGTCTCGTAGATGTCGCCATGCTGCCATAGCAAAGTACTTTGGCGATGTCACCCCGCCTTGCAACAAGTGCTGCGATTACTGCAGGAACCCAGGGGCAGTGAAGAGGCAGCTGGAGTCGCTGGAGCGCTGCAGCAACAGCTGGAGCAAAACCTGCATCGGCCCCACCGGCTCCTCCTGGGATAGTTACGATCCAGAGCTGTACGAAGGAGGGAGAAGAGGGTGCAGAGGCTTTAGCAGGTCTGTACATGGTAGCTTAAACTCGATTCACATGAGCTATTAGAGAGACGAGAGCATCTTCCAGCTGCAGGCCCTGCCACTCCTATTTTTAGCACACGTTTCTGGTATTTTCCTGTAACTTTCTGGCGGCAGGAGCTGGAATTTAGTTTTCCATGCGCTTTGGCAACCTTGATTAAATGCATATTTAAGGGTGCCAAAAGCTGTTTAGATTGACTGAACAAGTGCCCTGCAGAATGTAATGGGTTAAAAAGCACAGGGGTGGCCTGGCTGGGTGGCAGCCGTGGAGCAGGTCAGGCAGGCTGGGACCTTCCCTGCATGTGCTGCA
The DNA here is from genome assembly GCA_034781795.1 of Crypturellus tataupa. Lineage (NCBI taxonomy): Eukaryota > Metazoa > Chordata > Aves > Tinamiformes > Tinamidae > Crypturellus > Crypturellus tataupa. The sequence goes on from JAWLRI010000424.1 coordinate 246,175, forward strand.
GTGGAGCTCTCCACGGCACCCAGCAGCTGCCCCAGCCCTCTGCTTTGCTCACACAGCTGCAGAGTTGCTGTAGTTCTGTTCCTCAGGCTATTCCAGCTGAGCTGTGCTCGTGACCTGAGTCTGCGTTTGGTGCCAGGACTTGGGAGGTTGCTGCTGTGCAGCACAGTCTGCTGTACAGTTCATTGATGCTCTACGTGAGTCACTGGTAGCTTTTCCTCAGAAGCTGTCCTGGTTACCAGTCTTGGACTTCTCACTTGTGATACCTGGAAGTTTGGGCTGTGACCACTGTAGAAGACTGTAAAAACTTGAGCTGCATCTGAGAAGAAAAAGGCACAACATTTCAAAGTGTTAGGGGAGGTGTTTTCATTTCATGTACGGGTGTGTGAACAACTGCAGATAAAGAGCAGATGCGGTGCCTGTTCTGCCGTCTCTGCTGCAAGGGCAGGACTAACTGGCAGAGAGGGCTGGCAGCTGGCACAGCGACTGCTCAGCGCCCCGGGAGCAGCTGGCAGAGCTCCCGAAACAGCCCTCCCTTGTCAGAGCACTGGTTACTGCTGCTCATCCCATCGGGCTCTGTGGAGGGGAGGACTGCCCAGGCGGAGGAATGGCAGCAAAACTAAGAGCTGTGACTTGTTCAGAAAGGATCTGAAATACCTCTTCTGTGTAAACAGTGGGATGACCCAGGCTTTCCAAAGCCAGAATGGTTGAGGTTAGAAGGGACCTCTAGAGATCATGTAGTGCAACCCCTGTTCAAGCAGGGTCACCTAGAGGGTGTCCCCCATGCACAGGCTCGCAAACACGTGGCACAGGGTCGCAGCTAATGCTGCATCTGCCTGCAGGAATATTTTTTACCTCTTGCTCTCCTGCCTTATCCAGGTATGATGATGAGGAGAGCAGTGGGAACTGGGATGAAGCCAACGAAGAAAGTCGAAAACGAGAATGGAACAACTTCTACAAAAAGCAAATGAGTCTGCGCAAAGTAAGTTGATGTCCCCTTAGAAGAGACACACAAGTTGTTGGCAACACAAGCTCACAGATGCTAAAAGCAAGACTTAAAGGCTTCCTGGCACTGCTGAAAGGCAATCATTGTACCTGACTTTTTCTGATCTCCTCTGCTTTTTGACTCAATTTAATTACATACTGAACTCTCTGCAATGCTAATTAAAAGGATCCAGTTGGTTTTACTAACTCTGATATTAATAAAAACAGATTCTCCTGTTCAGATTCCCCTATACATTCCTGTAGTGAAAGTGACCTTTGAATTCCCATCCTTTGCCTCCCTTCTGCTTTGCTGCCTTTTCAGCATCTTCATAATTTCATCATTAATCTTCCCTGAAGCAGAGAGATAAAGTATCTTGTGTGCAGACCTACGTGTGTTTTGGAGGGTTGGAAATATTTGACTGTTTTGTGTTTTCTTCCAGGGCAAAGAACCAGAAAAGGAAGATTTTGATCCTCCAAGTAAATATCTTCTTTGATTTATAGAGGGCTTTCTTTGGGAGAAGGAAGTCTGGTATTTTGCAGCTGCATCTAATTTGTGTTGTCTCAGCCCTGGGGGTAAGAATCCCTAAGCACAGAGGTTAGGGTTTTGGCTGTGGAAGCCTGGCTGGAGGAGATGAATCCAAACTTAGTCCAGGTCAGAGTGAAGAGATGGAATGCATCTTTCTGAACAGCTTTTCTAAATGAGTAAGAGAGAAGGAAAACACTGTCTAATCTGCTTTTTAGGTTCCCTCTTTGCTGTAGCAGCAGTAGTCAATAGGGCTATATGGAAACTGCGTAGGAACTGGGCAGTTTCCATCTGTGCTACGTGGAGCCCTGTCTAACAACACAATACTTAAACTATTGATAGTTCATGCTACTCTATTCAGCCTATTTCATTTTCATTGCTATTGCAGGGAGGGAGGGAGAGAACTGGGTTTTCCAAGAACTAGGATGCATTAAAAAAGTGTTTCTGGGCTGGGCAGTTTTTGGAGAGCTGCCAGCCAGTCATAAGCTGGCAAAGAACACATTCCCCTTAAGAAGGAGAAATCTCCCTCCAACCTCTGCCTGCCCTCCTGGAGTTTTTGTAGCTTCTCCAGGTGAGATGATTACAGTGGCCCTTGTGGTGACCATGCAGGGAAGAACAGGCCAAGTGTCTTGGACTGGCACCCTCCTAAAGGACTGGGGATGTTCTCCATCAGCCCTGATCTTGCTGCGACATCTTTTCCAAATGTCTATTCCTTGATAGGTGCAGACTGCCCTTTGAAGGATGCCTCCAGCAGGAGAATCTCTAAGCTAACGGTGAAGGTAAGAAGGCCTGTTCAACATTCGATCTTGCTGACTCACAAAGGAGAGCAAAGATTTTTATTTGCCTTGCCCATTCCTGCTCTTTCAGAGATGGAAGTCCAGGGGGCATCATGACTTCTGTAGAGCATGTCTAAATATCCTGTATTCCCTAGGGACGGGAACACTGCTTGAGGATGCTGGAAGAAGCTTTGACCAATAACCAGAAAGTTCCAACAGCAACAGGAAAAGGGTATGAGATAAGAGTTTTCTATCTCTTTTTTTTCTTAACAGGGGCCCTACCCTGTCCTAAGTGAGCTCACCATTCTCAAAAAATAATCTTTTTAAGTTACTGGGTCCAGACATATAGTTTTGTTTAACAGCACCATTCTTGTGATGTTAGGACCAGACATGAGGATTCTTGGGTCCAAATCTGCTAATTCAGCTTGATTCCAGGAGTCACAATTCCTCCCTACCCCACAAGATGGGGATAGCGTATTCCCAAATCCAGCAACTAGAGACAAGCACTTGGACTTAAATCTCTTCACCACCCGCTCCCCTTAGACCTTAATTGGGAGTTATCCTTTATCCTTATACCCAAGAGGGATACAAGGGGATTTTCTGTGCTTTCTGGGAGATGTTTAAGCATTAGTGTTCCCTTTACAGATATAGAGATATAGAGTCTTGCCAGGAATCACCCCAGCCTGTGTTACAGGTCAGACCCTCACGCCTGTGCTGTGGAGCTGGAGTATGAAGCTTTCCGAACCAGTAAAATGGCCAACTCCTACAAGGCAACGGTGTTAAAGAAGGTAGGGCTCAAGCTCTCCTGAACCTCTGAACAAGGGGTAGCCACATCTCAGGGGGAATAGGGTGGAGTGCATGCAGGAAAGACAGAGGCGCAGGTTTGCTTTCCCTTTTCCAAGTCTTTCTTAGTGGTTTTGTTTCCAGGAGGAGCCTGGAAACATCACACCGGTTTCCCATTTTTGTTGGCCTCACCTTGTAGGCTTTGGAAACCTAGATATCAGTGCAAGCTTATGCAGGTGTCATCTGGGTGTAGCGACAAAGGGATTGCAGAGTTCCTGACTATCACTGATGATACAGAAAACTTTGTATGAACTGACTAAGGGTCTTTCAGGATGTTCCTACCCTTGAAATAACTGTCTCTCCGGGGAGGACACACGTCTTGCCAGACGGATTTCTAGTCCTAAGAGAGCATTTCTGTTCTCTCTTCAGGTAGCAGAGATCAACAAGGCCTCAAAAGAAGGAGAAGTATTCTCAGGTTTTGGGTCAGCAACTGGTAGCTACAGCAGCTTGGAGACAAAGTCGGGATATCCAGCAGAAGAGGACTTCCTCCCTGCATCTCAGGTTTACTCGGTGAGTGAGTACCAACGGGATAGACAAGGAAGGAAGAGTTTGGCCATTATACGGCCATAGCTGTAGGTGCAGAGGGGAACTGCTTTCACTGTCACCCTTTGTGGCCTGTTCATAAAGTTGCTGGGTGATAACAACTAGTCATGCTGGTGATTTTAACACATGCAAATAAGTTTTTCTTGCCTTGCTGTATCCAAGGATGCCATCTGTCTCCTATGACTTCAGCCCAATCTATTTCTCTAATGGCTCAATTGATGAGGAGGAGGAGTCAGTTTTAGAGCCCACCTCAGGTTGTGACTGATGCAGAACAAGGTGTCTTGTCCTGGGGGTGCAGTCACAACTCGTTCTCATCGGTCACTGCTTTGCTTCTCAGGATTCACTTGCTCATCCCTAGTCTTTCCGCTGGCCAATATTACCCTTTCCTCATCCGCAGCCACACATGGTGCCCAAAGCTCATCTGATGCCTTTTCATCAGGGTGTGTTTATGAGAACCAAACCCTGGTGGCTTTCTGCAGGGATCAGACACTGTGGGAGCCACTGTCACAGTGCTTGGACCACTTTAGTGCCCGTCTTTATAAGGCAACACTCCCTCACCCAGGAGCTCCATCCCTGAAACTCAGAGGGGTCCTGCAAAGAGGGTTTCACCCCGTCAGGTGAAGGAAACATTTCTTTCCAATTCCTGCATTGCAGTCAACTTACTTGGTCTACCGCTATTTATCAGGTACCTCTCCCATTAGTCAACCACTTTGGCAAATCTTCACGTGCTGCCACAGTGTGTGAATGCTCTGCCTCCTCCACATCAAGATAAGGATGCTGAGATGGAGCTGTCCACAATGCAAGAGATGCGAGTCCTTTAGCCTCTGCTGAAGCTCCTGCTAGAACTCAAGCTTATCTGTGGCTCCACAAAATTAAAAAAAAAAAAAAAGAACCTTTTAAACTCCTGCTGGCCCAAAGTGGCAATCAGGAAAAAATGCTCCTAAGCAGAGTTTTGTGGCTGTGACACCCTAGTTCAGTCTGGTCACTTGAAATTACCTCAGTAGCAACATCCACAGAAGTTCTTCAGGTAGGAGAGAGTCGAACTGGCTTCTCTTCTTGGTATCCCTCATTACATGTGTCTCCCAGTCTCCTGCTCCTGTCCTTTCCCTTCCTCTCAAGGTTATTTGCTTGCCTGGTCCTGTAGTCCCCCCATTTTAAAGGCCAGTCCCTACTTTGGTGGGGTCTGTCTGTGCACTGCTGTGCCAGTACAGGCAAGGAGGTGAAAAGCTGGCTCCCTTCAGGATTCTGCAAACGAAGCCTCCTTAATACTCTCATATCCTTCCTTTCTCCCTAGTTTAAACCCAAGCGTGTTGGAGCTGGGTTTCCAAAGAAATCCAGCCCGTTCCAGACAGCTTCAGAACTGCTGAAGGCCGAGGAGGAGAGCAATGCCAAACCTGTCAAAAAAGATGATGATTGTCCCAATGGGCAGGAGAACAGCATCTGCAACCTGGAACTGGACACCAAAATCCCCATTCGCCAGAAGAAGAAAAAAGCAACCAAGGCAGGGTGTGAGAGTGCTGGAGAAGAAGTATCCGTTCCTGAAAAGAAGGGACAGCAACCCAGTCTGGACACAAAAGCCTCCCTTTGGGATAGCCCTCCCAAGAAGGTCAAACCTAGCAAGAAGCAGCAAATGCTGGCAGAAGCAGCCAAAAAAGAATCACAGGACATTTCCAAATTCTTCTCCCTCAGTAAAGCTGGATCTAAACTCACAAGTTGCAGTTCAGCAGAGGAAGATTGTTCTGCAAAGACGCTACCTCAGGTTTCTTCTCAAAGCCTATGTCAAGAGAAACGGATACCTCAGGAAATCAAAGATGTCTCTGGAGAGGATGTGACTGGACAGTCCCTGACAGAAGATAAAGAGCTGGAGGATTTGGAAGGATCACTGACTGAGAGAGAGGAGGACTTTAAGACCCAACAGGCTGCTAAATTTGAACTCCTTCAAACAGAAATTGATGAAAAATCCAGGTAATCCTCATCTTTATGCTCCCTACATTGCTTCATTAACTCATCGCAGGTTAGACATGCACATTAGAGGCTGGGGAGGGAGACTTCTGCTTTTTTATGGAGAGTCTCAAGGACACTGATAGTGAATGTAGCAATGTCTTTACTGTGGAATAATTAAAATTGCCCTTCTCTCCGCTTTTCCCATACCAGTGCTGCCGAAACACTCACAGACCCTGAGCTGACTGCTCTTGGGGAAGATCAGAATGGGAAGAGACCAGGATCAGATGAGGTAAGATGGTAAAACAGATGAATGCTGCTTTCCTCGGCTCCTGCTGCTCAGGTCGTACCAAGCCTCTCTCTGGGAGCAACGTTCCCAGTCTGAACTTCACCTAACAGTGCTGTTTTTTCTGGGAAGAGCCCAACAGCAATCACAGTGAAGAGAACCATGGTTGAGTTACCCTCCTGGTATGCCCCTGCCGCCAGCAGCTCAAAGAGCAGGTCTGCCGAGCCTGCCCTTCACTCTGCTTTGCTCCCCCTTCCCTGAAATGTATGGGGGGTTTTGCCCTTTGCTGATGACTTGCCTGGAATGAACATCTCCATCCTGTTTAGACTGGTAACTAACTATAATTAGCAAGTTGTGCATGGAGACAACCTTCCTTGCCTTTTAGTCCTTGGTTCTGCATTTGGGGTCTGTGGGTGCCTCACAGTTGTCTCTCCTGGAGAGTGTAGATATTTGTTCCTCTCACAAGCTGAATGGCAGCGCAGCACTCCTGTGCTAATTGTGCCCGAGAGCTCAGGAAGGCATGCCCAGCACAGCCTGGAAGACACTTTTCTATCAATTCCCTGTATGAAAAGGGAAAAAAATGGAGCAAAGTCCCATACAAATTCCTATACAGTATTCACTAAAGAACCTGCTGCAAAGATTCATGTTCTCAGAAGGCAATGGCTGCTTGAAAGGCTAATGCTGCTGCTGCAGGGATTAATGGGTTTGGTTTTACTTTGACCTGTCTCCAGGATACAGAAAGCCCTGCAACAAAGAGGCTACGGACAGCAGCAAAGTCTTCTATTCTCTCCCAACCAGAAAGCAAAAGCGTTGGTCCAGCAAAAAAGAAAGTGACTTTTGATCCAAACATATCAGAGTGTGATAAGGAAGGAACCAGCAAGACCATCCAGCCACTGACCAAAGCCATGTCCCTCAAAGAGACAGCAGACATCGTCGTCAAATACTTGACCCCCTTCTACAAGGGTGGCAAATTCGCTTCCAAGGTAGGGTTCAAGGCTTTCTCTAGCAGAGCAGTGCTGAATCTACCCAGCAACCTGGGGCTCCGAGAAGGGAAAGGGCTTCTAGGAATTTTTCTGCCAAGTTAAATGTTGGTATTTGCTACTGTCATAACTCTAGGGCCAGTAACTTGCCTCTCCCAAGGGAAAGAGTTTGTGTGTGACAAACTAGCATCACGTTGGTCTTATACTTGTTCTGATGTGTTTATGTTTTCATATTAAACTCTGGCAGACTTTTATAACTCTTACCTTGTGGAATGGAAGCCAATAAAGTTCAGCTTTGATCTAGTTTATGTGATGTATTCTGCAAGGTAGCGTGTGTGTGTGCACGTGCTCATCCAGCACTGAAGGGTTAAGTCTATTTGCAGATTTACAGCACTCTCTACTATAAATCTATGAGCAGTTTGTACTCCAGCCAGCCTATACTAAAGCAGAGCAAGTGTCTAAATGGTTCAGTGATCTCAACCTCCTGCTCTTTCTCCTTCCTCTCTCCGCAGGATCTGTTCAAGGGATTTGCTCGGCACTTGTCCCACCTCCTGACCGAAGAACAGAATCCTGCCCGCAAGACGGGTGAGTTCATAGCTGGGGATGGCACCAGTGATCCTGTGTTCTTTTCATGCTAAGTGCATTGAGCTTTTAGATGGGGCACATACCTTAAGTATCTTCTCAAACATGATGCTGCTTCTCTTGCAGTGAAGGAAGAAGCCCAGAGACTCATCAAGGAATTTTTCAAAACACGGGTCAGATGTGAGAGTGAGATGGACTGGCAGGAGCTGCAGAGCTCGGAGAGATAATCTTGGCACCTTGGCAGCTCCTTCCCTTCCTTGAGTAGGTGGGACCAGGGGATCTTGCTGAACTTGGCCGCAAGAGAGTTTTGTGAAAACGCATCAGGGAGCATTTTCTTCCCACTGCTTTTTTGTTCTCTTCTGTCTGCAATGTCACCCTAGTGACACAGACCTCCAGGAAAGCCATTTCTGTGACCTCCGCTACCCAGGGCCCTGAAGCCCTCCAGAACATCTCGCCAGGAGGAGCTGAGGCTGCAGCTGCTGCCTCGGGTATTCTGTAGGGCCTCCGACCTCTGCTCCCTGCAGCACTCTGGGAAGGACTCACATTTTCCAGCTGGGACTCTGCTTTGGGATAACAGCCTCTTGCTCCCTAGGTAGCTGCGCCCCTTGCTTCCCCTTTCCTGTGTTCTTATTTCAGTGTTACCAATAGAAGCCTTATGCTGCAAACCCCTTCACCTGCTTTGCTTAGGGCCACCAAGGAGGGAGGTGGTTGAATTCCTAGCTGGAACATTTTCCCTCAGAGGGCAGTTTTGTTTTTACCTGTGAGCACTGCCTACTTTGTGAAGGTAGAGAAACTCAAATTCTTCTTGTTTTAATCCTAACTTTTAACTGCACCGAGTTCTGCCTGCCCTTCCCTTTAAGTGGCGATGCCTCTCAGTGTTAACCTCTCCCACGGTGGCATCAAGGTTGCTGTCCCTTTTCCAGCATTTGCTTGTGACCCCCTAAAGCCATATCTCCTCCCTGTGCCTCACTCACAGCATCCAGGACAGAGGGCAATGCTGCTGCTGCAAGGGGTTAGCATAGTGCTGTGGCCCTCAAACTGATGCTGTGGTGCCTCTGCTGCTATATTTATATAAGGACCTGACTCTTTAGGGCATCAGCGTGCTTTAAATAACCTGATTCCCAGGCACAAGTCTTTTCTGTTGGGTATTTGTTGGGTTCTGCCTTTGTTCTGTGCCTACAAGAGGATGGTGGCCTCAGGTACTAGTGCTGCTAGAGGAATCCACAACCTCAGAAGCCATGAAAGAAACAGGCTTTTGAATCACTTGGATACAACAGATTTTTCTTTTTTCTTTTTTTTTCTTTTTTTTTTTTTCTTTTTTTTAATAGACTGAGGGAATGTGCAGAATTGACAATAAAATGATGTTATAGCTGCTGTGGACTCGTCCTGGAAGCTCTCTTATCTATGATACAAACTTGCTCTAGTTACATGAAGACAATTACTCCATCCCTATGGGACACAAACATGAGGGCTCACACATTTTGTCTGAACAGGCAACTGCTGAATTCAAGACTGGCCCACGATGGGTGGGAAGTCTGGGGCAGGAGGCAGCTCCAGCTCCACTGGCTGCAGGACAGGAGGCAGCTCTAGCTCCACTGGCTGCAGGACTTTTCCAGCTAGAACCAGGAGCTTGGTTCAACTCAAAGCCACTTTCAGCTTCAGCGTGGTCTGGTAGGAGCAATAGAGTTCATGGGTAAGACAACAGAGCTTTGCACAAAATACTTTTTCAGCTGTTGCTTCATCATTTCCACCTTACCTTCCCATTAAAGAGCCTGTATTACTGGCCACTTAATATAGGAGGTGGAGAGTTCATCCTCAGAGAAGAGTAGCCAAAGGTCATGAAAAGAGAAGGGGAAGAAGAAGGAGTTCAGCTTCAGAAATATTTTTCTCTGTTTTGTGGTGCTGTGGGACAGCATTAGACTTGCAGTGATGCTGCTGAAGGAGGAAGGCCAGAACTAGCAGCACTTGCAGGAAAGTTCCTGGCCGAAAAGGCTCAGCGATTGCTGTTGGCATTGGCTCCCAAGTGAGGCACCAGCTCTGGTCAGGGCTGGCATTGAGCTTCCTCAGATCTAGTTCATTCCCTATTAACCATAGCATCCTTCTCTTTATGCTCTTCCATTTACCTGCAGATCAATTTTCTCTTGTTACTTATAAGCCAGGATCTGTCACTGCATAGCTACAGAATTGCTATTGTTTATTGGAGTCCCCTAAAAGGGCAGGTATATTTTATTTCGGTAAGATAGCTACAGTAATAAAAATAAGTTAAGCATTTTTATACAACGCAAGACTCAACCCTGTGCTGCACATTCCATTTGAACACTTTTCTCCACATGATGGCACAGAGCCATCATTTAAGTGTGACAGCTGCATGGACATGACTGAGTTCTTTATAGCAGAAGGAAAAAGATGCACATAATTATCTTAGTAAGAAATTAATGAACAATAAACATCCTTACCCTTGCAGCTCCATCTGTGACCCAGCACATGTAGTAACTGCATATTAACAGTGATTTGTTTTGCAATTAAGATGCTTTTTACAAGCTCATGCTTCACAAACCCTCCTGTAGAGCATCTCTTGCACATTAAGATAGAGGGAAAAAATCATCTTAAAGAAATAGCATCAGCCAGTGCAGTCATATCATAGCTCTGGCTTTGCTTTCTAATACAAAAAAATATAAAAATCTCCAGCAAGCATCAGTCTTTGTGCCTGTCACAAATTCAGAAAAAAAGAAAAAAGAAAATCAGTCCCCCCTTGTATAGCCTGAAGGCAACTGCCTCTGTGCTTCCACCTGCTCAGCTGCTCTGTGCTGGAGCAGGCTAGGGCAAAGCAGCGGTGTGAAAACCTCCCTCCGAGGAAGGGCACGACTCACGGGGACCGAACGGCAAGTCACAGAGGTGAGATGAGCCAGTCCATCAGCAAAAAGGCCGTCACAGTGGTGGCGGGTGTGGAAAGCAGCAGAGCTCAAGGACATCTTGGGAGAGAACCCTTCTCTGAGGGCAGAGCAAGGACCCCAGACAAAGAAAACCAGTGCTTTTCTGCCTGCTCGTTTCTTCTCAGGCTCTACTGCTGGAATTCAGTTTGACTCAAGATGACAACAATTGTGTGATACACTTCTTTAGCCTGTCAAAACACAAAGCGACATCAGTTATTCTCTATTTCATCCTGCCCAAGAAACCCCTGCTTATGGTAATTAAATATTCCCATAATTACATCAGCTATGCACTAGAGCTTGAGCTGCACTTGGAAACTGCCCCAACCATCTCTGGGGGAGCAGAGAGCAGTAGTTTTGCTTGCTAGGGCCTCAGCTGGGCAGTGAAGGGCTATTTCTAAATAGCCAGGAGAAAACCATGGCTCAAGGCTGGTCACTTCACCTGTGGCAGCTCGATCCACAGAGTCTTGGGGTTGGTGGCAGAGCCGTAGTTGAGCTCCATGCCCGGCAGGCCGCCCTCGGAGGTGGGTCGCAGCGTTCGCATCTTCTGCAGCTCCTTCAGGGGAATGACCCGGCAGATCTGGGCAAGGACAAAAAGACACTGTGCCCCCATCTTGAAGAACCAGCCCACCTCATGTGGTCAAGGCACATTTAGATCAAGAGTTTCTTTAAAGCTGAGACAGGGAGCGAGGCGCAGGACAACGTGTATTGATGAAACACCAGGACCACAATAATTGCTAGGCTCCTGCTACAAATGTGTTCATACAACTGCTGCAGGAATAAGACCCAGCTTTAGTTTACTACAGTTCACGCTTGTTTCCAAGACGATTGTGCTTACAAAAGAACACAGGGCAACCCACATGTCTGTCCTACATCTGTCTGTCACTTGCTTTGGGCTAGAGCTGTTGTTACAGCGAGTGGCTGCCATGCAGGTAAATACAGTCTCTTCCTGCACCAGTTCAAAACTAATTTTTGGCAGGCATCAGGGTTCTCGGCTGGAAGAACTGTCTGGCACACCTGGGCAACGCTATCCAGTATGACGATCTGTTCTTTATTCACACCAAAGAAACAGGGCAGGGGGATCGTCTCATCGCTGATTCTCTCCACGAGGTAGATGTTGTAGCCAAAGAGGGGCAGTTTCATCACATGCTCTGTAAAAAAGCAAGAAGTGGCTTTCAGGCAGCAGCTTTCAACCAAGGATCTACTGCACAAAGCTAAGACAGTCAAAAGCTCCAAGTGTCCCCAGGCTTTTCTATGTTAAAAAGATTAACTTCTCCCTCCTCCCCTAGGTCCCTGATATTCGGTTTGCAGCAAGTGAATGGATGTGCTATTCTTTAAAGAGCAGGAAACAGTTTTGAAACAATCATACAGGGCTCTGAAAATTTGGTGCAGGCTTTGAGCAAGAGGCGGAACCTGCACCATAATTCCCACACTTGGGAGCAAGTGCCATCTGCAGGGGAAGGCTGTCAGAGTCATGTGTACTGGAGCATTCCAGGCTCCCAAGACCCTTGCCAAGCTCAGGAATTGCCCCCAAAGCTGGTTCAGAGGCAGCTGCCATCATGCTCAGGGTGGGCTGCTCTAGTAGACGCGGGCGCCTCCTCACCTATAAACTGGATTTTTGCATCAATGGGCGGGAGGGGCTGCCGGGCCTTCAGCAGCTGCACGACGTGGCTCTCCAGAGCCTGGGGGCTGATGCGGGCGCGCAGCAGCTTCGGCGTGTACTCCTGCAGCTCCTCCCTGCGCAGGAGCACAGCGACTCAGGCCCGGCCCGGCTCCAGCAGGGAGCTCGGCCAGGGGAGGCAGAAGCAAGGAGGGGAGCAATTTTCACCAGCAAAAATCAGGGAGGGAGAAAGAAGAGCAGTGCAGACTGTGTCCAAACTGAATAATGTTGAAGGAAACATCACAGAAAGAGACCATCAGATTTCCACAAGAAAGGAAGCTGGGTATCCGCATGGAGAGAAAGCCCTCCTTTCCAGACACAACAGGAGCTCTTCAAACAAGAGCTGTAACATGGAAGGAGGACTCCAGGGGGTTTCATAGGCAGTCTCAGCTGAAAAACAGCACAGTGCATCTCCATCTCCTAAGCACTCCGCTGAGCAGAGCTCTCCCTGCTCAGCACGGCTATTCCCTTACCCACTAACGCTGATGCTTTAAGGGCATTTGATTGACACCTACCACTAAGAGCACCTGGAGTCAGAGCACACAAGGAAGAATACAGGAAGAAAGGAAGACGGGAAGAAATGAATGTGAAAATACAGCTGGGGACTTCAGCAAGGCTGGATTAGAGACATAGATCAGAGATGGTCGGCTTTCAGAGTGTGAGCAGGGAGGAAACTTTCTTGATGACAGGCAGCAGTCAGATACCACAGGATTGCAGTTAGTGCAGAGCATTCACCAGAATGGTCCATTCCCAAATTATCCACAGAATAGCTCCAGGCCCTTCCCCAACCCCTCCCATGCCAGATCACTTGACACAAGCGTACCTGGAGGGAACAGTGCTCTGCTGCTCTGTTGTTTTGGCCCAGTGCTGGAGCATTGCCAAAATGCTCACCTGCATCTCCAATTCTTTGCTGTAGCCCAGCAGAATCCTCCCATTCACGTAATCCCACAGTATCTGAGGGAGAGCACAGCAAAGCGCACGTTGTTAAACGTCAGGGAGGCTCCTGGTGCTCACGCTGCCTTTGTTACTTACCTGTCCATAATGGAAATCAGTATAAATACTGTTCTCAAAGTGCAGAGGTGTTTTCCAGGTGACTCTCCGTAAACTCATGGTGATCGAGTTGTCCTCCAGCAGGTAATCATGAAGATATTCCTCTCGTCGCATTGGCCTCACCATTTTCACTACATGTTAATGCAGAGATGGTCGTTAGTCTTCAAGCTGAGGCAGCGAGTCAAACTCTACTGCCTGGGAGGGGAGTCTTTCTGCACACCCCTATTCCACCCTGCAACACCCAGCAACAGCCATTCCCAAGGGACACGGACACTCACAGACCCACAGGGCTACACCCATGCAAACACACGTTCTTTCAGGAACAAGCAACGTGTTCCCTGAGAAGGGACCATCCCTAACCTTAGTACAGGGGACAACTGGAGAGGAACCACCCCCAGGCCAGCAAGGGCAAGGAAACCATCAAAGCCAATAGTCACCGTAGTGCCTGTTGGGAAGCGTTAAGAAAGAAGCTAGTCACACTCTACTTGCCGGGGTTATCGGCGACACTCCTGATGGCAAAGAGAGCAAATTCCCGGATCTCCTCCTGCTCGCCTGCTCCCATCTGCTCACAGATCTCCTGCAGGAGCTCCTTGCCTACCTGAAGCAAGGAGGAGCTGGTGAGCACTGTGGTCTGGAAGCACAAAGCAGCCCCGGGACAGCGGGACAGGCTGGGCGCTCCCGCAGGGGAGCAGAATGGCTCCAGCCCTTGTGCAGGGACACGGGCTGGGTGGTCCCAGCACACTGCAGGCCCCACACAGAGGAGCTGTGATGGCACCACAGGACTGAGGGTTTCACAGATAAAGGAGTTCCCTGGCGTGGCTCAGGGGCTTGATCAACAGAAAAATGAGAGCAGAAAACTCACAGTAAAGGTCTTGATTCTGGTGAGGTATTCCACACCTCCAGGCATGAGGATCACGAGTCGGCGGGCCCCGCGCCCCTTCTGCAAAGGGCGGCTTTTAGACAGCAAGACACACCAGACCCCACCGACCACACAGGCCTCCCCTGCCTTCTACTACCCGCCCTACAGCACTTCCCTCTTCCCTGCCCATGTCCACAGCCACCCCATGGCACTGCACTCCCCAGTCCCCTTACAGACACACGCTTTGTGTCTCCTCTTGGGCTGCTAACTGCCCCACAACCTCACGACACCTGCAGGCAAGTACCTGCCTTCCCTCTTGTCCCCATGTCCCCACTCGTCTGTCCCTCCATACCAGCAATGCCTCCATCTCCACGGGGAAAGGAAGGTGCCGACGGCCCCCGTACATGACGTTTTTCCGCAGGTTGCTCTGGCAGATCTTGGCTATATCTGTAAGGAAAGGAGAAATGTCTGTCAGACAGAGGGCTGAGCATTGAATTCTGCTGCGTGGAGTCATCCTGGCTCTGTTGAATTCAATGTGGTCCATTGCTGGGAGAGGAAAGAGACCTCACCCTGTCCCCCACTATGCCAGGACATGTCCAAATCCTGAGAGGTCACTGTGGCCCCAGATAGTGCCCAGGGCAGTAGCAGCGCACAGGAGTGATGGGATCTTCTTTTCCTCTGGAAGAATCTCAGCCCAAATGTTTTCTGTCTGATGATTTTGGAAGAGCACAGCCTGCCTTGGCTCTAGGGTTTAGCTGCCAAATAGGGTCTATGTCACAGAACTCAGCTCAGCCCCAGAGACACACAACAACCCCATGGTGCTCAGGTGAAGCAGGAGATGACCTCTGGAGGCAGGGGGATTTCAGACACAATGCAGGTTATTGCCTGCAGGCCCAGCTCCCTTCCCACCCTGCTCATTTCTCCTCTTTGAGGACATCAAGGTGATTCTCTCATTGGCCCAGGTCCCCTCCAGATTCAATCTTCTTTCCTTGACCACTTGGGCTTAGTAACAGGGAGGAGAGCTCCTGGTTTCACAGAGCAGACACAGCCATACCATGGTGGGTGCTGGACGGATCGCTGCTGGCTTGCTGCAGGAACTTGGTGGCGTAGGGCATGAGCGTGTTGGAAGGGAGGAAATAGCCAGCGAGCAGGTTTAGGAGTAGCCAGCCATGCATCAAACTCTCCCTAGGGAAAAGAACAAGCTGTGAACACCTTGGAACCAGACAATCTCTGCTCCCCATAGGTCTCTCAAAAACCTATGGGGAATGGCAGCAAAAATGAGGTGCTGGCCCTTGGTCAGAGTATCCTTATGAGGAAGGGATTGACTAAGCTATTCTGGCAGCAAAGAAAAAGGGCACAGCCACTCCAATGCCAGAGCAGCATCAGTCCTACTTCTATACCAGCTCCCCAGGGCTCTGAAGAACAAATGGAGGCTCTGAGGGAGCTGAGAAACATTTACCAGCGCCCAGATACCTCAGAAGCCAGAGACAAAAGGATGATCATCATTTGAAGGGGCAAAGATAACCCCACCGACAGGTTCATGTCCCTGGGGGCTCTGCAAAAGCCCCAGCAATGGAGCAGCTAGGGACAGCAACACCTTCCCCTCTCTGTTGTCCCTCCGCAGACGTCCCCTGCAGCCACAGGGGACACAGGATCTGGTGATGCAGATACTCACTGTTTAGGGTTGTGGGTGACCTGCTTGATGACCTGGCAGTACACCTCATCGTGCAAAATCTCCTTCTCCTTGCACAGCTGTGGTGGGAGAGGGGACAATATTAGAGAGGCCTCCAGTCTGCGGCTCTTCCCTGCCAGCTCCTGAGCTCCTGCAGGACATCCCTAACTCCCACCATAGCCTAAAGCTGGGATTTCACAGCCTCTGGTCTCCAGTGCTACCTGGGCCCAGAGAAGATGGCAGGTTGTGTTCTCATCCAGGGAGTTGTATCCATTTGCATGCACATCCCTCTCTGCTTTGTAAACAGCCTCTTTGTTTCGGTTTCTTTTCTCACCCAGGAGGTCATAGGCTCTCCTCGCTCTCTGCCTTCCCTGCCCCTCATTCCCATCAGTGCTTCAGCACCATCCCTAAGGAAGGTCACAAACCTGAAGGATTTCAAAGATGCATTCAATCTCGTTCTGGTTCTTGAGCTTTGGATGGTCTCCCATGAACCGCATTACAGCTGCAAAGCAAGGGTTGGTGTTTAGGTCCCAGCAGAGCTGATTCAGCTATGGGACAGGCAGTCAGCTAGTAAATTCCTGAAGACTTTTCTGTTCCCTGGACTATTACTACACTTGCACTGGATGTACTTTCTGGTGAGGTGCCACCCAAGCAGCATGAGATCTTGGGCTCTTTGCCCTGAAGGCAGAGTGGATTTTGCTGCATGCTTCCAGCAAGGATGCACATGGCTATCAGTGGCAGATTTGCCTTAGGAGGGACTCTCGTCTCACAGTTTTCACTTCCTATCCCAAGTCCCAGGATCTCTGTGACCACCAGGGCCATCTTGCTCAGCCTGGCTCCCACGACACAACCCAGCACAGGCTCAGGTACTTACTCAGGAAGTTCTTCACAGCCAGCTCGCTCAGCTCACTATCAGAGTACCGGAGCAAAGACCCCTGGATCGGGACCTGCAGGGCCAGAGCACAGGGGTAGGAAGAGGAGGCAGGGCAGCACAGAGCTGCCTTGCAGGCTTCAATAAAGACATAAGCTCCCAACATCTTGCATGCAGCACTGGAAAACAGGAGACACCTATACTCCTGCAGAGGCTGCAGTCAAGCATGTGCCACGTACACTTGTATCACAGTGAAGAAAAAGCTAGAAACAATTCTGCAGCTGCGGTTCCGGTTGTAGCCATGGGGAAAGCCTGGGCTCACCTTGGTGTGCTGGACCAGGTCAGCTGCACTCTTCTTTTCACCAGAGGTCCCCTTCCCACCCAGCCTAGGCAGAGGAGAGAGAACATAAACCAGTCCAAGAGATGCACAGAAATGGCCAGCCTGGGTCAGGCTGTACAGGCCCATGAATCTGCTCAGGAAGGACCAGTCTACTCACAGGCACTGAGCCTCTTGGAAGTGAGCTGTAGCAAAGTCAATCATGGTGTAACGATCACCAACAGGAACAAACATGATGCTGCTGGGTTCTGATGTCACGCTGGGAACAGAGCTCTGCAGGGACAGGCACAAAACCCACCTGAAGGTCAGCTGAGGCAATGGGTTTTCACCTCACATACAAGACCTGGGCAGGTCTCATCTGTGCATGGAGCCTCCTCCTCCCATTCTGATAGTGTTGGCGGGCCTCCATCTGCACGGATTTTCTCTTTTCCCCAGCCTTGGCCTTGCACACACCAGCCACCCCCATCAATTCTCCAGAGCCACCTCACCTCCTTGCTGGTGTTCCTGCCCTCCACGGGAGCTTTCGTGCTCCTCCGCGTCTTCCCATGTCTGTCCATGCTGATGTTGAGGTAATCAGGGGCTGCAGCCAGCTGCACCAGGCTGGTGGGGAAAAGACCCGAGCGGCCACCAACACAGCCAAACTGCCAACCTGCAGGGACAGGGAGAGAAACCATCAGGCTCCATGGCAGCCACAAAGAGGAGGGAGCACTGAGGCATCCCACGGGCAAACGAGAACATCGGTCTCTTCCAGCCTTCTGAGGGAACATCCACTAGGGCTGTAGCAGCAGGCACAGAGGGAGTGACCATCAGGGAATGGCAGAGCCAAAGGTGGACACAGTACCAGTAATCAGCCCTCTGCTTCCCTATGGTCTGCTTGACAGACACATGCAGGGCTTCGCGAGGCCAGCAGACTATTGAATCCAGTCCTCATCTTTCCTGCAGATCCCAGGAAAACTCCCTCACCTGGCTCCACGCCTTGCATGGGCAGTAACTGGATGAGGTCCCCCTTCTTGAAGCTAAGGAGGCTCCTGTCATCTGTAACGTAGCTGCGCAGAGCAACAACGTAGTTGGTATCCTGGGGAAAAAGGAACGGGGAGGTCAGATCTTGTCACCAAAATGCAAGGGAGTTGGAATACATCACCCTGCTGGCACCATGCAGGAAAACCTGCTGCATCACAGCTGCTCCCTCACCTGCCTCAGCTCCTCAATGAAGAGGTCCACCATGGCCTTGATGTGCCGAGCCTTTGCAGAGTGCAGGAAGAGCTGTTCTGTCTTCAGAGAGAACTCCAGGGTGTTGCTGCCCTTCAGCTCCACTGAGAGCACATCTGCAAAGCTGAGGACACAGCCAGCATGTTCAGGCTGCTTCTGCCAGAGCTGTAGCCAGCAGTGCAAGGGGATGGGGCTCTGAGGAAGCCAGAGAGGCTTCCGCATGCTCTGGAGGGTGGCCTCACACCAATACTCATAGCCATAAAGAGTAGCACTAGCCATAAAGAGCAGCACTGTAAGCTGATGGTTTTTGCTGTCCCATTCTGAGGACCTCCCTGCCGAGGCCAGCCATAGTGCTGAATCACGCCTAGCAGTCCCTCACTCCAAGCAAAATACTGGGGGGAAGCAAAGGACAACATCAAACTCATTAGAGGGAGGGTCTGTGAGTCACGACAGGGCTGAGACAATCCTGCAGAACACAGTATAACCAGGGAGCTTATCAGCTCACCCGTTCAGCCTGCCTCCCATTGACTCACTACTCTAAAAGCAACCTGAGAGTCACAAATGATCCTCCTGCAGTCACCAGAGCCCTTCTGCTCACCTGTAGCTGCAAAGGATCTTCAGGTGCTCGGGGGTATAGCCAGCCGCCCCGATCACCTTCAGCAGTCGCAGGCCCCGGTGAGAAACCCCCAGGATCTGAACATCACTTCCACTTTCACCCTGTAAGGGAAGCACAGCAGACAGGACACATCAGGTATCCTGAGGACGTATGCCTTCCCTCCACATGCTCCAGGAAGGAATACATCACAGCAAGGAGCAGGGATTAGGGCATGACAGCAAAGAAAATACACAGAAAAATACAAGAAACTCAAGAGAGCAAGTGACAGGAGGCAAAAGGAGGAAGAGAAAACTGAAACAAAATGAATCAGAGCCACACAGCAAACTCAGGGTTTGGTGAGATGATCAAGACTCACATGAACTGGGAAAAGGCGGGAGAAATAGTTGGCCCAGTTATCCCGAGCAGCCAGTACAATCCTCTTCTTTATGCCCTCCTCCTGAATGGACTGGACATCAGCACCAACCCGAAACTCGGCTAGCAGAGATACCAAGCAGATGATTATGTTTTCTCGACAAAGTAAAAACGGTCAAGCTTTCCTCTGCCCAGAGATTCACTCACACCATTCTTAGTGATTTGGGGGAAGCAAACAGCAGGCAGAGGCAAAAAGGACATGGGGTGGGAAGAATCAACACTACTTGCACACACGCCAGGCTACCACCACTGTCTGTTCCCCTCCTCGTGGGATTCCTGCCAAAGGACACAGATGGATTTTAAGACATTTCAAAATCTCTTCTGTATTGCCTTAGTTTTCTCCCTCCACAATGAGCACATCAGAACTAAGTTTTCTTGTCTCCGAGAAATTCTGGTGCACGTTTTGACCGCCTGGAATAACATTCCTACGCTGAACTACACAACAACTGTGCTTTCCAGTTGCAGTGACAAACATTTCTCTTCTGCCCTAAGTCCTGCCTGAAAGAGCTTGGAGACCTGTTTCTCGCTTAAAACCTAGAGCTGGGGTGGGCACAGGGAGGGAAGGAAGACGGGACTGTTAATTACTCAGCAGGTCTTTCATCTTGCGCTTCTCCTCCCTGGAAATCCGAAGGCAGGAATCGGAAAAGGTGTCACGGATGATCTGCAAAGAAAGGAAACACAGATGGTTCCACAGCTCAATGCATTGGAGTGTTTGAGGCTGTAAAACAGACTGGGTTTCAAAGAGAAGAGAGTAGGGGCTTGGCTAGATAGACCTGGGGAAGGGACCAACACTACTGTGGATATAGAAACGAAGACAGTTTGCACAGTGTCGTTATGGAATATTTTGTCTCCCAATACAGAGGCAAGGGGCCCCGAATCATACACCAGTAAATACCTGTTCACACAGCAAGTTCAGACAATAAGGGTGACTGAAGTTTTCTTTAGGGTAAAACACCTGCAAGAGAAGGAGAAAAAAAACATTTTTCTTACAGATGTTGCAGAAATAGCTCACCAGGGTTGCTTTGGATTGTTAGCCCTAATGGCAGGGGGGATGAATCCATCTCTCAAGTCAGTGGAAGAGGGGACATGGTGAAGGTGAATGGAAGAACCAGGAGTGAAGGGTCACAAGGGGAAGGACCACTCAGCAGACGGACTGTACCTCTTTGCGCAGGTAGATTTTCCATGGAGGTTTGACATAGGAGAAGCTGACGCTGGCAGTGAGTCTGTACAGCTGCGTCTTGATACCATCATCTTCTGCCACTGTTGCAGTAGATGCTGGGGAGGGAGAAAAAGAGGTAAAAATGGGTTTTGGTGACTACAGAGCCACCTTCCCCCCCATCTGCCCTACAAGGGAAAGGGGACAGTGCCATGTGCTTCACCAAAGATTATGGGCAGGAACCCTCTGCAAGGTCAGTGATCAATTAATGTGGATACATGCACAAAATAGCCATCACGGAAGAAGTATCATTTCCAATAGCACTTCTAAAACAAGGAATAACACTCCCAAAACACTGCTTGGAAGCACTAGCTACCCCTTTTTTTCAGATGGGCAGCAACCAGGCATACTTTATGTGGCTAATGCCAAGGATCTCTCAAGCTCCCATTCTCCCTCTGAGAAACACTCCCACATTCCTCAGCTTGTCTAAGGGCCCTCCAGATCCTCCAGAAGGTTGAACACCTCCCTTTTCATTCCTCCCTAGTCTAAAGTCTGTCCCTTGAACTGCAACTTTGATAAAGCAACTATGTTTCAGGTAGACAATAAAATGTGTTGTGGGCTGGACTTTGATAGAGCCCAAAGGTCCATTTTATTTTTAGCTGCATTTTTAAGAGATACCCAGCCCTTCCTTCATCATTTCTGTCTGGTGTCCTGCATTGAGACAGTGGGAAGAAAGTCAGGAGTTGGAGATGGGCCAGCAACTGTGGTGACAGCATCTGGTTTCACAGTCTCATACCTCTCCTCAGAGCCCACTCAGTCTCTAGCAAACAGAGCATGTGCTGTGACTCTTCTTGTGCCCTGGCCAGTGACTGAATCTGACTCTCCATCCAGCCATCCAAAAAAAAAAAAAAAAAAAAAAAAAACAAAAAAAAAAAACACAAAAACTCTGGCAAAGTCAACACTCACCTTTGCTTGTGGGTTGCTGCTGGCCTTGGTCCCCAGGCCAGACAGGCGCAGGCAAAGGTGGGGGAGCAGGAGGGGTGTCAGAAGGTGGAGGAGTGCTTGGTGGGTCGCCAAAGAGGGACAGGAGAGGCAGCTGCTTCTCCCTGATGGAGCTGGACGCTGAGCCCTTCTTGGGTGGGGGAGGCAGAGGTGTCCCTTTGGGGCTCTTCTCTGGCGGCCCAGGGGGTGGCTGCAAGACACCAAAACCTATGTCCAGAATCCAAGGAACTGTACAGACTAGAAGGCATTCTAGGATGGGCAGTACCACAAGCTTCAAGCCCACAGCAATCTTGTGACCAGAAAATGCAACGACTGGCTCCTATCCCACTACCACAGAGCTCCCAACTCCTTGGAGGCTGCACACAGGATCTCTCTGCCAAGCTCGTGGCTGATCAGAGAGGAGGAAACTCACCGATTTGGGAGACTGAAGATTCATCATGCCCAGCTTGGCCAGAGCCTCATTCTTGGGGTCATTCTTCTTCACAAAGGGCTTAGACACTCTCCTGCAAGACAAGGGAAAACAAACTAGCTGGGGCTTCAGTGGGGCCATGGCTACAATTAAGTCACCTGGCACTGCTGAGCTGTGGCCCCCCTCATTCCCATCCCTGCCCATGCAGGTGGTTCCCCACTCACCTGACGGGCTCGAAGGGCTGTGGTTCGGGGGCTGGTCTGCTCTGGTACATTTTGATGATGTTGCCAATCTCTCGGCTGGGCGCAGGCCGTGACTCGGGGCCCGAAGGCTTCACTACGGGTGGCTCCTTCCTGGATGGTGGCGTCTGCTTTTTGGGCTTTGGTGCAGGAACAGGAGCTGTTGTGAATGAGAGTTTTAACCAACACATCAGTAATAGCACAGGACAAAGTCTTGAATCCCATCTGAAGGTCCCTCCCTTTCACTCCTGCCTGACTAGACCTGGCCTTCCTGTGCCTTGCTTTGACATCCCACTTTACAAAGCCCAGGCCTTTCTCTTGCTCCTGTGTTCTCGAGATGCAGACTTGCAGAACAGCCTGATCTTTTCTTTCTCTGGCTATATCCTTGGCTGATGTTCATTCCTGGAAAGTTCTGCTTGTCAGCTTGCTTGAGTCTCCACTGCATGTCACCTTACCTGCCTCTGTTTTAGGCTTCTCTTTAGGCTTTGGCTTCTCCTCTTCCTTCCTTTCCTTCCTTCCTTCTTTCTTTTCTTCCTTCTCCTCTTCCTCTTTTGGCTGGGGATTTACTGGAGGATTCCAGGTTTTAGAAGGAGGCCTGACTTTCTTCACTCGGATGTGTTGCTGTCCTGCACAGAAAGGGGGAGCCCAGCTCATTAAACCCATAATAAACACCTAGACTAGGACACCGATCCTTACATCAGTCAGCAGAAGCCTGTACTTTACAAGGACAAAAAAAGGAAAACTGTCTTGCAATCAGAAGCCCAAAGCTGCCTCAAACTGACAACTCACAATCTTAACTGCAGCCAGCTGAGTAGGCATACAACATCCCTGATACACGTAGTGCCACAAGATCCCACAGGAATCAGTTGGATTCCACCCAGGGAACCCTGCTGTTATGCTGTGGACAGCTGAAAAGCTGCAGTGCTACAATGAGTGAAATACCCAAAGTGGTAGAGGCTCACCCATCTTCTGGAAATATTCTTTCTTCTGCTGGAAAGTCTCCCGAGGGTTGTCATCATCTTCACTGTCAGAGAACTGCTCTCCCATGTAGGCAGAGGTCTGCAACAGTTCACAATGTGGTCAGTTAGTTTAGCCAGCAGGGACATCTCCGGGGTGACCATAAACTCAGAAGATGACCTTCCCTTGCTAGGGTTGGATCCTAACACAGAACTTCTCCCCAAGAAATTGGGCTCTGACCCAAGAAAACATCAACCAAGTCCAGAAAAGGAAGAGGATGTTACAGCACCAAGACAGCCTGCTGGAGGATGAAGATTTCAAAATCATGATTTTCCTATGAGATGCCTATTGAAATTCAGCTCAGCTGGAAATGAATTGGCTCACACCATAGCTGACTCTCAACAGATTCAAATGTCACCAAGGTCTGACCCTGTATCTTTAAACCTCAACAGGTAAAATTTGAAAGGTTTCGGTTTCATAGGTGAGAATAGCTCTCTCTGCCTTGCTTTCTGCCAAACCACTGCCAGAGTGGAAGGAGAGCAGGCCATACACAGTACGTCATGCAAACCCAATTTCCCAGCACCCTCTGTTCCTTGTACCGTTTTTCCTGCTGGAGCTGGAGGTTCGGGAGACTTTGGTGGCTGAGCAACATTTTGGGTGCTGGGAGACGTCCTGGGCTTGGGGAGAGTGGCTGGGGCTTGTGGTGGAGTTGAGCCTCTCTGCCTGGATCTCTCAGGAGACTGCTGCCGCCACTGCCGTAACTGCTGCTGTTGCTGCTGTTGGGACATGCTCATGGCTTGAAGGGTCATCTGCTGGGCCTGGTGGAAGAAATTGCAGTGTACGTGGGTCCTAGGCCTCACAAACACCAGCTATCAGTCAGGCTGTCCCATTCTTCCACCAGCAAGAACCACCTCCCTGTCCCTCGCTTCACAGGCACGAGAGGTCTTCAGAGCTCTTGACACCACTCCAAAGACTCCGCTTTAAGTGATGCAGCCTGGGGTCCTCCTGCCTTCACAGGGTTTTGTGCAGAAAGCAGAATACTTTAGATTTGCATCCCTAGCAAATCCACCTTAATCCCAACACATCTTCCCAGCAGCACATAAGCCCATAGTGCTACAAAGCAGGCCCAAGGCAGCAGGTAAACACAGTTCATCTTTCATAGTTCACACACACTAGTATGATTTTCTTCCCCCGTTCCTGGGCCGTCCTCACCTGCTCCCTTTCACTCACCATGAGCATGGCTTGCTGGTTGATAAAGGCTTGCTGTTGTGCTGCTAGCTGATTGGGATCCACTGCTGGAACCATAGGCTGCGCCTGGGGCATCACCATGGCTGCAAGAGACAGACAGACACGCACCTGCCAACACCCACGGGCAATCGGTGCCTGAGCATCAGCCCGGAGCAGCCTGCCCGGTCCATCTGCGTCTCGCAGAGCTGAGCTACGCAGCACTGCACACCCAGCTCACCTACTCCTGCTTTCGGCCCCAGCACAGATCATGCTGCGCCAACATGTGGCTGCACAGCTGCCAGACTACCGTGGCAGCTGCTGAACCTCCTGACTACAGAGTCTGTGATTTCCAATGAGAGGTCTAAAGTGCTACAGTGACAGAATACTACCAATATTCAAATACACTTGTTAGATGCAAACCCTTCCATTCTCTTTCCCTGTATAGTTACTGAAGTAACGTGTTATTACCTGGCATTGGTGCCATCCCACCAACCGCTGGCATCATGGGCACGGATGCTGGCATCATTCCTGCCATTCCAGGCATAGGTTGGTAAGCTGGTACTTGCATCATTGCAGGGAGGCCTGGAGGCAAGGAGACACATACACAGTGTTTGGGGGAATCCCAGATCAGAAAGCTCTATCACTCCTGCAGAACATGACACGTAGTCTCGGTACCTCTGGTGCTCTCTCCACACACACCAAGCAGAGACACATGGAAGGCTCATCTCAATGCTCAGGTGAAAAAGGAAGTCAAAGAGGAAATGCGTGGCCTGACAAGCTTTTCAGTAGCAAGAACCAGAGTCTGTTTCTGCAGCCTCAGGACCATGTCCTTCAGGTCTAACAGAAACCCTCCTGACAAAGCCAGCGGAGCAAGAGGCACAAAGAGCAGTGTCAGCCAGGAGAGTGCAGCATGCAGGCTAGGTCTTCTGAGTTGCAATAGCCTACCTGAAGAGAAGGGCAAAATTTCACATTTGGCCAAGGGGGAAAAGATTTCTTCAATGGCACAGCAAGAATGACATAAATAGCCGCATGTGCAACAAACTGGTCTCATGCCAGTGATCTGAAATAGGGCCTATGGTCAGGACCCCCAGCCTTTCCAATAGTCATAAATAGCTCCAGCCTCACTACAGACAGGGACAGGACAATCCCCACCCTTCTGAAAGGGTTGGCACTTTTCCTAGACATGCAGATTTTTCAGTGTCATTAATATAGTGGTGTTTGACTCCACCCTGCTGAAAATAACTTGAAAATAATAGTCTTATGCTCCACACAGACAACAAAAAAATAAAGCAGTCAAACACACAAACCAGAACCTCTAGCAGGTTCAGACTTACTAACCCATGGTATAGCTAGAGATAACAGGGAAGTCTGTAAAGAAGCAATAAGAAAGATTAAAATCCTCATCTGAGAAAGGCAGCAATTGTTTGGGGAAAGTACAAGGTGCATTGACATGAATGAAGGACTTAAAATACTGGCCTAAGGAAGAGGTGGCCTGGGTCAGGAGCAAGCTACCTGCGGCCTTATGCCCTAGACCAACTCACAACAGAAATTTAGGGCAAGACAAAGGTGGTATCTGGTCTTAGGCACCTTCTCCAAAGCATCTGTGTCTCCCAGCACTTGGGAGGGAGTGGTACAAATTCTAGTTATCTAAGCTGGAAGTCCAATGCTCTTCATGAATTAGCTGAGCCCATGCAATAATTAGCATTTGAGGCATTCAAGCACATGTATCTGCACAGGTTTCTAGCTGTCCCCATCCCCTTACAGACCTGTAGAAGGAAAGATTCCTCTCTGTGTGGGTCCAATCTTCCCACCTCCTTTCATGCGCCCAGTCAGACTCTCCCCATTCTCCATGTCCTGCATCAACAGAAAAAACAGAGTTGTCTGTGCTCAGAGACATGGATTTCACAGCGGGGCAGCCATCCAAATGGGTGTCTGAGCTGAGGAAAGGCAGAGGATGCTTGAGGAGGGAGTCACCATGAAAGGAAGAACTGTAGAAAGAGAGGGAGGAACAGAAAGGGACCTACCGATACCCTGGAGCCTTGATACAGCACAGGGCTGAAGAGATCATCCACATAGTGATCCAAGCCCACAGGAGTCCTCAGGTCATCTCTGAATCTTTCATCTAAGAGCAGAGAGAAGTCTGGTGAGCAGACAGATAAGGAGCATCCTCCTCCTTCCAGGCCTTCTTAAGTAGCTGTGTTTTAGAGCAGACCCCCCACCTTACCTTTACTTCTCAGGAAAAAAGTCATTGTCCCCCTCTCTATCCTGAGCTCGCCCTTCCCAATGCCACCCACAGCCCTGGGCAGGAGCTCACCTGAGTAAAGGTGGTTGAAGTCTGGAGGGAGACTAGGTGGTGGGAAGGTAGGGGCCCGGATGCCTGGAGCAGGCGGGATCCTGTTGAAGGGAGAAGGAGATGAGGCCAGCACAGAGTGATGTAAGAGGACATGGAGCACTGGGTAACAGGGCCAGTGGTGGAGCAGGATGAGGTGACTCACAGATCCAGGGCAGGGTTCTGGAAGTCCTGTTCAGGGGCGATGGGGTATGTGACTGAGGACTGAGAGGGGTTGCTGGGGCTCCTGGCCTCCTCCATCTCTCCAATGAGGTCCAGCACAAAGTCACAGCCCAGCAGATTCTGCCACGTGTTGCCAGTGAACATGGAGACAGACCATCCTCGAGGGCTCTTATCACAGCCCCTGGTAACAGGGAAAGGAAGGAGAGAGATAACGTGGCAGGTGGGGGAAAGAGAAAGGGAAATACTGCATTCGGTTTCCTCTTGCCTTGCATATCCTTGGCTAAAATCCTTAAGCTTTTGGGTATGAACCAATGATTACATGCACAATATCAGGAAGAAACTAGAATCACTTAAGATTTGTTCTTTTTTGTATCTTTTCTCTGAAGCAGCTCTAATAGGTCACATTTGTGAATACCTAGGGAAACCTGCACACATATGGGAAAGCAGAGGGAACGAGCACGTGCTGGGAAGGTGAAGAGAGAGGGTATTTCACATCTGACCAAGGTCTCTGTAAACCTGCAGCCCTGACCAATCTGATCGTTGGCCTCTTTCACAGCCCTAGATCTTCTCCCATCCTCTAGCAGTACCTTGCATTCAGGAGCCAGGCTGCGTACTGCTCCCCGGTCATCCAGGACTCCACTTCAGCTGAGAACTTCTCCTCTAGCCCAAGAAAGAGAGAGTCAGTGCACACAGTCCCTGGCAAGGCCCTAAGCAACACCCAGACTCCTGGAGAGCCCAGGCAGAGCCCATCTCCAAGCATTTCCAGTCCAACAGCTGGAAGCGCTCACAATATTGTGGCCTGTCTGGATCATCACTCCCCTCACTAACAAGGAAGAGGAGAGATGCCCTGCTCAGAGCTCCTGAGCAGGGAGCAGCATGACCCAACATCTGGGTGAGGAGAAAGGCTCAGAAAGTCACTAACAAAACCAGTGGATGCTGTGATAGGGCCTGTGCCATAAAGGCTACCAGGAAAATAAGGTCCAGAGAGATGCACCACCAGACAGTGACGTCTGCTGAGATGGGCCTCAATCCAGAAGAATCCCATCACTCAGGATGCCTGAGGAGCAGGTCTGAGCTGACCAGGCTCAGGTTTCACAGAGCTGGGGTCTGGATTCAGATATTCTTCACCAGATCTGGATGCAGATCTTCACCAGGCTGGTGGAATATTTTCTAAATGCTCATTTCTACGCTGGAGGAGTCATTAGGAACTAGGGGATGGTGAAAGGGCAGAAGCACGAGTTACCATTAAAGGTATGGACATCCAGCACCATCTTCCCTCTTCTCTGGTTCGCAGTCCACTCCAGCTGAGTGGGAGGGTAGGCTCGGGAGGCTGCTGGGTCAATCTCTGTGTGTGGTTTTGTTGTCAAGATCTTGCGCTGGCAAACAGCATTGTAACCTTCCATGCCATGGTCGGAGACAAATCTGCAAGAGGCAGCTGCCTTGAGCGCATTGCTCATGTCTCTCAACCCTAATGAAAGCAAAACCAGCTCTTCCCTCCTCCTTACTTCAGTAACGGCTTCTCCAGCGCTGCTGAGGGAGCAAAGCTGCTCAGCAAGGTTGTCATGAGGACCCAGGCTCGCTGGCCCTGCTCCATGTCTGGGTTCTTCCATGCCTGGCTGACCACCTGGCTGAGGATTTCGTCACGCAGCGACAGGTTATTCAAACCTCTGCCAGCGATGTAGTTGCCCAGAAGCACCTCCTGCCAGCCAGGGAGGTTCTTGTCACCAATGAACCGCAAAATCTAGAGCATTTCCAGGGAAAAAGGGAGAGCTTTAGCTGCAAAGTAACCTCAGAGATCCGAGTTGTAGACATCAGGGTGTTTGTGACCCTAGGAAGGGCACCCAACACTCAGATTTGAGTGTGTCGTTTCCATGCACCACCCAATATCTGGGGAATTCAGGGGACAGTGTTCATAGGGATGGGACTCTGTCAGGACTTCTTCGGACTAGTCCTTATTCTGCCTCTGACTCACAGTTTGCTCATGGGCAAAGCAATTCCCCTTCTTTGGGCATCAGAGCTCAGACACATGACAATTTACCATGGGCTATTTCTTCCAGAGACTGAACCCACAGGCTGCTTAGCTGCAAAGAAACCTATGAAAACCAAACTGATTCAGAGCTGATCTCTCTGAAACATTCAGAGAACCAAGTACAAGGAAATATAGTCTAATAGCTGAAGGTTAAAAAAAAAAAAAGAAAAGAAAAAACTCTGGTGTATTTATGCTATACCAAGTAGCATGGCACATGTTATGCTCAAACAACTCACTTAAGCAATGACAGCAACGAGTCACATCCTTTCTATGCACATCAGCATCACAGGTTTACTGTCATTTCTATTTTTCACCCTCAGGTACAGAATAATTTCTTTTCAGTCTCTACAATTCAATATGTCATTAGATTAAAAATTTTCTCAAATGAGCCATGGACAGCTTTGGAAAGGACATTTATGAATGATGATCTATTTTATCCAGGAGAAGAACACTTCTTAAAATGTGCCAGAGACTACAGAGAAAAATCAGAGATGGAAGTTTAGTTCTCTATGGAATATTTTTTGTCTTAAGTCCCTGTGCACTAGAGCCTTTTGCTGAAAAACGGCTGTATATTTTGATTAGCAATGGAGAAAAGGGTATTTAATCTCTAGGAAAAATAACAGTAATCTGCTTAAACACAATCCTATTCACAAGACTTCAGCGAGCTTGTGTTCTCCTATAATTAAGATCACAGAGAGAAAACAAAAGCCTAGATATTACATTTCCTAAAGGACTTATTTTAGTCACATGTAGATCCCAAACAGATTTAACAGATTTACCCACAAATTCTCTGAAGATTCTTTCTATTTTCGGAGAAAAAAAAAATCATCATTTTTGAGAGGAGATGTACTTTCCACATCCAGAGAGAAGAGTGCTGGGCCTGATATAGGAAATGAACTCCTTATATAGGAAACTAAATTTGTGTTTTCATAGGACAGTTGCTATTGCTGCCTTCATGATGCAGCAGCACAGCACCCTGCTGACCCAGGATATTATGGTGTCTCTCATTACACCAACACTAGAGGACTAGGTGTGGTTCCAGGGAGCATTTTCTTGATGACAAAGTCCCTGTGGCCACTTGTACAGTGAACTGTGGTATGAAGGCTGGAACACTATTATGCACTCTATGGTACAAGTGTGTTTTATCTATTAACCAGATCACAGAAGAGACTTGGGTTCAATAAACCTGTTTTTCTGACAGAGGTATAGGAATAAGTGCTTGAGGAGGGAAGACATCTCCTTTCTATTATTTCATATATTGATACTGCAACATTGTGAAAAACAATTTTAGCAATCTAATTCCTATATACCCTGCTAAGCGCCAAGACTGCCACTA
This sequence comes from Crypturellus tataupa, assembly GCA_034781795.1. Taxonomy (NCBI): domain Eukaryota; kingdom Metazoa; phylum Chordata; class Aves; order Tinamiformes; family Tinamidae; genus Crypturellus; species Crypturellus tataupa. Next base: position 276,112 of record JAWLRI010000424.1, read on the forward strand.
GGCAATTCACTTGGATTCCAACTCTCACTTGAATCTGTAGCAAAACCCCTTCTGAGACTTCCTTTACCTTCTAGGTCTTACCTAAGTGCTCCATAAAGATAACATTTACCCTCTAGGACTGGTCTGTCCCTCACCAACAACCACAGAAACTCTTCAGGTCTGCATGTGATTTATATCACAGTTCCAACACCTAGAAGAAGCTCTTCTCTCCTAGGACACCATATAACCATATATTTTATGAATAGTAGTAACCACCATGCGCTTCAGCATCTAGTATGGAGACATCAAAACATTCCCTTATGTTCACCTATTCTTCAATAAGGCTCTAGTAAAGGAAGAAATCGCTCACCAGTTTGTTGATCTCAAGTGCGCTCTCCTGGTGTTCAACTTCCAGACGGGTTAAGGGGTGATGAAGGGGCTGACCAGGAGCAGGGAAATCTGTATTCTAAAAGAAACATTTGTACTTGGTGTTACCAGACCTAGCATGTCCTCCCCATAGCAAGCAATGAGAAGATATCGACAAGGTTCCCACCTGGAAGTGGGACTTGATGAAGGTGGAGAAGGGGTAGCTGTTGATGGCAGGTGGGAGGGAAAGATCATCTTTGACTTTGACCTCTGGAGGCAACGTCTCAGTTATCTGGTTGGCTTGTGCTTGATATTGACCTGGAAGAGAAAAAAAAAATTCCCATATTCTGGCAGTCAGGAATGTCACCAGAGAGTATCTGATTGTAGTGGAAGGCACTGCATGGCTACTCCACATATCTACCCTCATCTGAGCACCTGTACCAGATCCCTTGGCTTTCAGGGACACTCAGCCCACCTCTACTGTCCCCAGCCCACAAAGCAGGCACATTGTCATGAACTTGAGTGCACAAGGTCTAATTTCAGTGGGGAGCTTTGACAGCTCTGATCTTTCAGACTCTTATGCCTGGATAAGACCCAAAGGGCCCTCAACATCTGGTGTTTCAATTGCCAAGAGAAATAGAGTAATAGGGAGTTCTGCACAGTCTGTTCCAGTTCACAAGGTTCTTCTGACTATTACCTATTATTGCACTATATTGAAGGTCAAAGACACACCTGTCATTTTATTAGTTGCTGTGCCAATGTGCCAAGAAGGCAATTCCTGCCTCAACACTTCTGCGAGTTACTTATACACATTGAGAGTCAACAAGAGTCAACAGAAGAAATGAAACTGTGAATAACTTCTTGCTCAAGTCAAACAACAGGAAAATCATTTTGATTAGTAGTATTCTAGTGATTTGAAAATAATAAAATAATGATAATAATAAATTTAAAAAACACACATATACAACATCCATTTGCCTTTATCATAATTACACTGCAATGGTAATAAAATCATGTGAGAGACAGCAGGTAGAACAGACACACACTTAACCAGCTCCTAGAAAACAAGATAATAAACAAAATAAAACAGTGTAGGAGAGGGAGAGAAGGAGAAAGAGTTTCTAACCTTCAGCTAAGCGCAAGAGTGCAGCAAGTTCCGCAGGGATCTCCAGCAGTCCCACATCCTGCAGAGAGAGTAAGTCAACCACTTGGGTACCACAAATGGGTATTTCCTGCAGGAGAAACAGCAGCTAAACCTGGACTCTGTTCTGCTGAGATCAGGTAAAGCCACCTTTGAAACCAGGCCATAACAAGGACTGGAGCATCCAAAGAGCAGCAGTAATTTTGCTGCTTCATATTAGTCTCAGTTCAGGGCAGGTACCTTGCTGGCCAGGGAGCCTTATTTTATTTCTGACAAGACTACTCAGATGAAGCAGTTATTTAAAAAGAACGAAACAGCCATTAAAATGATGATAAACGTAATTAAGCCACTTCTCACCAGCTTAATATTCTAGCATCTCTAAATAATATCTCAGCAATTACTAACAGATTTACATCATTTTTGAAATAGTTTGATTTTGCTCATCTTTTAAAACAAGTTCCTCAGTGGAGCATTCAGGAAGCCTAATGTGAAATTCCACCCTGCTGGACCCAAACCTGAGGAAGTAGGTGATGTTTTAAGAGCTCCCAGAGCTGGATACTCTCATGGTCCTTACTGGTAAATTCACACAAAATTGGAGGTGATAATGTGTCAACCAAACTTTTCCTGTTATCACTTTCAAAGAAGCCCCAAGGGCAAGGATAAGGTGGTAGTGTTTCAACTCAACACCCACATAGTAACAAGAAGGGTGAAAATAAAAAAGGCGGCCTGTAGTGCAACTCCAAGATCTCATAAATAATAATCGAAATCCCAAACCAGGTTTTGAGGAGAAGTTTTAAAATTCCTAGTGGGAAATTCAGCACTAGATCACAGTTATGTTCTTGTTTTTTGCATGAGTTCAGCAGCATCAAGTTTACATCCTCCCTCAGACCTTGTGTTCCTGGGAAGTGTTGAACATTCCCAGCTTCGGCAGCTCGAATAGAACCAGCTCTACTAAAAATGGATGATCAGAGAGCAGAATTAAATAGCAAATCACTAGCCAAATCCATCCCCTCCACAGGGATTGACAGGATGAGCAAAAAGGGCAAAGGCCTCATTTTCAGGTCAGACAGAAAGATTCCCAGAAGATACTGAGTCATTTGGATACCCCCATTCCGCATATTTTATCCAGAATCTACAACGCCTAAAATGTTTCCAATGTCCAGCACTCTTATTCTTTCATCTCAGAAGAATCCCCGAGAATCCCCATCCATCAGTGCCTCAAGCTTGGAGGGACACAGGAACGCGCTGAAAGCCCATTCCGTTTTGTCTCTGACTCTCCAGGACTCAGGTGAACCTACCATTGCCGGGCTGGGACCGTCCTCCGTGTCACCACTGGCCAGGGACCTCCTCCTTTGCTTCCCTTCTTCAAACTCCTGCAGTCAGGAGAGGGAGAAAAAGAAAAGATGCAATTTCAGCTGCCGGGAGCAGACACTATAGACAGGTAGGAGCTCCAGGTCTTGCTCCAGCAGATAAAACGATGAAAGAGCTGCAGGTCCTTCTTAGGACTCACCACACAGAACGGGGAGGGGATGCTCAGGCAAAGCCCTTAGCTTCACTCAAGTGCCTCCCACCCCACAGCTGAACAGCAGCAGCCTTGGCCACCCGCTCGGCATCCCCAACACATCCCTCTTGCCCTGCCTGGTTTTCAAGGGCTCTCAGGACAAAAGCAAGAGCACACACGAGCTGTTAGAAACATTCACCTGCCTCCTGCAGCACCCGAGGATGAGATAACGCAGCCTCAGCAAGACCTGGGTGACTGTTAATAGGGACCTCTCTAGAGCGGCCGGGAGGGACAACAACAGTCTCTCTCACGGCTCTACCCTTTCCCCCATCTCTACCATCCCAAAGCCTCTCCACTCACCTGCTGCCAGGGCCCAGGTACAAAAGGAGGTTCTCCCTGTCTCCCTCCTGCTCGTCTGTGCTGCAGGAGGGTACAGCTAGATGGGATGTTACGAGGGCTGGGCTCTGGAGGATGGCAGGCATGCTAAAGTCCAAAGGGCAGGGCTGCAGGGAGGGAGGAAAGGAGGAAGAGGGCTGGGTCTCTCCAGCAGGTGAACTTTGAGAGCTTTATTGTTGCTACTGCTACCGTACGTGTCGTAGCTTCAGCACGCAAGTATCGGGGAAATGAAAACAGGTTCAAAACAGCAGTGCTGCTGTGGTTACTCAGGACAGAGGAAAGCTGGACCCTGTCCAAGTAGGAAGGGGCAGGAGGAGGAACAGGAACACACGCTGCTCTGGGCACAGTGCAAGGCAGCTCTGCAGCGTCTTCCAACATTGACTTGAACTTTCTTCCCCACGCTTTACTGGTCAAGCCAGCAGCTGCATTGCTTTCCTCTCTAACCTGTGAAGCTGCCAGTTACATGGATATTAGCTGCTACCACGAGCCCTCAGATTTCCTATTTTCAGTTTTATTTTTAACAGATGGTGCACAACATATTCAACACTCTTGGTAGAATCACAGCTCTTTCATGCAGACAGTTTTCTATCTTCTCAAACCACTGCCACCCTATTGTCACCCCCAACTATAAACTTGGCCGACTTCCAACAGGAGAAGGATGCCAGAGCCTGAAGTAGCTGGGGGAAGTCAGTGAAGGGTGGACACAAGTCTTGCATTTCTGTCACTATTTGCGATAACACCAGAAATTAAACTGAGCAACTGCAAGAGTGCTTCATTACAGTTTGAGCAGAACAGCTGCTCTCAAGCCAGAGCTGGAACAGACTCAAGTCTTCTGTGAGGCCACCTAGAGAAGCCCACACTCACAGAAGCACTGCCTTTACCAATTCTGTACCTTGTTTACAGAGAAAAGGTTTCAGTCCCAGCGATTGCTCTTTTGACTATATTCATCTCAGAGTGAAAGACAGTTTCACCACATCGCTGCCTCATTTCCAATAAACCATCTTGAAGACCAGCCCTGCCCTGGCCTCACCCACTCACCAGCTCCCTACCTAGGGCAGAAATAGCTCTTGCAGTTCAAGTCCCGAGAAGAGGGCTGTTACCTGCCAGTACTTCCTCTTCTGAACAAAGGCTCTGGTGATTAAAACCATCATCTTAAACTGCGACAAAGTTTTCTTCCGTCTCCTGTATTGCTTCCTGAGGGGTTGTGGAAAGAAAAGAATTGCAAATGAGAAGCAAGTATCAACAAGTTTGGACAATGTGTGGACTCAATTCAAGATATTTAGGCTAACATAAGGTTAATATAGCCAGCCAATTCAGATGTGATGTTAAGCCCTTGTTAAGCCTGGTTTCGTCAGGAACTGCCTCCACAGCCTCCCTGGGCTCCAGAGAGCTCCAGCCACTTCAGTGAGAGTTCATCTAACAGGACTCCCCACCCAGGGGCCTGGCCAGCACATCCTCACCTTGAACAACAAGGGCAGGACTTTGTCTGACCTTTTTCCTCCTGACCTTGCCTGGTAGCCACGGAAGTAAGCCTGAATGAGGGTGACTTTTTCCTGGAGAATGCGGAGGCGCCTGCGGCGCAGGAGACGACGGAAGTTCCTCTGGAGGGTTACGATGGCCCAGGTCTGTCTCTGGCTCCATCGTCTCTCCAGCAGCTGCCTGGCCGTCTCCTTCAGGAATACCTGGGCAAAGGGAGCAGTTGCTGACCCACAAAGCTGCCAGCTTTTCTATGGAGCTATCAATAAAAAAAAGTTTCTGGTTTACCTCCTTGGAGCTTTGCTGCCTACAAGACCCCTGCTAAGGGAAGGAAGCCTTCCACTGGGGAGAGAAGGAGGCTTAGGAACAGGAGACAAGGGAGAGGGATGGAAGTAGCTGTGGAGCACTGTTCCGGAGCAGGCCATTGGGGAGTGATGGGGGTAGCAGGCAGGGAAGGAGGGAGGCCAGGCCTCCATCGAGGAGTGCCAGCTGGACCAGCGAGTCAGCCCTACTGCTGCAACAACCTGGAGCAGCATTTCCTGGCTTTCCATCCAAAACACTAAAAATCTCCACTTATACCAAAGGCAGGAAGCAAAGCAAAACCGAAGCAGAGGCAGGCAGTGCTCTCCCTCTCTGGACAGAAGGGCTGAGACGCTCACTCTCCACTGACACCCAGCAAACAGATGGCTGGAACTGTGGGATTGAGATTCTCTATAAATTGCACCTTTGTTACTCCAATCTGATAGAGTTCAGAGGGGTTCCCCACCACGTGGGACAGCACTGCTGCACAGCCCTCCTTCTCCTCCAAGCAGTCATGTCTTCCCGCAACCAGGAGTCCGTATCTGGAAGACAATAAACTGATATAAGGCAAGCCAGGGATCTACTTATAATCGCCAAAGAATAAATCCTGATGGGCTGACAAGTCTACCAAGGCCTTAAGTGGAACTGCAAGCCAATAAACCACTACCTGGCTAGGAAGTTCTGGAATGGAAAACGGACTGGGTATCCCTCCTTTCTAATGTGGATGGCCTCCAGTATCCCAGAATGTCTCAGCTGACAAGCAACATACTCCATGTCAAAGATATTTGGCAGCTGTGGACATAAGGCACAATTAAAAATGGAAAAGGAGGAAAGAGAAAAAAATAAAAGGAGACAGAGGGCAGGGTGCTTAGAAAGGGGCTCCTTCTATTGGTCTGTCCTCAGGTAGATCTTCCAGTGGTCCAGAGGACAGGACCAGCTATCCAACAAATCCTTTGAGTGCCCAGCTGACATTAGTTTCTTATTTCCTGGCACGTGGTCAGCTCACACAGCCAGAGTTGGGTGTGAGAAAAAGAAAGGGGAAGAGAAGTCTTAGCTATCAACTGCAATCGAAACTCTGAACCTAACTGTAGCAGGGAAGCTGATGGAGAGGACAGGAGTACTCCTGCTGCTCAGGATCCCGGCCTTACCTTTCTGGGATTAGGGGTGATGCACCGAATGAAGAAGGCATGGCTCCTGCAAAGCAAAGAACCACCTTTCACCAGCCTCCTCTCTGTGCTGACCTGGGCAGACTTTGCAGTGCCTCCAACAGCCCAAGATACCTCTCTCCACCACACACCACCATCCTCTCATTCTGCCTCAGCCGTTTATAACCAGACCCTGCTCGAGCACCCACTCTGATCAATCCCAAAATAAGCAAGGAGAAGTTTCTGGGTGCAGCAATCAGCCCAAAGTAGGGATGGCACCATAACAGCATCTTTCACCTTCTCAGCTTGGCTGTGAGGTCCTGCAGAGACTGCTCAAATTTGGACACCAGTGTGGAAGCCTGAGGTTTGAGCCCCTTCCCTCTGGCCCCCAGCTCCCTTTGCTGATTGTAGGCAGTCTTAGCCTTCTGGAAAATGTGAGACACCAACTAGAAAGACACAAAGGAACAACCAGAGCTCCCTCAATCACACGGAAAGAGCAGTCCTTTTTACTGGAAAATGGAATTTACCCTCTGTCACAGCTACATCTTGAGGCAGTCTATAAGTTTTTTATATATATAAACACATTGATAGGAGTTAAACAAGGGACTTACTGAATTCCTTGTGCCCTTCAGTAGAACAAATCTTTTCACAGTTCTCCAGACTCTCCCCAAACCTGACCAGTCTCTTTCTGCTTCTCATATGAAAACCTTAAGGGGTTTTGTTAGGTGCCTTAAGCCTAAGGCACCTAATCCTATATCCTCACCCTCACCCACTCCAGTACCTTGAGGCGGCTCTGAGAAAAGATATCCAGCACTTCAGGACGCAGATGGTCACGGTTTTTAGCAAGAAACTTGTGGACCTGCAAAGACGGTCTGATTTAATGAACAGTACAGATCAACAACTTAGAGGCAGATGCCTCTCCCACTTGTGCCTGGGATTAGGACAGACAGGTGGAAAGGGACGTTGGGAACAAATGCTGGAGACTGAAGCTTGCTGTCCCTTTTGCCACAGAGCATGGAGAGGAAAGTAGCTGCTGCTTGTAGGAGGGATGGCCCTTCTCTCCCTCACAGTGGAAGAAGCTGTCAGACAGGCTCTGACACATCACTTCATCCCCTTCAGCAGCACCAGCTTTTCTGGTTTTCCAAGGCTCTCGTGAGCAAAAAGTAGGTAATTCCAGTTACCTGCTTTGCTTCTGCCCACAGTCAGCCCCGGTTGTCTCTCCTCACTGCTGATACACTGACACTCTAGAGGGATGTACAGTTCGTTGCAAAGAGAGGGGGCTGTTCACAGCTCTCAGAGCTGGTCCCTCAGGACACCCCACTGTATGTTTCCACTCGGACTCACTGCTCCGAGCCACCTGCCAACCCGCAGAGCTCACCTGATAGGTGACAGGGCCCCCATAGTGTTTGACAGTGAAGACTGGCAGAGGTAGCTTGGGTTTGGTGTACCAAGGGCTGCTCCCGTGATGGTAATGACACTTCTGCAGGAAAGTGTGGTCAGTGGCCTGAAAAGGAGGTGACAAACATTTCCTACTGCTCAACATATTCTGTGGGTCAAAAAGCCACTATTATACTGATGGCAGAAACACAAAATATACCTCTGTAAACACAAAAATACTTCTGATAATGGGTATAACTACCCTGCCGTATCCATCCTGTGAGAGGGGTGAGAAGAGTTCCTCACCTGAGGTAGTGAAGTCTGGTCATCCAAGATACGCAAGATGCCATGGGGTTTCGCAGAAATGAAACTGAGGCACGACTCACTGTACATCTTGGAAATGGGAATCCAAACTAACTGCTCTTGCCTATATTCCTCCTGCAGTTAGAGATCAAAGAGCCAAATCCAGCCACAGAAACAGAACAAATTCAGGGAGTTAATAAAAATATTTGGTTTAACTCATCAAGAAGCTAGTTCATTCTTCCTCCTTAAAGGAGGTTCTGCAGGGGCTGCTCGTTCCAAACATGCTGCCCCTCATCTGCTGTCAGGAGTTCCACTTACCTCCTCTTGGGCAATGACAGTCTGGCTGAAAAAATGCTGGAGATGCTCATTGGCAAAGTTGATGCAGAGCTGCTCTAAGCTGTTTACCTCTAGATCCTACAAAGACAAAAAGGAATCTCACATCCAACTCGCAGCTCCCGAGAAGGCTGTCCCTTTGGGGCATAACACACAGCACCAGCTAGTGCTGATCTGAGCCCCTAGTCCAGGCGACTTGATTTAATCAACTGAACCTGTGAAATCCAAATCATCTCATGTTTGGTTTGAAAGCTCTCAGCCTGGTTTATTGACTAGGCTGAACAGGAAGGAACAAAACAAGCTGTGAAGGAACATGAAGAAAAAGAGATATTCTCTTGGATGCACATCCCCACTTATATACGTACCATTGTCCTCACCATGCATTAGGTCAAACAGACTTTAATGCAAATCCTAACTATAAAACCCACAGACCTTTAGTTACAAGGTGCAAAAACCATGGTCTTTCTGCAAATACAGGATCAAATTCCCTCCCACCTCTATGAGCAACTGGAGACAGTGCACACACTTGCAGCCCATGAAATATGAAAGGAATGGAAAGAGCAACCTCAAAGCCATAAATGTCCACAATGCCCATGGTGCAGTCTGTTTCTGAGGGAGCCAACCACTCGTTGATCCTTAGCAGCAGCCATTCAAAGAGCAGGTAATAGAGAGTCTTGGCAATGGAGTCTCTGAGTGGGAGAGAGGAGTAAAGACAGTTACAGCAGAGACAGCACCCTTGGGTGCATCTCACTAGCCCAGACAAACAGCAGCAGGAACTACCTGGCATCAATGGCTCCTTCTACAGACAGAGGGGTGAAGATCCGATCATATGACATCACCTGGGCACATAACAATAAATCACAGCTTTTTTTCTTTTTATTATTCTTATTATCTTACTATTCCCCACACACACTGTAAAGGAAAAAATGAAAACAGAATTTTGCTTCCAGCATCTATGTTGGAAAGTCATCCAACAAGATATTCAGCCTAAAACCATCTCATGTTAGAAACCAGCCTGCTGGATGTGAGTTCTGCCACTTTACAACTCTTAACCCTGAGAGAGTTTCCTTGAGAAGTTCAGCACATCCTTCCTAGCATAGGAACCTAGCATAGGTCTAGCACAGAAACCATTTTGCAGCACTTCATTTCTGCAGTTACTTCCCAGATTTTGGAGCCCACAAGGTAGCAGCTGAGCTCCACTGGCAGAGCATGACATCCCTTGCGATAAACGTGAAAGGACAGAGATACTCACAGTGACTCGGTGAGTGACAGCACTTTGCAGGAGATCTGCTGAGATGCTCAACAAATTAGCCACAATGCGAATCTCAGTATCACTGGCAATGGCTGCATGTTCAAATGACCCTTTCTAGATAATGGAGAACAAGAGATTAGATTGTGGACGAGACACCGGATAAAACTAATACCCAGCAGCACAGAGACAGGTCACACAGCCAGGGCAGGACACCACCGTCTAGGTTCACTTTGGCTCCTCAAACAGCCATCCAAGCTCTAATGGCCCTTGGTTGCCTCCCATCTTCTGTCCCTGCCTAGGTCAGTCTCAAATCTCATATTCAAGAAACAAGATGGTCTTCAGATGATATCATGTTCAGTCAAAAATAACATCTCCAGTCTTATCACACAGGACAACTGCAGTGTTCAGCACTAGTGGTCCAATGCCAAGGGGCAGTGTACCTCGTAGGAGGTAAAGCAGATGTTCCCCAGCTGCAGAATGGCAGCCAGCACAGCCCACGCAGAGGTCATCTGGTCATCTGAAAGGCTGATTCCCTCCAGGGCTTGCACCAAGACCACGAAGTCCTGGCTGTCGTCCTTCCCCAGGATGTCACAGGCTCTACCCTGGAAAAGGGACAGAAAGTCGTGGTCAGGCCTCTTTGCTCCGCAGCTGGAGCAGTTCCCAGCAGCAAGCTTCCCACTAGGATTTTCAGGGCAAGCGCTGGAAGCATCTGAAAAAAAGATCAGAGACAGCACAACCAGCTGCCACTAGTGGGAGCTCAGCACTCACAGGAGACCAGTCTGTTTTCTCCTTGGAGTGTTTGGAGAACAAGATCCCTACAACCCATAGGGGATGTGTTTTGATGAGACTCCGAGTACAGGTGCCCACAGACACCCCTTGCCCACTGCTGGAGAGCAGCTTGCCAGGAGAGGAGATACTAGAAACTCCTCCAAAGGAGGCCAGCCAGACTTACTACCCCAGATGGTACCAGAATATGATGTACCAAGGCCAAACAAAATGGTTTTTATACACAGAGAGCACAGTCACCTCTCACACTACGCACAGATCACTCCCGTATTTCTTGGGCCTTTCTCTACAGGGATGACACGGCCTAACGGCTACTTGTGATCCTGAAGCACTTGGAGGTCCTGACCCAAGGAGGTCTGTAGAACCTGTCTGTGTACAAGAGCAGTCTCTGAAGAAAGCCCCCAACTGACATCAGATTCAGATAAGGAAAAAAAAATGAGGTCCAGCAGCTCTTGGGCTTTTTCTTGCCATGTGACATCTAAGAGAGATTTTGTCAGTCTCTAGTAAACTTCTTTCCATGTGATCTGATCTTTTTCCATCTCTTCCCCATGGCAGGCCAAGACACTCCTACTCACCATCACCCCTCACAGGACCTGATTTACAACACAAAGTCTTTGCCACCAGAATCCCGCCATGAGAACGTAAGAGCATCTTTTTACAGAGATGGTTACCTCCCCTCTATAAATAGTACTGGTTGAGCAGATAAAAAAATCCCACACTCCTATCAGAGCAGCTGCATCAAATCCAGCGGGTTCTGGCAGGATAATGCTGGGACAGGTGCAAGTTTTGCACAGGACAAGTCAACACAACCTTGCCAGCAGACCTCAGACACAGCAGAGTCTTCTCAGTTATTCCCAGTTCTTTTTTACCAACCTCCAGCACAGACTTGCCCTCAAGCAGGTAAGTTTTCTAGCCCTTAGCAATTGCCTAATAAGTGTCTACTGGGTATGACAGGCCTTAATTGTTCTCCATTCTTGAGTCATTGCTACTTGTCCCTTCCTTGCCTGAAGGAATGATAGCAATCATGTCTCCAGCATTCCTCAAACAGCCACAGCTGCTATACAAGAGTGTTTTTTCACCTGGAAAAGCTGACCCACACAGCTGAAAAGGGAAAGATATCTTGCAGATGCTCTAACTCCCTGCATATGGAAACTACTCTCAAGCAAAAACAACTGAGCTCCAAGATGACGACTTGCCAAGGGTCTTGCGAACAGTTTTCCGATGTAAATAAATCGGAATCAAAGGTTTACTGCAGGGGTTTAGACTTCCCATCCAGTGACTCAGTCAATTAATTGCGTTTTGGAGAAGGTAAAAAGTTTCTCCTTGTTTAGTTCTGTAAAAAAAAATTAAGGTGTCAAAGCAAAGGATTTCCACACCACAAGGTGGAGCCAAGGGGCCACACAATGGTTGGACTTCTTTTGAAAGGCTTCCTTTGGGAGCTGCAGGGACCATGAACAAAGAGGAAACAAGACACCAAGACATTCCTTCTTGGGTCAGGTGGTAGGAGAAGGAGCAGAGCAAACCAGCAGAGTCCTGAGGGGGCACATCAGAAGGGAAGCAAAGTTAGCTGGTGCCTCCTAAATGGCTTTGCTAATCTGAGAGAAGTCTTGGCAGTTTTGCTCTATCACCTAGAGCATCATCACCCCACTCACCTGGTTCAGGTAAAAGTAAGACTCTGCCTCTTGCAAGTACAACTCCTCTTTCTGCTCCATAGGCAGCCCAGCCAGGAGCTCATAAAACACATGGTAGTTCCTCTCACCACGGGCCTAATGGGATACACAGTTTATAGAATTAAGATTAATTATAGAATTAAATCCAGTTTCAGGACCCTAGGGACCTGGAACCACGCTGTCACAAACCAAGCGCAGAGGTGGACACTGAAACTCTCAGGTCAGTGATTTAAGGGCAGAAACCCCCTAAGAACTTGGTCATTTGAAAAATTCCCAGCATTTCTCACTGATACTTTAAGAGTATCTGAGAGCAGTTCCTTACACAGGGCTCCAATCTGACCCTTTCCAGACTCCAGACATGATGAAAAATTGGGCAAGGAAAACTTAATTGGGTGAGAAAGCCCTAATAAGTGGCTTAATTCAAACTGCTTCAACTTGAGAGTGTTCTTATTTTAGTCAAGTAAGAGAAGTGGACACCTTGTGGCATATTTCTTCCTACCAGAAGTGGGAGGCAAATCTTACACTGATTCCCAACAGTAAACTTAACACAAAACATGAATAATACAAAGAAAGCGAGGGAACCATCTAGGAAGGAGGGACTCACTGGTCCTTACCTGAAACACCACACGAGACTTCTCCAGCAGGTACTGGGAGATGGACATTCCCACCATGGCCCCACTGGGTTGAGGAGGAGACACTCTGTAAGAGGCTGGTGACAGATTCCCTGTAGATCATTTATCAGAGGGTCTAGCAGACAAAGTTGTCACCAGGAAACAAGGGTACAATCTCACCAACTCAGCCAGAATTTTGAAGGCATCCAACACTGGTGTTTCAGATTAGACTATTACAATGAAAGGAGCTAACCATTATTTAAGACTGAGACCTTTGTGTTATAATAGACACTTCCACAAAAACATTAGCTCAGCGCCTAGCAACAGTCAAAAATGTTAGAAAGGCAGGTTCAAAACAAAATGAGGTGTTCTTCACAGAACAGGTTAGACCTGTAGAACACTCAGCAGAGTCTGTTGCAGATGAATGCAGTTTACGTGAGCTCAGGAAGAAACTGGAAAACCACAACAGGCTCTGAAAAACTTCTGAGATGAAAATGGTTGAGGGCTTTTATACTGTATAGAGCCAAGCATTGTATATATTTGGTCTGCTCTGTTGCCTCAGTGGACAATTATTACCAGTGTTGGAGGCACAACAGATTGTTCCTTGATATAAATTAAGAAAATAAGAACATCTGAACTTATTTATTTCCCCATTTTGAGAGGTAAAGATCTATTCTTTTGCAGAGGAAACTTAAAAGTGGAGGATTAAATTCACTCTCCTATCCCAAATGAAAGAGAGGGTTTTTGCATGATCCTTGACTACTGCTATGCTTTTCCTCACCCAAGCACCCCTGCACAGCTGGGAAGGGCAGCATCCCATGACGTCCCTTCAACTCACTGTTGCAGGTGAACATGCAGAAGCTTCCCAAAACGACTCGAGTTGTCATTGAGAATGGTTCTGGCATTCCCAAAACTCTCCAGAATAGGTAGGACATTGCAGGGCTTGAAGAAAATAGAGAGAACACTCTAGTAGAAGTCACAGATTTTAAACCACAAGGAACTTAAGTAACTGTTACTCTGAAAATCCAAGTAAGATGGGACTTGACTGAATTATTTCCAGCTGCCTTAGAGCCTCTTTTTGAATTTATCATGGTCTAATTATCTCCGCCCATGGTTAAGTACCAATATGAGCTTTTTCCCCTTCACTGAAATGATCTTTCAAATTACTTCTGCTCTGAGTTTGCTCAGATTCAACTCCCAGACTCTGTTACAAGGTCCCTGAGGCAGGTATCATCCTTCTGCTCAGATAGAGCAGCCTGTCAGGCACCGAGGCTCCTAGATAGTAAAAGAGACAACAACAGGAAAAATCAGCTGTGCCTCTGGCTTCATGGCAGCTTCACCTTGAACCACAACCCATCCAAAGCCCTGGGAAACAGGAATGGAGGAACACCAGGCTTCCATTCCTTGCCAAACCATCACAGCACAAACTCAGCAGCCTCTTACTTGTGTGATCCTGCAGCTGTCTGATCCCTGGTACAGCACGGCCAGGTACTGCACAATTGCTTTAGCAGCCTCTGTTTTACCTGACCCACTGTGTCCACTGGAGGAAAAAGAGTTAAGGAAGCAGGAGTCAAAACAGATTTACCTGATATAACCACAACAGATCCTGTTACAGTAAATCAGTGAAGTTGTACTGCTTCTCAATAAATGAAGATTTGTCACATATTGTCTGAAATCTTGAGGCAACATGGCAAAAGAACTCAAATAAGAACCCACTTTGGAAGGTCAAAGTCCTTTTCTCCCACTCCTGCAAACTCGGGAGAAACTAAATTCAATCTATCTTTATGCAGAGTGAAAGAAAAAAATATCTATCTCATTTTATATTCTCTACTCAGTCTTTGCACAGGAGCCTGAGTGATAAGCTCATAGCAAGTGAATTGCAAAGTGAAAGTTTTAATGAATAAAATAAGAAGAAATAAAAATAGTTCACTCTTCTTCATTCTTACCTGATGATGACACATTGCTCTCGTGCTGATGACTGGGATAACGTGTAGGCCCTTTCTGCTATGGCAAAGATGTGTCTAGTTGTATAGAAGGGAAACTCCAGTTAACTAAACTGATTCACACATTTCTGCCATATAAGCATGGCACCAAAAGGGTACTCATCAGTCAACTATACTAGAAATAGGATGGATCATAATCTGAGAGATGCAAGGACTCAGGGAAATCAAGAGTTCTTGTTGAGTTGAATCAGAGTTGAGATCTTGTTGACTTTAAGTCAGTGACACTGTTAAAAAGCCCTGATCCTCACAGGGTCACTTCAATGCAACCCAAGCAAATCTCTGGGCCCTGGTGTGGGATACAGGTGGCCTCAATAGTCTTACCTGCACTAGAGGAACCTGTCTACATTGTTAGCTCCAGTAGTGCTAGCACTGTACCAGTTATTGCAATGGAAAACAGAAATTGCTGGAAACCGGCATGACACCTAAGATTTTCCACCATTATGAAGAAAGCTGAGCTCAAGAGATTTGCTCGGAGTATCACAGGGTCAGGCAAGCACCACTTTGGAAAGCCACTTCCAGTGGCATTTTCCCTGCTCTATCAGAGAGCCTGAAAAAACTAAAAAGAGTCTCCAGAGCCCAAAGGGAAAGGAGTCTAGGGAGTTATTAGAGAAACATACGGGGCATTTTTGGAGAGACTTCCTTGCTGATACTGGGTAGCCACATCTTCAGAGCAGATATTGAGGTCCTTAAAAGGATTCACAGAAATCAGTATTGGTCCAATGTAAGTCTAGGCCAAAAATAAGAACAGAAGAAAAAGGTTTTCTTATGTCTGGAAGTTTATTAGAACATTTTGAATAAGGGATGCTACTGACTGGGAACACGTATACTAACAAAGATTAAAATGAACTTTAAAGGAATATTATATACCCTGACTACACTGCCAGCTCATTCACGACATACTGAGGTTTTCTAGGGGTACTTTTTTTTTTCAAAATTGTATCATTATTATGTGAGAAAAGGGTATTTTTTCTTGGTCACTTCCTATTCTCCAGGCTCCACAGGACATATCAGGCCTGGAAATGTTTGCTGAAACTCTGAAGTTTCATCTTGAGATCCACAAATTTTACTAGGACACGGCTGTTCTCTCCCTTAGGAGCAGCTGAGCCAGAAAACAAACACAAGTGCACTTAAGAGTCGGTAACAAACACCAAAATTTAAGAGAAACTCTGGGGCTTTCAGATTTCACCACAAACATCTCATGCTACCCCTTTTCTGAGTGAGAACAGTGTATGTCCTTCTTATCACTGTTTCTAGGAACGAGTCATCTCTTGTGCTACTTGGTGAAATATCACTTTCTCTTGAAGCTTTTGGTTTAGAACCAATGAGCACTGCAGAAACTACCCGTACATAAATGAGATCGCGATGGAACCTCTTCTTCAGACACAGCAGAACCGAATGCTCACAGACCTCCCTAGAAACAAAGGAAAGGACTTGTCAGCTACAGGCTTCACTTATAGGTTTTAATCTTAACCTTTCTCCCCTTGCAGGAATTCTGTGAGAGGCGAGAATATGAGATTATTCATCGGCTTTAAGTATTTCCAACCTGTCCAGATTAACCACAATAATAAAGCAGCCAAAGTTCAGAACACCCAGTCTGTCCCTGTGTCACATTCATATCTCCTTTATAGTTGTCTCTCCCAGTAGCATGTTAAGACTACCTGACTTTAAAAGCATTCAAGATTAAGGGCTTGAGGTTGCCACAGCAGCAGGCAACGGGAGTTGGGAAAGCCATGGATATCAGTGCTGGCAGGAATATGACAGAAATGTGCCTCCATCCTGAAAGACTTGCTGATTTACTGTTTCATCAAAAAAAAAAAAAAAAAAAAAAAAAAAAAAAAAAAAGTTTAATTCCCAGTTCTGTCCCTTTTCAACATCACAGAGGTCACATTGACCTCTGGACCTCCTGCTGTCCATACGTACTCCAGGCCAGTTAGATCTTCGATCTCCTCAATTTCCCCACTGTCCTCTTCATTCATGCACACCTGAAATACAAAGACAGTTCAAAATCAGCTCTGCTTCATCCCCAACCCCTCTGTTCAAATGACTCCCGAAGACATCACCTGTACCTGCTTCTGCATTAGATCCATGTCCAATATATCCTCAGTAATATCTTCTGCTTCCCACTGATCCTTGAAGTCCTTCATCCCACGACTGTTTGACAGATGTGGGTCTTTGTAAACGGTCCATTTGCTGAGGTTCTCAATGGTGAGCCGTGGGAGCAGCAATTCAGAGGTCAGCCACGCTGCAGGATCGTAGCCCTGAGCCTGCTGCTGAGACCAGTGAACACAAGACGCGGCTTTTGACTGTGCGCTCTGAAGGACACCTGGATTTTCTTTGATATCTACTTCAGGGGAATAATCTGTCACTAACTTTGAATCCTCTTCCTGCTGTGGAAGGAAGCCCAGAGCATAACAGTAATTTCCAGATGCTTCTGGAGAAAGGGAGAGTTTGGGGTCTTTGTGGTGAGACCTCAAGTCTTGCCCAGCAGCACAGAACTGGGATGTGGAAGCTCCCCTGGGAATTCTGCTCTGCTGAGAGGAGCTGCTCATAAGTCTAGTCACTCTGTACTGCGTTGCAGTGCATTTCCCCTGTCTTGCACTACCTGCTGTTGATGCAAATATTTCACCACCGCAGGAATATTGCTGGCTGTTTCTCTGGCGGGTTTTATCCATCAAAGATCTGGAAAGATCACATTTGAGCCTGCAGTCCTGTTGAACAGGCATCACAGATTTTTTGCCCGATAGAGCTCTCACTTCCTCCAAGGAATAACCACTCCCAGAGCACCCAGATAAGGAACTCTCCATCCGAACGACACTGTGGACTCTAGGGAACACTACGGCAAACTTGGCATCAGCAACATCGTTCTCTTCCTCATCATCATCCAGGTATGGGAAGGAACTGCTTCCATGAAGGGAGGAACCTTTACAATGCAGATCAGGATGTCTCACCTCCTCTGTCCTTTCAGCATCGCCTTTCCTCTCTACCACTGGCCAAGAAGATTCCTGCTCATTCAGCTCATCCATCCCCAGCTGTCCTGCTGCACCAGGGCGGGTTTTGCCAGGCCTACCAACGAACCCAGAGGAGCTTACGACCCTGATTGCCATTCTCCTGAATCCAAAAGGCTTGCTGCTCTTCTTCCTTTTCCCAAATTTCTTCAGAAGCCATCCCGAGATGCCAATTGCACGTGCCACACTCATAAGACGAGCTTTTAGGCTTCTTTTCTTGGCAGGTTTTTGACTGAGCCAGCTGGTGACTCTTTGGAAAGTAGAGAGGGTGTGCGAGTGCTTGGATCCCTTCCCATCCTGCACATTTTCTTTTTCAGAAGGTGCATCTGCAATCACTTTTTCCTTTGCTTCCTCTTTTCCTGTCTCTGAATTCTGGCCTAAACCCAGTTTAACCTTTCCAATAACTTTTCTAGCTTTCTCCTTCTTGCAAGGGATCTGACTGTCAGATGCTTTTTTGGTAACAGAGGAGCTTTTTGAAATACTTGAAAGATTTGATCTTTTCTTTGTAAAACTTTGAGCTATTTCAGGCTCCTTAAATATATCGGCAGTTTCTAGCGTGTTTGGTTTTGAACAGATGCTTTCATCTTGTTTTGGGCGAGGGTTTGTTTCCAAAGCCATCTGGACAGAATTTGTTTTACATCTTGCTAATGGGTTCATCTCAGCATCTTTGTTTTTGCTTTTCGTACTGAGAAGCACTTGAGATGAAGACAAGGATTTGTTTTTAACCATCATCACTGCTAACCCCTGTGTGCTGCAGCCTAAGGAAGACCTGTCTGCCCATGTACGACCCTCCACTTTGCTTTGTTGTGGAGTATCACAGCTCCTGGGTTGCTCTTTCAATGCCACTTGTTGCTTGCACAGCAAAGGGCTATCTTCCAGTGTGCTGCCTTCTCCACCCACCTTCTCTTCTTCACTTCCCTGAAGTACTTTACTAAGGTTAATGTGGTGGAGTTTTGCTTTCACAGCCCTAGACAGCAATTTTCTTCTTGCTCTCTTTCCTTTGTCAGTGCTCACTTCAGTGCTGTTCTCCCCACTGTTGTTAGAACGATCATGTTCATCTTTTAACATGTCTTGATCATTGCCCTTTTCTAATTCATTTTCCTTGACTTCTCCATTATTTTCTCTGTTGCTAGAACTTTTGAGTTGGGACCCTGGAACGCCTGCATCCTCCTCCTCCTCACTGCTCTCGGCTAGAAGAGGTTTTCTTTGTGTTAGCGTGTCATCTTGCTGCTTCAGTTGCTCCTCTACCTCTAATCCTGCAGAGCCCTCATCTTCACATTCCTCCCTTCCACCCATAGTCACCTGCTCCCTTTCAGTTTCACTAGCTGCTTCACTGCTTTCACGGAGCAGTTTCTCACAGTCTTTTCCCTCAGCTACAGGAAACACTTCTAACATTGCTTCTTCATCATTGGGGCCATCTTCCTCCAAAGATCTCTTCTCTTCACTGCTTCCAGTGCTGTCAGCTCCAGTCTTTTTTTTACCTCTTTTATTGGTCCAACGGGCTTCATCGCTGGACTCAGAACAGGAGTTACCTGAAGTTTCCAGGATCTTTTCTTCTGCACTTTCAGTGACATTCATCCTGGTACGTTTTCCAGTTTCCTTTCCTCCTCTTCTCTCACCTTTGCCTCTCAATCGAGAGCCCAACCTCCTTGCAGAAGCTTCCCTGGAGCAGCAGTTCTCGCTGAGTCCTTCCCCTGGCCCAGTCTCGCGTTCCTCCTGGTGCAGGGCACGGTGCTCAGAAGAGCCTTCCACACTTCGCATGGCAAAGGACTTTACAGACTTTGGCTTGGGGGCTTCTTCATTCACAGGATGCTTTCTACCCTTCCTTTTAAAATTCTCTTTCTTGCTCTCCACACTGGCCTTTCCCTTCTTTCCAGCACTGCCATCGCTTTCTTGTCCTGATGTCAGACCCTGTTGCTTGGAGGCCTTTCCTTTTCTCTTCACTTTGGACCTTAACTGTTCTCCGTGTTTTCTCCTAAAACCAGATTCTCTGTGATCGTTGCTCTTGGAGGTTCTCTCCTTCCGCAAAGACTTCTTGTGGCCACTTTCTTGGCCTCCCTTCGGCCTCACCAGACTCTGGCTGTTTAACATGTCCTGGTGAAGAGTTTCGTCTTGTTCAGGCAACGTATCTTTGCCCATCAACTGACATTTACTCTTTTCTTCCCATGGTCTCCCTAAACGGGTCTTGGAATCTTCCGGAGACTTTGCCTTCTCCTCACAGTTCAGCACTTTCTCTTTTCCAGGCTTTTTGCGATGCGTCTTGGCTCGGGAAGGAGCCATTTCTCCAGCATTCAGGATACGAGCGCTTATCTCAGTTCAGCTATGACAGGTTTTATCAACTCGGTTTGTTAAGTACGCAGAATCACAACTGGACCTACATGGGCAACACTAGCTTGAAGGCTGAAAATACAGAACACTGAGTAGACTGAAAAGACAGCAAAAAAGAAAATTTAGAAAAAGCATCTAACTCAAATTGTTCACATTAAATTGACACTGCAGGACTAGAATTCAAATTAGAAAAGGTCCAAAAATATATATAATATATATATATATATATTTTTTTTTGTGATCATTTACTATTCTTTCCCTTTTTATTCTGGCACTTTTAACAAGAAGTGCTGACTACATTTATATAAATTTGATTGTTGTTCAATAGTAACTATTTATTGCAGGGAGAACCCTTTGAGTTTTCTCCGGTGCAAAGGAAGGACATCATTAAATAGCTCATGCTCAAGATTTGATCTGTCCTGAAATTCCAGTTTAACCCAAATACCAAGATTTATACATGAAAATGGTAATGGCAAAATGAATTATTGCTCATGTAAACAAGTCCTTTGACATCAGTCCTACTTTCTAACTGTCCTGGACCATCTGCCTCCTTGAAACTCTACAGCAGGTGAAAAATCACACTCATCTGTTTTTCAAACTCATTGCAACTACTCCCTCTAAATCACCACAGCCAAAATGACAGTTTGATTTTATTCTGCCTTTCCAGAAGAAATGAGAATTGCTTACATGAGAACCACCACAATGCTATTAGGAAACACAGCATGAATTGGCAGACAGAAAGAAGCACTGTTATCATTAAGATCAGTAAGAAGAGTTAATCTCATCTCCCAATAAGCACAATTCTCCAGAGTGGTTTCTCCTACCTCATTTCAAGGACCAAGTCCGGAACTTTGTCTTAGCACCTTATGCTTTCATCCACCTGTAAGAACTGCTCAAGCTGCTGCTTCATCGCTCTGCACAGTAACTCTCTCAATGAACCTGCGCTGTCCATGCCCATGTCAGCAGGATGCTCAGCACCCCCCATCCCAGCTCACGTTTAAGTACACGGTAACGTAGTCGTTCTCCTGGGCCTGGTTTCCAATGGTCACAGTCTGCCCCAGCCTCCTGGCCACCCCACCGAGCTGCGGAGTCTGACATCGATTCTGACAGGGCTGGGCCTGGTGCACGGAATGAAACTGGCATCAATAATTCAAGCTTCCCCCTGGCACCTCTGAACTTTTCAACCAGCAAGAGCACCAGCTGCTTGGCAGCGGTTTGGATGAGAGGACGGGATGTCACCCAGGCAGAGGCCGGGCTCAGGGACAGCATGACTGGGTATATCCCTACAGTCTGAAAGGGATAGGTCCATTCCAGTACCAAAAACAGCACAGTTGCCATCAGTCAGGCACTGGAAATACCACCCAAAGAAGAGCTTAAAACAGTGCAAAGAACTAACTCAGAGGCCTCTTTACTCTACAGCCTTTGTTTTATTTCAGGCAGCCAAGCTCGGGTAGGTTGGGCGCCACTTCCTCGTCCCCCTCACACCATCCACTTCTCTGCCCACAGCAGGAAAGCAGCTCCCAGCGCAGAGAGGGCAGCAAAATGGGCACCGTTCTGCCCTCACGTTGCCTCAACCACTCAGGCCAGTAGCCACCAGAAAGACAACATCCTCTCTGTCTGATTTCCTCTTCTCTGCTCCCCCTCCAACAAAGCTTTTACAGGCAGCACAAGGTTAGTCCCAGCAGGAGGAGGACAAAGTGATTATGTCCATGCAACATCGCTGCCACATCCAGGGATGGCCATCCCCTTCCTAGGTTTTTCTGAATCTAGGGACAGTTTTCCCCTTCCTAGGTTTTTCCCTAAATATTCTCTCCCTACCTTCAGTCCCAAGCCCATCTGTCTCAGCTCCTCAAACCTGAGCTCTCTGCACAGACTAAACACAATGTTTCTTTGGCTTTTAAAGTGCTCCTAGCAAAACACTGGCAGTTTGTTCCTGTCTTCTGAAAGGAAGGCAACCACCAGCCGGAACATCTCCAGATTTTACCTAGAGAACCCTGAGCAAACTGGACTACGCAGGATGTACCTGGAGATTGGGTTCAGTGCCCATCTCAGCCCCTGATTTACCATATAGGTTTGCATACATCATTGTATCAAAAACACAACAGATTCACTTCATACCGGGGGTACAAGCAGCAATACAGCTTGCCCTCATACAGAGATCCTTAAAGCTCGATAGCTGCAATGAGAATCAAGCCATCTTTGGGACTGTGACCTTGCTTCTTCCCCATTTCTATTCTCTAACCAGAGAGATGACACTGGGCACAGATGCACAACAGTCCTGTTCGGTGGTAGTTGAGGGTGACCAGAGGCAGTGCTGATCTGTTCCCTTTCTCTCATGCAACCTCTTCTCTCATGTTTCCTCAGAGCAACAGAAAACACCCTCCCTTGAGCCTGCACCCTGGCTACTTAGGGCAGATTCCAGTCCTCTCTCTGCTCCAAAGCGACAAACCCTCTGCCCTCTTCCTCCAACCACTTTAAAGGGACCTAAAGGTCTCCAAGGGTCTTTTCCCCAGCAGTAACACAAGGCAGCCAAATCAATTATTCACAACTGCAAGAAGAAACCAAAACAATTAAGTTACACACGTTTGAAAACTACCTCCCTGAATATTTCAGGAGCCCTTTGTTGACCAATTGTCAGCCATTCAATAAGGCTGGATGACCCTGGTGCATGGTGAGACAATGTCCCATGTCCCTTACCATGGGGTCAACCAGAACACAGTGCACAGAGCGACTGCACCAAACTGGAGGGGTGGATTTTATTTGGGTCTAAACTGTAAGACTTGCACATGCTTGCACCCTGCTTCCTCCTTTTCCTTCTGTTGTAGTTAGTGCCTAAAAAGAGCAAAGGGAAAAATATGTGGCCCTGCAAACCTGCACTGACTTTAACCCTGCTGGACCCATAACACGGCAGTAACTCTAGTGAGTAACTGATAGAGTAATGACAGCAGCAGGAACTCTGGCATTACTGGAAAGGCCCAAGTGGAGAAATTCCCAGCTCTCGTGTCCTGTGTTAGCAAGAGCACAGCTGAAGAGCGGGTGCCTTCCTGTGCTGCAATCCTGCTCTATCCACTGCACACACTGAGGCACCTGGCGGCTTCCAAGGAGCAGTCCCTATTTCCCTTCCAGTTCACACCCAGGGTGTTTTCTCTGTAGCTGGAAGCTCTGGCTTTGGTACAGAATTTATTTCAGTCAATGAGATCCTCTGCATGAAAGATGGCAGTTAAACTACCCGCAGCGCCTCAGAAATGACCAGCCGTAACTTCCAGTCCTTCAGCAAGGAGGTGCACGGACTTTCCAATGAAACACAGCAGAGAGCTGGTGTTTGAGAACTGACTGAGGTGCCTTTGGTGCCAAAGCACTTCCTAGGGCTGGTAGGAACCGCCCTCCCACCAGCCAGGCCATTGCTCACGGACAGCACGTCGCAGAGCTGTCCCAGAAAGCTGGGTTTGGGTTTGTGACATTCAAGGGCCACAGCCGGTTGCCAGCAGCGCTGCCGGAGGGTTTGCTCTGGAAGCTGCAACCTCCTGGCAGCACTGGGACAAGGTGAGCGGTTCTAAGCCATTCACTCCCAAAGCTCGAGCATCTTGGCTTCGCGCTCTCTCCTTTAAAGGATTAACTCCTGCTTTTTCTGGACATTTCAACTCAGCAAGACCCTCCCAAGGGTCAAGCGAGTTGCCTAAGCCGAAGACTGAGCCCATGGAGCAGACAGGTCCAGGCCTGGCAGGGGACATCAGGCACCTTGAGGAGCTGCCAACCAGCTGCCCACCCAGCAGCACCCTGGCCCAAGAGCTGTGGGCAGGGCATGTGCTGGCACCTGCCTCCCTTAGGGACAAGGGGCAGCAGCCCAGCTGCAGCTCCACTGATAGGACTGAGGCCAGCAGGGCCCGCTCCAGAGCACTCACATCCTGCGTCCACATCTGCTTTGGCACCACGTGACTCTCTCAAGAACCCAGGTGGGACATCGCCTCATGAGACGGACCCTGCTCCCACAGGCAACGAGCTCCTGGACGTCCCCTTCAACTGCAAAGAGTATCTGGAGGAGACCTCAGATGAAGACTTAGGAAAGCTCTCCAAAAACGAGGAGATTTTTCCGATCCTGTATTACTGATTTCCTGCTTACTATTTACACCAAAAAGAGACCAGGACTGCTATGACCCAACAGGAAGATGTGTATTGAGGTGCATCATGAAAAAGAAACTTATCCTAAGAGGCGAAAAATAGCAATCTAATCCCACCAGAGCACGTCCATCTTCTTGATGCCACATCCATGATGGAACCTCCTGGCATTTCTAGGGCAGAGCCCTTGGACAGGAGCTTTTCTCCCTCACAAGACAAACAAGACAGCAGCTGTAGCACCAGCAACCTCTCTGCTCAGACAGAGAACGCAACAGCAGCCCAGGCCATCAACAGCACTGACTGTCCTCAGCCCAACCTTGGAGAAGCAGCAGGCAGCAACTAGAAGCACAAACCCAAAGCTAAGGGCAAGAGGAGCCTGACTTCCTTCTCCTCCCCTTCCACATCTGCTGGGGAGCCTGAAGATGAAAATTCACTGGAACATCTCCCACCAAAGGAACGGCATCGCTCATGCTTGCAGTAAGGAAACACGGGCTTCCAGCAGTTAGTTATGGCAAGTTGCTATGTCCTGCAACATCCCTTTTTAGATGCTCTATATTGTGTTCTAAATAAAACTAGTGATGTTAAGTTACACTGTGGTGTGTGTTCACTGAAGGCAATAGGATAATTAAAAAATGCTCCTAAGCTCTTGGGGGAACAAGGAGGACGGAACAGGGAGGTTATACAGGACGTAGAAGAATGATGGGCTTTGAAGCTCTGAGAGATCTCTGTCAAAGGCAGAGTATTCTATGAAGGAACAGGAGAAACTTTAGCATGATATTGGGGTACTTGTATATCCCTATAATATCATCTTGACAATTTTACTGACACAGGCACTCTTATGGGCTTTGCTATTAAAGATCTGGGAGCTTAGACAGCTCTTAGGAGATGTGCTCAAAGGCTCTTCTCAAAGAGGTTCCCTCCAAAACTTGCCACTTAGCTTATTTTCCTTGATTTAATCTTGACAAGTCTTTCAGTATCTTCTGCTTTATTACACCATGGATTTTCTTTCTTCTGTAGATCGATTCCTGTTCTTTTATGACACAGCTTTATGAAATTAGAAAAGAGTGCAGCTACTGTCTGCCTCCTCTAAAAGGAAAAAGTACCAGGATTAATAGTGGTTACCACATATATCATTAACACACAATGTACATTGAGCACCGATACGTTCACTCATGATTGTAACATGAACTACTGGGACAAGCAGTTTTTGTGCACCCAGAATCAATAAATTGAGACCTTCCCCTCAAACTGATGTTTCTAATGATTAAACAAACCTCTAAGCAACAGGTGAACCAGCGCAAAGAAATGCAGAAGAGAGTCTGCTTGGGCAACATTTTTAAGCAAACTTGAGATGAACTAGGAGTGTTTCCCATCCAATTCAAACTACAGATTCTTCAAAAGTGCAATGTACTTCAGAGAGAAGACAGGATATTTTTTCACCTTTAAATCATTATATTACGTTTATACACTTAGGCTAGTTAAAAAAAGCTTTTTTGTTTTGAGGTCATTTCCTCTTGTCCTATCGGTAGTTATTCTGGAAAAGAGATTGACTCACTACAACCTCCTTTTAGGCAGTTGTAGGGAATGATAAGGTCTCCCCGGAGTCTCCTCCACACTAAATAACCCCAGCTCCCTCAGCTGCTCCTCATAAGGTCTGTGCTCCAGCCCTTTCCTCTGCTTCACTGCCCTTCTTTGGACCTGCTCCAGCACCTCCACAGCTTTTCTGTAGCAAGGGGCCCAAAACTGAACAGTCTTGAATTTTATTAATTCCAGAAATAGAACCTCATGGGCTGAGTGACTTGGCACAACTGAACTTCCTTAACATCTCTTTTTTAATTCTCACTACTGTATACTGGCACTTAAAATGTTTTTCTGTAATGAAAATACAAGCAAGTGTCATCTACAGCAAGCAGGCTGCAGTTATGCGCAAGTAAGCCTAAAGTTGCACCAGGAGAAGTTCAGGTTAGATATTAGGAAAAATCTACACAGATAGAATAGTCAAGCAATGGAAAAGGCTGCCCAAGGAAGCGGTGGAGTCACCGTCTCTGGTGGTGTTCAAGAACATGTAGATGAGGTATTTAGAGACATGGTTTAGCAGGGATGGTGTTGAAGGGCTTACAGTAGGACTCAAAGTCATTTAAGTCTTTTCCAATCGTTATGATTCTATGAAACTTGAGCAAATTTGTCCAAACATTCAGGGTGATCATGGAGCAATCACTGCTCTTCCAGCTCCCAGTCAGGTCTGAACCATGACCGAGCCATCCCACTCATGACAACACCACAGACTACCAAGCTAAATGGGAGCCTTAAACTATGTTTAAGTCAAATCTATGCATTTTAGTCCACTCCAGCCCCAAGATAACTTACGTAAACCTACATATCCTCTGCTTACTTGGGCCCTTACCTCCCCTCCCATCAAGGCTCTGGCTACAACATCTGATTCAAGGCATCAGCTCAGCAGCCCAGACAGGACCTTGGAGCAGCAGGTGCCATTCAGGAGCTGAGCCTGTTTTTTCCAAGGACTCAGCACAGCAGATCTGCTCAGGTTCACCTCTCTTTGAGGACAACACAAGCACAAC
Organism: Crypturellus tataupa; assembly: GCA_034781795.1. Classification (NCBI taxonomy): domain Eukaryota; kingdom Metazoa; phylum Chordata; class Aves; order Tinamiformes; family Tinamidae; genus Crypturellus; species Crypturellus tataupa. Next base: position 302,779 of record JAWLRI010000424.1, read on the forward strand.
CACTTTGAAGCCACTGCCCTCAAAGCAGCAACTGGCTTTGAACCAGCCACATAACAGAAATCTTCAGGAAGAAGTGAACAACACACAGGCCCACTCCTCATCAAAGGGTTTCAGAAGCAGCAAGAGTATCACATATCTTGAGGGAAAAAAAATCCAGGTTGCTGAAAGGCAGATATAACCTCACTTATTAGCCACATCCTTCCCCATGTGAAGAAAGTCACACCCAAGAAGGCCCAGAAAACTAACCCACACCCAGGGAGGAAGGGCCTCGGCCTTAAATACAAGCTGGTTCCTCCACAGCTGAAGGCAGTTCTGGGTGAGCTGGATCCAGATGGAGGTGGATTTGATTGCTTGTGGGGTGGTCACAGGCCACCTTCCCCTTACAACAGCCTGTCCACAGAGGGAAGCCTTCCCTTGAGAAAGAGGCCAATTCATGGGTGGAAAAACCCCAAGCGCCCAGGGCTTGGTGCTACCATCAGGTTTCGTATGACTTGGGACAGCAAAGGAATTGTTCTTCTCCAGGGTTTACCTCAGAGAGACGGCTTGAGATGATGGCTAAGGCCAATAACCAGCTCATCGACGTCTGTAACGTTGGGTCTCAGGAACGTCCGTTAAACTGGTCCATTTTCCAGACGTGCCGCTTGAGAGGCTCATCCTGCTCTCAGGGGCGTCCCAATCCACACAGCCACGGAGATGGGGACATGTTTTACAGGCAGGATTTGGGGCTTCAAGCCAGCGAGACGCTTATTCCAACCCTAACAGAGGCAAAACTCGGCTTCTAAGACACGGAGCAGTTCAGCTGTAAAAATGTCCGTTCTGTCACACTTGGACATGCCTCAAACCTGATGACTAAGTTGAGGAAAGGTTCTTTTCCTCACAATTTTTGAATAGAGTTGTTAAACAAATTCAGCAGAGATTCGGTTGCTAGGCATCTGAGGAAAGTGCGCTTCACTATTATTTAACTAAGAAAAAAAGTGATGCCCCATGGGAAGCTTTTCCAGCAGGAGTAGTGATTTTTGGCACTGAATGTGCAGCCATATAAAACAGCTCACGTGACAAGAAGCCTTTGACCTCTGAAACTTGGGCCACTGTAACAGCGTCCCATATTAGATACCCAATCTGTGTATTGAAATGTGGAAAATTCAACCTGTTTTTTAAAGGGAGATCAAAGACTCTCTCCCCGAGGGAGACAGCTCTGCAAGGCCTAGGGAAGGTGCTGCCAGCATGGTCTAAGAAGGGATTTTTTCAAGCCCTGGCACCAGCGTTAACAGCTCCCACGGTGAAGGGCACTAAGGGACGCCAGACCCCAGTGACTGCATGAGCGGGGCAGAAACACTGCCAAAGCCTGCCCCGCCGCAACATTAATGAGAGCCAATGAGTCCCGAGTGCTTTCAAGCATTAAGCATTAGCTCCTGGAGACAGCAAACTGCTAACAGAGACTCCACACAAGTGTTTCAAGTGAGAAGTAGGCACAAAACTCGAGCAGTTTGGCAGCAGCTGCAGCCTCTGATCAGAGCAGGGCTATTATTAGTCTGCCTGTCAGCTGAGAGTAATAACAGTAACAGCAAGAGTCGGGGAAGACTATTACATCTGCGGCATCCCTGAAAGCCAGGGAAGCAAAAGGAATGTTTTTCATCACCCAAACTGCCTGCAGACATTCATTAAAAAAAAGAGTGCAGCCCTCCTGAAAACCTATCATTGATTTCACTTGCTAGTGGCTTCCTGACAGCATGGAAAATATGCTGTAGTGGTGGATGTCACGAGCCTTTCTGTCCTCTCCTGCTCAGCTGTAGAACAGGCTGGGGCATGGTGCAAGGGAAGGCACAGCACAGGGCTTCCCCTCTTCCCCTGCTTTTCCTGTATTTGAGTCCCAACAGCTCTAAGGAAGGATTATTAATGCCCCTACTCACAACAGTAATCCAAGCAGCTTATTGCAGGGAATCACTGTGCTGTGGGTTTAAAATAAACATTGCTAGTAAGAAGAGGCTATATACCCCAGGCTATACTTTAAGGCTATCTTAAACTATCCTTCTGTTTTACCTTACTTGTGATTACAGGGACAGGGCAGCTTGTAAACTTTCAAGAAAACGAGAAATTTGATTTCTATTTATTTTTTAAATCTAAATCTATTTTAAAGGGATGACTTAGACAAGCCACAAAAATGTTCTAACACCTTCAGGAACCCTATCCGATTTCTCCAGCTACATTGGTGAAACAGGGAGAAGGTACAAACTTGTGTTTGCTCTTTCGGAGCACGGCATCCACCTCACTTCTTCGACAAAGACATTAGAAACAATCCATCTTCTAAGCAGCAGAAGGAGCAGCTGGGTGCACCAGGATGATGCATACACACATGATGCGTATGCTCAGAAACAGATGATTAAAGCAAAACTTCCTTTAAATTTGCAGCACCAATGACTGGCACGAGGGATGGAAAACAGGCCACTGTGAGCCTCAGTCCTGTGGCAATAGAAAGAAGTAATGAAACTAGTAGAAGCAAGGAAATAATGCAACTAATTTGCCAGATCACACAGCACAAATAGTAGACTACAGTCTCGTTAGCAATAAATTAGGTCTCAAAGATATTATTTCTACAAGGAAGGGTGTCTGAAAATACTCTTGGAGGAACCTGAAAGAAAATAGCATCAGAACTGAGGGAAAAGAACAATTTAATGTTTCTAAGCATCAACAGACACCTGTACGCAGTTTCAGCACTTTCATTTCACAATCCCAAGGGTAACCAGGATAAAAAAAACATTGCTGGACCAATTGTTCCTGCGTTCAGTGTTATCATCCCAAGTTATTTCAGGACACGTGGCAGGTACCTTACTGGGGACTATTATCTGAACTGCTGCTCTTTTCTGGCAACGCAGTGTACAGATTGCAGGACAGTCACAGAATCAACATGTTCTCCTCAAACAACGACAAGCGAAAGAGGCCCCACTGCCTTCGCCGGCACTCACTGCCTCTGCAGCTCCAAGAGGGAGAGTTTCACCTTCTTCAGCACCGAGCGCGCAGCAGCCCGTGGCAAAGACATTGCCGATAGAAGGAACAGACAGGAGAGCAGACAAGGATCACAAAAGGGAATTCAGAGTTTTATTTTCAAAAAAAGAGCAACGTAGTGTTGAAACAACAAAATCAACTTCAATTGATTTTCCTCCAATCTGAATGGCTACAAAAATAGATTCTACCCAAATCCATAAAGCCAGTTAACAGTACCGTAACAAACAAAAAAAAATTACTCATTCAGATACCATATACAGCAGTCACAGGAATCTAGCATATATTATTTAATGTTTTTTTTTAAGTAAACTTCTAAAATGTTTCCATTAAAACTGAAATACCCATACGATTTTAAAAAATTGTACAAAAAATAATTTTAAAACCAGTCGGAGGTAACAGTGTGCGTTTATTAAAATCCTGCACCAAGGCAGTAACATTTATAATTTAAAACCCAGCCCAGTAGAAAAGAGAAATGTGCAAACATTTAAAAAGTTATAGGTACTCAGAGGCTTGTGGTGCATCAGACCAGGTAATCCACTTCTGTCCTAATGCAAGGCGGGCTCCAGGACGAGATGTCTCTAGCGAGGCACTGAAAGGGAGGCAGAGGTCGGCACGTGGGTGCCAGCGCGGGCGCCTGCGACGCAGGCAGCAGCGGTGGCCTCTCCCCAGGAACAGTTCGCCCGGTCAGTAGTGTTATGGCACTCGGTCCAATGCCAGAAAGTCCTGGATGAGGTTTGGTCACTCTGCTTTGGGGAAGAAAAGATTGGAAAAATTATCATTTAGGAAAGAGAAGCTGGAAGCAAATGAGAGAAACCAGGACTTGGTTCACTGAATGAATCACTGCATCGACTACAAGAATTCACGCTGCTCAAGTGCATCTGCAGAGACACTCATACAAGACCTTATTTTGAAAGGTAGCAGTGCTGGTAGAGCCTCCCCACTCCCACCTTTGTTTCTCCCCAAAGGCTTGCAGAATTATGGGCTCGCATGTTGCTGTGTCAGTACTCAAGCCTTCTTTCAAGCACAGGAGAAGGAGGGCAAAAAGCAGTGACACTGATTTCTGTGCATCCTGTCATGCTCAGTGAAGGCATCTTTCTATTTAGGAGTCCCTGGTAAGTCTCAAGAGATTAGAGTGATGAAATCTGGCTATAGCTGTCACAAGGTGCTTACACCATTAAGTACCTCATACAACCAGCAGATTCCTGCCCTCAAAATACAAAGTCCTGCCCTCTGTCATGGGCCATGTGATTCAATGATCTTTGCACAGCACAGCTCTGCTTCCTTCGGCTGCTTCATCAGCCCCAAAATATCTTTAGCCTCACCTACCTCCTCCATTACTTAGTCCATGTCCTAAGGGACTTCTTGCCAAATTTCTTTCTGCATAGCTCCTGCAATGACACAAGAGAAGGCTCCTTACTGTCGTGCAGGACCAGCCCGTCCGCTCCCAGCTGCTGACAGAAGACCAGGATTAGGTAGTGTCCAGAGGAAGTGCAGAGCAGAGGAGGTCAGGCAGTCACTTATCCTTACACACCAGCAGGTACCAGTCCCACCAAGCTTCCTGCATCCATTACAAGGTCTTTTGTCTCCACTTCCGTAGCCCCTGTCACCTGAACAGTGTTCTAGGGAGACCAGACAAAGCCCCGCACCCATGGTGGTAGTTTAGCTCTACCGTACAGGCAGAATGGGAGCAGAGATACTGAACGTGTCCAAGTGACAGTGTCAAGCCAGGATTAAAACTCCAGAGTCCCATCCTCGGCCAACTGAGCCCGTGTGGCCTGCCCTTAGATCAGTATGGGTTGACACAAATAGAAACCTGTATGCGAACACTCAGAGTCCTGTTCCTTTGGGAGGTGGGATTGTGATCTCTCCTGCTTTTCGGAGAGAAAGAAACAAAGCATTACTCATTAAAAAAAAAAAAAGTCAAGGGACAACATGTGAAAGAGGACCTGCCTCTCTTTTACTATTTCCCTTGGATAGTTTGGTGGACACGCACATGATCAGATTCCAGCACAAGGATCCCTATCATGTTGGAAATGTGCTCTGCTTTCCCTAGAAATGCCCCCCCTTACCAGCCCCATCTATTTGGAACAGAAGTTGGTCGGTACTCACCCTCTGCCTCCCTCCAGAGTACTCTGGATCTCCTTCAGCACTTCTGGAAAGCAGAGAGTTAACAAAAGTGAGCCAAGCCCCCAGCACGGCTCTGCTTTCAAGGCAGCAGAGGGGCCACATTCCACCTCCTGGCAGAGCCGCCTTTAAAACCTGCCTCCCACCACCCATGGAACAGACCTTAACATCGTTGCCCCTTCCACAGTACCAGGATTTTATTGAACAGGCTGGCGCAAAGGACTGAAGCAGTCGCTTGCCAGAGGAAATGCTGCCAGTCCCAGTCCCAGAGCCCCAAAAGGAACAGCCTGTCCCACTTGTCATTCTACAGCAGTCCCACTGGTAAGTTAAAAGGCCTTCTCTTATCAGGGCAGGGAATGTAGCTATGCAGGCCAGCCCTTGCCTTCGGGTATTACTGTCTGTCCAACCCCTCGTATCTATTGATTCATGAAAAAAAAAAAGAAAAGAAGAAGCCCACACCCACAGTATTCCTATCTGTTTGGTGCAATTGCAGATCCCTTGGAAGCAAGTGCTGGAACCAGCACAATTCCCTGCTTTCCCACCCAGAAATGCACTTGTGCTGGTGGTAGCAAGTTTATCTCACTCACTTTCGTCATTGAGTAAGGCATGTTCCATCAGCCTCCCCGACTTCCTTTCTGAAAAGAGAGGAGGAAAAGAGGTTTTACCTAATATTTGCCTCTTTCCATAAAATACAGGCACTTTTGAAAACTCACACTAGAACTGTTCTTTCTTCAAGTCCTTTCAACGTCACTGAATGCTTCCCACCTAATCCTTAAAGCTTCTCACATACTGAATTGTATTTTCCAGCAATACTGGTTTGACAAACAGAAGATACTGGAAATTTCAGACCATATCTCTCCACAACCTTTTAGCAGGAGCTACATTCTGTTGTTTCAAACCAATCTTGCTGCATGCAATCTACTTTAGCATTAGAAATTGCACTTTTCAGGTCAAAGTATTCCCTTCCCCAGCTTACCATCTTCTCCATAGTCACCCGAAGTCCTTCCTGATGCCCTAGAAGAGAAACGGGGGCAAATAACACTGACTGTGTGGCACAGAAGGGTGGATAATTCATGCAAGAGAAACTCTAGTGCATGCTAATGAAATGGCATGTTGAGCAAGCGTGCAGGAAGGGCTTCATCACGTACTGGTGACACACACAGTCCTTAAGTAACACAAGGCAGAATTTACAGCTTGTTATTCTAGCCCCAGGAGACCAATTCCCATCCCTGATTACTTTGTCTCAGCAGCAGTAGTGCAAATAGGACAACCATCAGGGAGCAGGTTACATTTCCTCATGCCAGTCCCTCCAGGAATGATGTTAAGAGTCTTCAAACAGTAACTCTACTAAAACTTCTGCCTCATTTATTTATATATATTTTAAAGAGAGTTTCTCTGTAAAATACAATATTTTGTAGGAGACAGTTTGGAAAGGGAGATGGGCCACAGAAACATTCAGAACATACCCCAGGCTTCCTTGCATTGCCCACAACACAGCAGCAGGTCACAGTACCCAGATGTAGCGTGCAGGAGTTTTATGGAGTTTACCTGGATTTTCTTGTAGCATTCTCCATGCCAGACCTGTTATTCACATGATTGTTGCTTGTAAGTTCTGGCACATCAACAACGCACTGGGGTTCCACCAGCCATTTGGTAGAAAGGGAAAACCTCTCAAACTCTGAGGGCGAGATCAGATAGAAACCTGCAGAGGAAAGACAGAATTTATAAGCAGCTCTCAAGCCCAAGAACGCACTTCCAGAATTAAAAGCAAACCAAAAAGAACAGATAAAACTGTCATTTATGTTCCATAAAAAGGGCCTATTTGCGTTTCTTCTCATCTAAATTAGAACAACACTGGCAAAAAAGATATTACCCCATATTCAATACCTGCTGGCAGTTGAAAACAGACAGAAACACACAGCATAGACACATTTATGCACTGCTCACCTATGTATGCAGACAGCTCTAAAACAAGCTCGAAAAATGTCCTGCCATATTACAAACACACAGAGGACTGGCATTTGGGGAAAAATATGACGTTACCTTGGCCGTATTTGGTGAAGACGCAGGATGCAATGCCGCTCACATCCTCTTTGCGGATGCAAGGGTAGCGAATCTGTAACTTCAGGAAGGGCAGCGAGATGATCTGAATGTCTCCCAGGTTTGTCAGGACAGCCAGGTCATTTTCACTGTAGTCGTTCGTCTTGCAGCTGCCGAAGTTGGCGACTGTCACCTTTCGGACCCGACAGCCTTCCAGCGCCGTCAGCTTGAGCTTCAGCTTGGAGCTAACCTTGGGTAACGTGAAGACCTGCCGATAGGAACAAGACACTGACAACCCCTTCCTGCACACAGAGTGGGAGCAGCCGCACCCGGGACCTGCTGCTCCCTCCTTCAACAATGTTTTATTCACAGTGAAGACACACCGGTGTAATCTGAGCCAGCCTGGCTTCCTCTTCACCAGACAAAAACAAATAATAATCACCCAGTGTTATGAGTATTTGTGTTCTGGCATTGAGCACTTCTACACTTTAAGCTGCAAACTGCATTTCTCTCAGTTTTTTTCAAGAGAACCTCTGTACTCAGCTAAACATTAAGGAAAAAATGGGGTTTACATTGCGTGCTCTTCCACATTGAAGAGCACTGTATGGATTATTCTCTTCTGAGCTACTTAGTACACAAAATAAGAATTTTTAATTGCTTACAGAAATATCTACAAATTACTCTTTCTGTACAGTGTTACATGGAACTAACAGACCAAAGCTCTTTCCCAAAAGCAAAAGCAGTCTTGTACAGAGTTTAAATTTATATAGGAGTAAAACTTGTATATTTGGCTTGCACATCGTTATGCTGAATACTTAATCTATCTGCACACACCTGAATTCCATGGGCTCAGGACTTATTGTCATCATTTGTCTGGACAGTACCACACTGAAACACTATTCCTGAAGCTTTATTCAAATTCAGAAGAAAAACTATTCCGAAGAGCACTGCTCAGGGCTTTAGCACATTTTACATGCAGTCCACAAGCACCTCCTGCGTGATACCTTAAGCTGCTCTTCAGATACCACCAGCAGTTGATGGCTGCCTTGCATATCAGGGCTCTTGGAAAGGTCATGTGCTACTTCCAGAGGTTCTGGGAGCGGAGTGCTGCGCCCATCCAAGACAAGGATACCCACAACAGGAGCCCTGTGCATCAGCTGGATCTCTTTGGCTAGACAAGATGAGGAAAAAACAAAAAATGAACAAGATTTTCATTGGAAATACTGGGCTAGAAACTCAGTTTACACCCTGTCAAAGCTGAAGAGCTGAAGACCTCTCCCATGGAAACGTTACCTAAAAAGATTCAAGAGTTAAAGGGTATTTGGACTAAACTTCTTAAACAGTAATTATTATTACACAGAGAACAGGGCCATGTGTCACAATAAGGTAGGTGCACACTGTGACTTGATGGTAAAACTTTAAGGGCAGCTAATACAAATTCAGACTTCTGAAGTCAGAGGGGACTGAGGCTAAGGAAGCTCAGGAAGCTCTAGAGCTCAGGTATGCTCAAGTCTAACCCAAGAGCAAGCATTGCTCAGCTCAGACAGTGCTGTATTTATCATCGCTCTCTCACTAGCAACATCAGTGACACCTAGTTCCACTAGAGCACTTGTTTCCCCAAGCTGTACTTACCCTGCTCTGCCCTGACAGGCTCGTCCATCCTCCTCTCTGCAGGAGGAACACGTAGGCAGAACGCGTAGACGGTCCCTCCGTTGGTGCCTGCCCATAAGGACGGGCAGTGGCGGGAGCCTGGAGCAACGAGAGGGCTCATGAGCAAACCCTCATCTCTGGCAACCTTGGACACCTGCCTTCCTCCCTCTGTTCAGTTCCTAAACATCTTCATATGACACTTAACTCTCCATTGAAACTACAATTTCTCAGCACTTCTCTTTTGAGAACTTCCCCATCAGCAGTTCTGATAAAAGACATGGTTGAGCAAAGGGAGCAGAGGGCTATTTCCCTCAGTCACCACCATCACTACATCCAGTTTTCATCTATTTAAATCATACATGAGCAGAGGAAGCCTAAAGTTTGGGCTCTGATACTCATACAGGCATCATCTCCAGCAGAATTAAAAGGCCACGCTAGGGCAAGGAGTGAACTTTAAAGTAATGCTCTAAAGTCCAAAAACATTTCAACATATTTGAAAATCCATGCTATGCTTTCAGACTGCCTAGGAGGATGCAATACTACTTTTGCCTTGAATCAGTCAGCAGCTACAACAGTAAAACAACAGGTCTGCATTACAACATATGCTCTCGCTCTAGGTTATTTTTTCAGCCTAGCACAAAGTGCAACACAGAAGGTGCTGAATTTTCCTGGCAGCAAAACCCTAATGTGTTCTTTGGCAGGGGAGGAAAAAACAAGAAACACTCAGAAGAAAGGAGCTGCTTTTGCTACTCACTATCTCTCAAGAAGGTGTCAGCAAAATATAAGGTGCGCACAAAGCCAGTGAAAGAGTCCTCTGCCGAGCGGGCTTCAATCTTCCTCTGGACTGGAGCCAGTTCCATTTCCTGCAGTGCATCCTGATCAAATTTGGCATTTGCCTCCTGAACCTTCAAGGGAAAGGAGATATTTCAGAAGCCACGCACGACAACTCTCCCTTGTCCCCAACACAAGGACGCAGACCACCTCCTTCTCTGGGCAGGGTAATCAGGACTCTACATGCTACGAGTTTGAATATAGAGGGTCCCAAAAAGCCCTCACCTCAGAGGTGTTTCCACCAGCACCTCGCCGCTTCCGGCTAGACACCCGGCTTCTCCTGATCCTCCGGAATGACTGCCGGAGGGACTTCTTCAGGGACTTCACCCGAGACAGTGGGCCTTCTAAGGCCAGTTGGTCACTAGGATGCAGTGTACATCTGAAAATAATAATTAAAAAAAGGTAGGAACAGGGTGGCAAACACTAATAATAGTTCAACATGACAAGTACGCATGCAGAGACAAGAACATGCTTATATTCTTCAAGAAGTCCAGTGAGGTAGGACTTCTTGCTCTACTGCTGCTCTCTAGAAACCTATTCTCATTTATTCTGTGACTTGGTTAGTTAGGACTTCTAAGCCATTCATAACTGGGAATTACCACCCTGACGCTCACTGAAGATAGATACTTACTTCACAAAGACTAGGCGTTTCTGCTGGTGGTCAAAAAGACCAAAACCATGACTGGTACCAAAGGCCACAAGCTTCCATTCAGAGTGAAGGGCCAATGAGGTCACAACAGCTGGTGGTTGACATTGGACCAGAACAAATGGCTGAAAACCAGCTTCAAATCGGACCGGACCATCTCGAGTCTTTAGTTTCTCGTGACCTTTCCATCGATAGCCCTCTTGGTCCTGCAGGAGATCTGCTTCAGCATGGTCCACAACATGCTCTGCATCTTCATCATTCAGTTCCATCACTAGTACCTGAAAGGAAGGGCAAGAACTGTTGGAGCTCCTATTAGCCAGGTAGCCCTTCAAGCTGTCAAGTCAGCTAGAGCAATAATATGAACAGGGCAAGATAGGTGAGAAGTTAAGTTCTCCACAGGTGGAAAAAGCATCTCAGGACTGGCAAAAAATTATAGAAAAAATCTAAAACACAGATTACAGAAAGCAGGCGGCCATCAGATAACGTTTCCAGTGACTGGATTGATCAAACACTACAGAAATTAGTGTTGGCCACTTCAACACATCTCCAATTTTCAGTGTAACAGGGTGAACTAAAAGCAAGGTTGATGGTGACTATTTATATATCCATACCTGCCCTGCTGTTCCAGCTACAGCCAAGTATCCACTGTATTTACAAAGGTAGATCTTCTGGATCCCCAGTCTAGGATCATCACTGTAAGGGTCAAAGGTCCCGACCTAGAATACAGTGGGAGGGAGAAGGGGTGGGTGTACGTGCACACAACAGCTAATCTTCACAGGTGTATTAATAGCACAAGAATAAAACCTCCTCCGCTCCAGAAAGCTTCCACAACCAGTAATTATCTCACCTTGCGAAGCGGAGGCCATTCATCCTCACCCAGGGTGTTCATATTGTCATTGGGATCAGCATCTGTGAGGAATACTCTCACCGTGCTCAGCTTGTAAAGGAGGTGCAAGCAGACACCAGACGCATCCCAAAACCGCACGGTGCCATCTTCGTGCCTGCAGGAGGGGAGGTCACGGAAAGCACAGGTCATGCAGGGCCACAAGTCACAAGGATGATAGAACAGAGGGGAAAAAACAATGCAGTCCAAGGTTAAACCACACAATTACAAAGCCCTAAATTGTGGCAACTTTAGAGTTTCAAGATGACTTTAAAATATATATATATACACTGGATATATATATACCCAGTTTGTTCTTGATCTGACACCAATATAAAATTTAAAGTTGCTCCAAAAAGGAAAAAAAAAAAAAGCTCAAGCACACAGAAAGAAATATTAATACTTCTAGTAGAAAAACTATGAGCTAAAGGAAAGAAAAAATAAAGAAAAAAAAAAAAAAACAGGCTTTAATCTCAGTTCTCCAGGTGAGAATTGGCTTCTAAGAACTTGCTGCATCAAGAATAAAGTATCTGAAAAAAAGCCCACAGAAATGCTTGAAATTGCTTTGAAAAGAAAACGATACATTCTTATGTGGTGAGGCAATTTCTTGATAGCTCCTTTATTCCAGCACTTAGCTAAATCTGGTCATGCTGATCAAAAGAGATAGGAGTCCAAAGTAACCTCTTTGAGATCCACAACACTGCAAATAGCGTGGAAAAAAAAGCTTAAAATTTGCAACATTAAGCTCTGCATTTACATTGCTTCCTTTGAGTCACTCTGCATTACTGCCTGCACTTGTACAGTGAATTGTATGAAAGGATAACAGTTCAGAATCAAAAAATGAGGTAGCTTTATAGGTTATTTGTGGATAAAGGGATGTCTGTCCTCTCAAAAGCTTTAGGAAGCTCACAGCCCAGCTCTGGGGAGTTATATTGTACAGTTTCTTCTTTCTACGAGATGAGCAGACTATAATCTCACAGAAAAGTCTCTGTTAGTTCAAAAGGAAGGACAAATAGGTCAGAAGGGTTCCTTCAATTTTATCAGGCAAGTAAGTACGTACCCTGTGAGCAGCAAGTCCCGCTGAGGAGGATCTGGAGCTAAGTTGGTGCCACCATCAATGGGCCATGGCTACAAATACATTAAGGGAAGACAGAGGCTTTCAGGGTGGTAACAGCATGAAGAGGATACACAGTCAGCAGATGAGCACGAACTTTAGTGCAGATGGCAGCCAACCAGCCCGTGCTGTTAGCTTTTGTTTGGATTAGATGTTCCTGTTCTGACACCAGCTGTGCTTTTTAGTAGAAGATATTCTACACATTTCCTCAAGAAGCTCTGCCGACAGCTTCCAGCTTCTAAATGAGGAGTTTGTTACCCTGGACAGCTGGGAACACTCACACTTTCCTTCTGGCTTGTCAAAGCCTGGAAAAAATATCACATTTTAATCCCCACAGAGCGAGCAACTGCATTGGTGGTGGTCTGGGAAAAAGCCTTTCTCAAGGCTGCTCAGTGGCAGGACAGCGGGGACCCAGCCCTGCACCCGCTGTCAGGAAGAGGCCACCCACACGCCTGCTCTGCTCTTCCTAAACACGGGTGATCGTGTCTACGCCTGAGGCTGCCCTACCATATTGGAGTAGTGAACGTTCTGCTTGCTCCCGGCACTGATAATCCTCTCCCACAGCTTCAGGGGGATGTTGGAGACGTGGTGGGAGCAGGTGATGGCGGAGCAGTGGAGAGACGCCAGGTACGGAGCATGGACTGCTGGCCAGCCGGCAGACTTGAGGTCTATCACCACCAGCTCCTCTTCTGCCAGCACCACCATGGCAGAGGGGTCATCAAACTCTGCAGAAACGACATTCAGTGAGGCCAACAGAAAAGACTATCCAAGGTTAACAGAAACCGGCTTCCTGTAAAGCTTATATGGAAACAAAAGTCATGGAGCTCAATACAAGCATGTTTTTGTTGGCAATACTTCTAAATGCTTCTGTGTTAACTGGGCCTATTGAGGCACTGATATTAATAGAATTCAAGATATTAATAGATTTACTGCAAGTTCTTGATCCTTTGTGTCACTGCTGGGACTGTCAGAGGGACTCGGCTTTTCTTCGAGGTGACCTGCAACCTCAGCTAAGCAAAACAAGTTTCTACTCCCCAGTGAAACTCAAATGTCCTCCCCAAAGCTAATTAACAGCAGGGTGTGGATGGACATCTATACACCCCAGCAATGACCCATTTAGTGCTGTATGGACCACAGTCCAAAGCTGCTTAGACACAGTAATACCACGGGTGTTGCAGAAGGCTCCTGTGCTTGAGCTGCCAAGTGTTTGCAATTCAACTCTCTCGCCCTGGAGTTTTCCCTGCTTCTAACATACTGAGCCACATCCCTGGACATTCTTTAATGAGTGCATACATTTAATAAACACGATGACAGGCCAAAGAAATCTGCTACTGTATCATTATACATGACGCACTGAATCAAAAGGTAATTCTACTTATAAGTAGGAATCCTAACCCACATAAAAAAAAACACTTACTCTGCATAACATGCACAAGACAGCCACATTAGCAAGTGGTGGGGAAAACCAGGGCTCAATTGTTTCACACCAGTGACTTAACGAAGCCACACAAGTCTAAGTGAATGCAGAGTGAATTTGTGTCACTGGGGGTAGGGGTGAATAAATGCGCAAACTGGCAGCTCCTTCCTGAGATTCTCTATCCTTGACTTTCACTTCCCTTCAGTTTTTTGATTATCTGGAACACACTTGCAAGAAGGTAAATCTATAAGAAAAGATACACCACTCCAGTAGACACAACTTCAAGTAACTACTTGGCACCAGTAGACACAAATTCAGGTAACTACCTGGCACGACTCTAATTAGCCTGGGTTTCATCTTTCATTGGCCACAGCCATAACACAGCAATAATCAGTTCAGTTTCTTCATGAAGACTGTGGAGGTGCTCTAAGATGTTTTAAATCCAGTTTTAGTTCACTGTCTTGTGTGCTGTCATTTGCAGTTGTCTACAGACCTTCTGAATTGGACAGGCAATATCACAAGTGTATTGCATTAGGCATCATCAGCCCTGCACACTAACACGGCCTATATTAACCATATATGCTCTGAATTGAAAATAGCACTTTTTCCCTATAAAGGTACATACTTGAGCCCATTGCTTATGGAAAGAATCTGCTTTAAAATACTAAAGTAGAAAGCATACTAAAAATTTTTAGTGACTTTTATAAACTTATCTACCTACTAGTGAAGAACAAAACCCCAAAAAGTTGGGAAGGGCTAGTCCACACATTGATCTTTTCTTTTTAAAATTTCAGCATGTTCAGGTAATGACTTTCCACAGCACTATCACCATGCAGCAATGCATGAGCTCTGTGCTCATTAAATTCTGTGGCTCTGGTATACAATTAATACCTTATTATTGCCATTGCAGGGAAAACTGCTTACGGGCGAACAAGACAAGCCACGCAGAGCCACTGAGCTCAGGCAATCAGCCATGAGGAAGCCTGTCAACCACAGAAACCTCATTTTATTTTAAATAACTTCCTTGTCTAAGGACAAGGGCTTCAGCTTCCTGCACCACCTCCTCTCTGTACTCACTAGATGACAGGTGAACTGGATAATTCAATCCTTGTGCAGTATGAAAATAAAATCCGATAAGCTCAGTTATTTCATCCTAAAAGGTGTTCCAATCACACTCAGAATTAAAGTCAATCTCTAAATTTGCCAGCAAGCACTTAAAAGCAGCTAAACTTTAGCAACTTGTTCTGACTGAACTTCCAGTACTATTTGCAGAGCATGAAATAGTAATTTTCTACCCAGTTACATCAAGTTAACCAGAAACAAGAGCTATGCCACCAGGAAAGGAAGTTCTTTGGGTGAAATCAGTGGCAATTCCATGAAAAGAAAAATATATATATTATGGATACTGTAGAAACTAGAGTAACAAAGCACTTAAGGGAAGCAAGACTCTAACAAGTGCTAGCTATGCTGTGGAATGAGAACTATTCAGTATTAGAACTGTTTACATTCACGTCTGCCAGCAGCAAGTTACATACTCTATATATTGACCCTTGGTTCTAGGACTCCCTTTATTGATTTATTACCCAGAGCCTTAGTCCTAATTCCAGGTAGTAATTAAGAGAAACACTGGCTAAGTGGGAGTCAGTTTTATTTTTAATTATTGCCTCCTTTGAAGTACTATTTCCAAATAGAAATATCCAGACCTTGACTTCATAACCGGGTTATGTCCAGCCTCCACAGACAAGAGCCTAAGAGGTCTCTTAAGGGAGCTGCTTACATTCTTTAATCAAAAAAAAAAAAAAAAAAAAAAAAAAAAAAAAAAGTATGGCATGTGTATTTGGCACATTCTTGATGCTGGTATTTTACACTTCACTTTTAATCGACACGATTTCTCAGCTTCTCATAAAACCCAAACAACTGAGCATAGACTCCCCATTTTGCTTGCTATTTACACCAGGAAAACATCCCCATCCTTACCCAGCTATCCTAATTCTTCAGCGTTGCCTTTCACTACGTACCTGCCGTGGGCGCTGAACTGAAGATGATGAAGAAGTCTATCACCCGGGACGTGAAGTCAAAGGCTGTTTGCTGGCTGCCGTGGATGACAGAGATGCTGTGCCGGTCACCATAGCTAGCCCGGGGCATCCCTCCTTGGAATATAATGTAAGGAAGCCTGAAGAGAAGACGTGGATAAGTGGCATATGCTGCAATGAGGAGTGGGGACAATTTCAAAGACTTGAGACAAGCCTAACTTTGATAAGAAAATTCTTACCATGTTGCTCTATAGGGTGTTATGGCATTGCACGCTGCACCCTTTAAGTGCCTCCTTGCTAAAATACCAAGAGGAGTGAAGGGAGACCAAGAACTTACCCATTTTTTGTTGTCTGCCAGTAGATCTTGGAGATGGCCTTGCAAGGAAAAGGACCTAAGAGAACAGAGTTAGTTACCATCATTTGAGAAGTGTATCTTTACACGGGAAGCTCCTTAATCTGCTTCGCCCGGTTAGGAACAGGCAACCTGAGGTCACCTTGGCCTCCCTCAAAGGCAGCCACCTGAATGTAGAGGCACCACCACCACCTCCGCAGGCCAAGCCACATCAGATGCAGCCATTCTTCTGGGACACACTCATTCCCACAGCATTCCTCAACAAAACAAGGCACAGACCTAAGGGGAAGTTCTGAACCATGTTGCTGATGCCTAGCAGGGATGGGGAGTGCTGCTGTAGAAGCTGATTAAGCAGAAAAGATTGTTGAAAACACAGCCATTCCCCAAATTAACGTAAAGGTGATAGAGCTTTAGAAGCTTCTATATGCTTGAAAGATGAGGTCATTCCCTCTTGATGGGTTTCAGCAAATCAGAGGCATCATTTCATCACTGCTGTTTGACAAAAAGTGTTCTTAGCTCACTATTAATTACAGAAGATCCAAGCAACTCCTGCTGAACAGGATATTTGAACTGCACTAGAGAGCTGAATCACAAACACCCTTCTTCATAAAGCCTGTAAGTTTTCTCAACACATCCTTTTCCCCATGCTGAAGACCTCAGGGATGCACAGGAGTTTAAAACCAAAAAGATTTTAAACCCCAAAAGTGTTAATTGCAACACTGCATTTTGTCATCAGGATACACATTAAGGAGAACCTGTCCTAAATATTCCCCACCAGCTCAGAAGGAGTTGGAGTTTCAGAAGAACACAGAGCAATTCAACCCCAGAGAAAGGATGAGCTCTATAAGCACATACTCACCATAAGGCACAAGGTTTTCCAGAGGCTCCGGCTGCCTGTTGTCGTTGGACACGGGCCACTGCGTGTAACTTCCATCATAGTGGCAACTAATGAATTTACTGCCATCCCTCTGCCAGTAGAGGTTCTCCAGTTGCTGCAGAGGAAGAGACACAGTGACTGCTCTCCAGAAGACTGGCAGCCCCTCCAAAACCAGCTCATTCTTAGGGAGAGCTTTGCAGGCTTTCCTGGCACCCACTTGTCTTCAAAGGGCCCTGAGAGGAGACCCATTCCCCGCTCAACCACAACATTAAATTGATTTGGGGCTGGATTAATACCTGGCTGCCCAGGAAATGGTGTGTGACTTGGCTATTTTGAAGGTCCCAGAGGACAATCAAGCCCCTGCTGTATCCTATCAGGATGAGGTTGGGGTTCTTGGGATGCTCCCGGAGCGCTTCCACCAGTTCACACGATCGCCTGTTACAGTAATCATCTGGCACCCTACAGAAGCAGAACAGAAAACCTAGAAAAGTTTACTCCATGTGTGATCCAATGTGACCATAACAACAGTTAAGGTAGGAGGACCAAAGCAACAACAACAAAAATAAATACAGCAGATGAGAATAAGAATGGTCTTTCCAAGAATCTGTCAAGCAGCAGAAAATCTTATATAAGACATCACACCAGGCTCCTGGAGGCCTGCCAAATGAACCAGCATCTAGTCCCATTCTTTTAAGGGAAAATGCACGGTTTGTTGTAAATTCCAGGACTGGACCCCCAGAAATGTGAAAACAGTCCGAATTGCCTGCGCTATTCTCTCACGACCCTTGCAGTATGAGTAACTGTGTACAAATGTGCTGAACAGAGGCATTTGGTTTCTCTAACAATTTGTGTATGCAGCAGGAAGAAGTGCTGAGGACACAATGTAGGACAAAGTTTTCAGCAACACTCAAATCTCCAGAGTGACAAAAATCCTCTTTTGGACGAAGCAGCATTAGGAATTCCACCTCTTGTGAAAAAGTAAAGGTGTAATTACAGATAAGAGTAATTTTTGTTGCAGGTGTGGACACAAGGGCCAGGCACAAGACTTGCAGTTTCACTCCAAACCTCCCCGTGCAATTCTGCCCATTTCCTGGCAGTGACAGCACTGGGCTCACAGGGTCCAAAATCATTCACACCTGCCAGGCCAAAAGTGGCTTTCACAGAAGTCATACAGATTTGGACGCTGCTGAATAGGTAAAAACAAGCCCGAGCACCTAAGCAAGGGTGGCATTTGACCAAAGGGACGTTTGCTGCACAGAGAAGCGCCCGTGTGCCCACTCACCGCTGCAGCACGGTCTCAGAGAGGACAGTCCTGTCCTCCAGCACGCGGAAGGAGGGGAGCTCTGCCACGAAGACGCTGCCGCTCTCCGTGCCGAGGTAGAGAAGGTCCCGCGAGGAATGCGGGAGGACGGCCGTGATCTGCGTCGTGCTCGGGGGAGACCTGGGATGCAAAGGGAGCCTGGTTAGCAGGGCACAGGGTGGCCAAGCTTATTAAACTTGAGAGTCAAAGTAATTTGTCCTACGGGTAGAGATTTGGAGCCAGGTGTGACATTTTAAAGGAGGAGAACACCAGAGGAGAACACTACCTTTAAGATAAATTATATCAAGAGACTTTTGGCAAGGGCTTGAACAAAGATCCAGAGGCCTTTTTACTGCCTCTTCCCAGGCAGCCCCCAGAGCAGCTAAAAATAGCTCACCCAAAAGCAGCAAGATCACGTGAACCTGAAATTCTAGCAATATTTTAAACTCTTACTTAAGGGATGATTAGATTTGCTTAATATTAAGATTAATTGCTCCTATACACATAGGAGTGAATGCACATTAATGTTAAGGAAAAAAAAGCCATGGATTTTTACATTTGTGTAACAGTCCTGCAAGATGGAGTCCTGAGCCCTAACAACCTCTTTCTATGGAAACAGTGGATTTTTTCCATGAATTCACAAGACCAAGAAAGCCTCTCAGATGAGGACCAGCTCCAGCTAGGACAGCAGAGTTTTCCTACTTGCTTGTCCCCTAACCAGCTCAAAACCACCCTTGCAGGTTACCCCGGCGGCCCTTTCAAGGTGAAGCGTCGCTCCTCCTGCAGCTCTGACGCTCCGCTGTGCTGCTTCAGGCTCCAGAGGTGCAAACTGTTGTCATCCAGAAGTGTCACCAGCTGGCACTACAAAAGCAGACAACATCCTTTGTTTGGGAATCACAACATTAAGATTGGCAGAGCGGATCTAGCAATAAAGAAGCTGCCATTCACATCACGGGACCTCAGGGCTTGGAGGAGACCACAAGTAGCCTAAAGGCTGCAAAACCTCTTGCACAGGACCAAGGCCCGGGTTGTCACCAGGATGGGGTGAGACAAGGATTTAGGTTCTTGCAAAGCACCTGTGGAGCTCAGGCTCCCGCAAGCACCCCTGGCCCGGCACCGTTTGCAGCCGCTCACCCAGCGCGGGGCGGGGTGGTGGCCTCGTGTGCCGCACTCTCCGCATTCTTGATGCTCAACCTCATTCTGGAGGGTTGTGTCAGACACCTTTACGAGCCCAGCCCTGCTGGCTGCTTGTTCAGATTGAAGCACTTCGCCTGCTGCAGCCACACCTGGCGCAACACTCCCCGTGGGAGTTTCAGTTTATACCATTAGTTAAGCAAACAGCCACCCAAAACTGGCTCCAGAAGGAAACCTCTCTCAAAGAGGCCGCGGGTGATAAACGAGAGGTGCCAGGTAACGAGCACATGGCTCAGGCACCAGTCTGACAGGCGAGAAAAGCGAAAGCCGCTTGGAAAGTTGTGTCTTTTTTTTCTGTTTGTGGCAATAACCTTCCAGCAAACCCCCAAATCAGGAGTCAGTCCAGACAAATACAAAAGCAACAACCTCTGGAGCAGGCAGGGTTAATGCGAGTGCTTTGAACTCTCCCAAAATAATGAAATCTGTTCAGCAGCAGCCACTGCCCCAGCTGGTCTTGCAGTAGGGTTGGGTGTTTGTGGTCCTGCAGAACAGCAGTTGCAAAAGGAAAAGGAAGTTTTTGCTTTTGCATCAGGCTGCCTGAACTGCTCTGGCCTTATTGCTACTCCCACTACACTCAAGATAAATGGCCAATTATGAGCACTAAAGCTATTCTAAGTTTTATCAGACATCTCTGGCAAAGAGCACTACAGAGAGCACAAAATATATTGGAATAATGTTCCAGTCCAAGCAGCATTTGAATAAACTTGATGAGTCCAGTTATCTAGACCAATTTTAAACTCAACACCTGTTGAAGAGAAATCTCTGTGAGTCACAAAAGAACTGAAATATCCACTCACCTGCTCAGGTATGAAGTGTATCTGCATTACAGTATTGTTTTCTTCATGTAAACCCATGAACTCCACCCCGGGAGCACCATATCTGAAGGGTTTGTTGAGGATCAGCAGTATTTAAGATGACCCACAGCTGCAATTAATTGCTAAGAAGCTTCCTAGCAAGCAACATGGGGAGAGATTAGTTCGAAACCAGGTTGTTCACCCAGCAGTTTGGACTGAGGAGAAGCAATGTGAATCTACGTTGACTTTCTGTGCTCGTGGAGGGTTGCAGCAGAGAACGTGGAAGTTTCCTTGTCTCCCGAGCACATGCAGAAGAGGTGCCCAGACCCTGTTTTCTCTCAGGGATGTTTAGTGGTTTCCCTGACACTAAAATCCTGCTTAACTAATTTGTAACCAGGAGACAGATGGCTCCTGCCTGCATGTGGAGCCCAGCTTCTGAGCACAAACACCACTGGGAATGATTAAGCAGGCACAGAAAGCACCAACTTTTCCTTTCTGGGCTAAGATGCCCGTTTCACAGCACACCCAGCGGGCACAGTGCCATGAGATGTGCAATATCGGACTAGACACTGCTCTTTTGGGAGAAAAAGAAAAGTATTTAGGTCTCCAACACCTGGATGGTCACAAACTCAGGAAGCTGAAAGTATTTTTTGCTTCATTTTTAACCTTGGAAATAGAATTGCTTTAAGAAACAGAACCCTGCCCCCTGCCCCAAATATTTAAACAACCCTGGAATTTACAACATGAAGGATTACTTGACTGAGGCCAGATCTTGTCTGACCTCCTGCATAGCAGGAGCAAAGAGCCCCATCTAATATCTGCATCGAGTTCTGCTTCTGTTTGAGCTACAGTTCAGCTCCTGGCAAGATAATCCCACCCTGATCACACCGAAATCACCAAGACAAACGGCTCTGGTGTTCAGTAACTCTTCCTTACAAATATACACTTTGTCTTAACCTAAATTTGGGCAGCATTTTCATGTAAAATTACATCTTCCTGGGCTATCAGAAAGATCTAGCCCAAGTGGTTTGCAAGGATACAATTTGATGGCTCCTGATCGCGTCCCAATGGCCATAAGGCGGAGAAAGGGGCTGTAGCCCAGCGCACTGGGTTGATGGGGAAATCCATGTTCCACAGTCTGGGAGAGAGAAAAAAATGCAATTAATAGCAGGCTGCATGGACATTGTTACATACAGATGAAAGACAAAAGTTAAATACAGTATGACAGTCTGAAATACAGCACTTAATGAGCTTTTTCTGTTGAAGTGTTCAGATAGAATGAGTTGGATTTGCTGGAAAATAATCTCAGGCCAAATCTGATACAAAAGCCCCTGGCTGCACAGCCCACACACAGAAGTGCAACAGAAACGAAAAAGCAATATTCCAAAAGCAGTAATCCACACAGATCTTTTTATTAAATTTTTAAATCCCAAGCACAGCTTATTCCATCTCCACAACACACTGGATCAGTCCTCAGCAACTTTACCTCCTGCAAACCACCTGCTCAGCACAATTTCCAAGCCTGACACAATTACTCCTTATTGTAAGGTCAGTTTTACCTGCTAAATTCCATATAAATCTGCCTCCATAACCTTCCCTTGCTGATAGCCATCAGGAAGCAGTGCAAACTAGGAAGGAGTGTTGAGTGAACACCAGCGCTTACCAAGAAAACTAAGCACATTGCCCATGGGGTAAATGGAAAAACTACAGCATCTGACACCCAA
The DNA here is from genome assembly GCA_034781795.1 of Crypturellus tataupa. Classification (NCBI taxonomy): domain Eukaryota; kingdom Metazoa; phylum Chordata; class Aves; order Tinamiformes; family Tinamidae; genus Crypturellus; species Crypturellus tataupa. The sequence goes on from JAWLRI010000424.1 coordinate 324,761, forward strand.
TTTCCAGAGGTAACAAAAGGAACACCAGATTTTAATGAATACAGGAGCCTGCTAAGCTGCCTCAGACTAAACTAAGGCCATTTTGCAAGGAGAAAATACCAGTAACTATTAAAGAGGATATGCAGCACGTTGCTCGCATTCAGCTTGATGTATTTATACACTATGGCAGAACCTTCTGCTGTAAGTTGTGACCAAGTTGCTTGGGAAGCTTGGGTTTTTAGAAGCGTCAGAGATGTCTGTGGTCAGGGCTTAGAGCAAACGAGCATGCATGAAGGCTCAAGGATAGATGGTTGTATCGAGAGTGATCTGTGTGTCACCGTTAACAGGGCTGCCGCACTGCGAAACATTGAGCTGTGCTTCTAGTGCAGATATAGCTGCAGGAAGAGCCACGTTGCTAAAGCAAGTTGGACAGCTAGAGAAGAGGGAAAATAGAAAGAAAAAACAGATGGATAAACAGAAAACGCTCTGTCTGCAACAGCAGGCACTTGCTCCTCACTCCCACCTTGTTTCCATCTTTTCACTGAGATGAAGCTGCCACATTCGGACATTATTGTCTATTTAACCTAAATCTACCACTTTATTTCCTGCATAGCGATTTCCAGCTTACTCCTTTGGAGGAGAAGCAGTTAAAGCTCATTTCATCTGTGTGGTCGTGCCTTTAGCCCGAGGTGTTCCCAGCTCCAAGGCAGCCACAAAGTACTTGAATGGCCTTTTCCTGCTCCTGCTCCAAGGAGGACAGGGCTGATTCCACAGCCTGCTCCATGGCTTCAACTCCGGTTGCTTGACCAGAATTCAGACCTTCTTCCTCCAGATCCGCCGTCACCCCAGTCTGCACTCACGGCAGAGGACGCTGAGCCATTTTAGAATACAGACAAAATTGGAAAGATTGGAGCATTTCCTGTTTTTCTGCTTACCAACTCACAAGACAGGACAAAAAAGGCATTACTAAATTTTAACCTTTTATACCTAGCAATTTAAGATGATCACTATTGGCTCAAAAAGCAGTTTAGTCCCTTCAAGACAGCTTAGTCTCCAGCCATATTTATCTATATTATAAGAAGGAAAGTATTAATCTAATAGGTGATGAAACTTTGTAGCAACATCGACTAACAGAGAAAAGATTTCTAGTTGTCAAACAGTAGGAGTCTGAAGCCATGGTATATAGACTGGGGAAGTAAATCCATGATAACATGTTACCTTAACAACAAATGAGGCAATCGACTGAATTAGCTGCAACACAGGCTCCAGCCACTATTACCCTCTCCCCACAAAAGGGCAAGATGCTGCTCTGGGAGAAGCCAGAGCAATTTTGCCCTTAGTTTTAGTTGCAGTTTGTTCACAGCCACCAACCTGTCAGGCTGTAGGTGTCATTTTTAATGAAACATCAGTTAGAAACTGAACTTTGCCCAAGATGTTTTCCAATCCACAAGATGACTGTGATTTAGCCATAATTCTCATGATAGAAAAGCATGACATATAAACAGGAGGGCAAGAAGGGCTTCATGGTACCTTTCTGGGGACACCGAACCACAACAGAGCCGCCATTCCCACCGTACTCCCTACCCCACCTCTTTTCCCTGCACTTGTTTCCATGCAGGATCACACTAAGGCAGCTTTCAACCAGCCTCCTCGGGTCCCCTCTACCAAGCAGGCTCAGCAGCCCCTGCTTCCACCTGGACAGCAGGTAAACCCAGCCAAGGGGCAGCAAAGGTGACAGCAGGTGACAATGGAGCCTTTCAGCGGCGCTGGAATGAGAAACCAGGGAGGCAGCAGCGGGGCCTCCTGCTCAATAGGCCCTTTGTTTCTTTGGGGAAAACGAGGAGCTTTCATTTTCATTTTCCCGCAGACCAGAGGTTTGTCAGCACCGGTGAGAAGCTGCCTGATGCCAGCAGCACTAAGACCAAAGCCTCTTGTCACTCATATCTACTGCAGAAAAATGCAGCCAAGTTAACAGTTGTTTCCCAACCCACACTAAAGTTCAGCAGATTAAATTTGGTGCCTTTTTACTCCTTTCATTTTGCTTCTCCCCTCAGGTTGTTTTATGACAAAGCAAAGACAGACTCAAGCGCTTGCAACCCAAGACCCACACGGAAGCCAACCAGCCTTTGGAGGGAACAGGGAAGCCAGAACGTGTCAAATCCACCCTGCAGAGACACTAACCCAGCGTTTGGGGTGAGCTACCCACCACCGAAGGGTTAGAAGGCGAAAAAGAAAGGGGGGAAAAGAAAAACCCATAATGAAACGCAACGCTCCCAGTTTGGTAACGTGGAGCTGTAAGACAGGCTGGGTCACCTGTGCGCTACCCATCATCGGCGCTGACAGTGCCAGCCTCAACATGTTGCTCTGCAGGGCTCGGGCTGAGCCAAAGGCATCCAAATACTACTCCAAAAGCAGGATAAACTTCAAGGAGGAGACTGCCAAGTCCACATACCTTCTCCTTGGTTCTATGCACCGAGCTAAAAACAGAGTCTCGCAACAGGTACACACAAGCACGGGAGGTTCCTTGTTGTGCCGAGAAACCGGCACACGGAGCTGGGCTGCCCAAGCAGAATTTGGGGAGGTTTCCTGAGAAACGAGCAGGAGAGCTTGGGGAACTAGTCTGGTCCAGGGATCAGGCCCTTAAAACCATCCAGACCAGCTCTTCTCTGGGATAGAGATGCAAGAGGAAAACCAGGAAAAAAAAAAATTACAGCTTACTAAAACCTGAGGGATTAAAATAATAAAAGTCCAAATGCAATAAATTTAATCATATATATGTGGAAATATATATACACACACATTATAAATAATATTTTATACATATATGAAGATTTTTATATATAAGCTGCCTCTTGTCTTTTTTGAAGTCCATTACTGGGTTGACATGGCCAAAACAAAAGCACTGCTCCCCACTCGCACTGAATTTGGGCAGTTGGACATATTCATATTCACTCGTGTGTACCCAACAGGCGGAGGGCAGGAGTACCCCAGCACTTCCAGGGTACAGACCTCCCGTTTAGTCACCACCGACATCACAGGCAGTCACACACTGAAGAGATGCAAATCTTCCCAGCAGCAGCGTATAGTCCCACAAAGTATTTCCCAAAGGGCTTTTTAAGCATAAATGTTTCAAAGGCCTGAATTAACAATTGTCAAAAAACTCACTAACCACCACACTGTTTTTGCTAGCACTTTAGACAAGATTTTTAGCCCAGAAAACACCCCAAGATTCTTGGCTCCTTATACAACAGGTCTGAATTAGGACGTGTCTTTCCCAGCTCTTCTCAGCCTACCTGGCTGCAGGGAGATGTTTATGGTATCAAAGGGCTTTCAAAGGATCCCTTTATCTCCAGAAATACTGGAATGGGACACAGATTTGAACCAGCCCTACGTGAGAACACAATATAAAAGATTCCAGTATAATGTAACAGCACCAGTACATTCCCTTTCCAACCTACTGGTGCAAAATTAAAAAAAAATAATAATAATAATAATAAAATAAAGTTAGTTTGGCTTAAAAGTGCAAATGCATTTTGCCTCTCATCACCAAGTCATTAATGGGAATAAATCCTTAGGAAGTGTCCAAAGCAGCCACCTCCCTGGAAACAAGATGCCATTTTTACCTTCAGGTCTCAGTCAAATGAAGTCACCCATCCTGGTGCCAAGTTCTAGGATATTTGGATGTTTTGCTCTGCTGCAAAAGCTAATTCTTTCAATCCTGTTTTGCATCATCCAAATTAGTCCTGCTGGGTAAAGTTTAGCCAAAAGTTCTCATAAGAGAAAGGCTTATTCAAAGAAGAAATAGCAAAGGTTGCTCTGGAATAAGCAGTATGTTATATGCTTTTTACTTATTCCTTTCAACCCATTGCTGGGATGTCTTTTGAAGCTGGCACCGCACTCAGCGAAATAAAACAATTCAACCCTGGACTTCTTTTGCTGCATTTTTTTTCTGCAACTGCACTAACATTTCCTCCTGGTAATGAGCAGAAAATAGGCCAGAAGCCGTCGAGTTCCTTCTGGTTCTTTGATGATGGGAAGGGGTGTGTGGAAATAATGCTTATTAGTACCAAATTACACTAAATGATTCATTCCAAATATCCAAGCAAGTTCCACTTTAAGGGAATGTCTACACTGGGTAGGGTTTTAATGAACCAGGAAACTTACCTCACTTACCATTATATTTTTTCAGCCAAATTCCATTTAACCTTGGAAACAAAAAACCTACAAATTTACTTTTGATACCCAACGGAAAGTATTGTAAGTAGACCACCAATAAATTAATATTAGACTTCTACAAAGATGAAAACACAGTGTTCCTGGCCGGGCTAGCTGGAGCTCTAAAGAAAATGCCCAGTGTGTCGCATAGGTGCTGCAGCCAAACATCACTGTTCCAGCAGCATGGGCAGAAAACCAAACCAGAACAACCTAGATACAGACTCAGACTAAAATAACAGCCAGTTGGTTACAAATGGCCCCCGTGTTGCCTAGGTGTTCCTGTATTTCCATCTCAGACCTCCAATTCTGGCTTTATAAGCACAAAGTACAACCACAGACAGAGAATTTTGAAAGCTGTTTCAGCTGCATCACAAGCTGCATCTTAGGTGCAGCTCCAGATGACATGGACTTCCCTAGAGGAACTGCAAAGATACCCTGGACCATAAGCAGCCACAGCACATGGCAAGGGGAAGACTCTCCTTTCTCTGAAAGTACCACTGAATCAACAGCCCAACAACATGCTTTTCCTTAACAAAAACAGCCAGAATTGAGAACGTGCTCCTGAATTTTGAGAAAACACGTCAGACACTTGAACACATCAGCAAAAAAGCGCAGTACTGAAAACCAGAACAGACCATCTCTCCTATATTTAACTTTTCCACCCACACTCTGATACCTTTTTACTCTGCGATGACTCCAGACAGATCTGCCTATCACACATAAAGAGTAAAGTCTGAAGAAGGCACCGTACCTTATTAAACTGGAAAAGGTCACGTTTGAGCCTTTCTCTCACTGGATCATGTCCGGGTCTTAGGAACCTTCTCATTTTCCCCGCTGTATTATCTTGGCACCAAAAATCCTAACAAAAGGAAAAAAAAAAAAGGCAAAGTCACATAAACAAAGACAGCCCCAGAAGAGAAGCAACAGAAGTAGGTTATTTTGGTCGAGCAGGTTAAGGAGACAATACGGCTATAGAGTAACTAAAACCTGATACGGCGGCAGATCTGCATCCCCAGTGGCAGGATTTACTTACCAAAACCCATGTTCAGTTGCCTCAGCAGCCCTAGGAAGGCAGATCCGAGATGTGCCCGGTGTTTGCACCGCCCAGGAGAGCCTTTGTCCAGATAAATAAATAAAACCCTCTGCTTATTTATTTTTAAACGCATTTGGCCATTTTGCTTTCTGTTCAGCTGAACAAAGAAGAGGAAAGCAAAAAGGCAGCACTTGTACAAACCCTTGGAGAAGTTGCTGCACAGGCAGCCCCTGGCTCGCAGGCACTGTTGCCTGGAAGTGTTTTCACCCCAGGTAACCCAAAGGCTACTGAGCTAAAGAGAGAAAGAATCGCGTTTTCAGCTCACTCCACAGGCACAGCAGAAGGGCATCGCGCTGCCTGCAGGGCAGCTGCGTTAATTATTAACCTGCTGCTGTAAAACATTAAGCCTAACTCCCCGCTCAAGGTGGGGGAAGGAGAAGGGGATCTCGCACCTGCAGATCAACGTCCAGCTGCAGCCACAACCTGTCGGAGAGCCCCGGGTGCCTCCTGTCCTTCCCTGCACCAGGATGGGACGCGCAGCCCAGTGATGGCAGCAGAGCCACCCGCAAGCGCCTGGCATCGAGCACCACTGTCACCTCCCTCCCCTGCTCGGCAGCAACTAAAACTCTGCCAATATTTAATGTTGAACTCCCATGGTGACAACATAGGCGGGGAGAAAACATCCCTGCCCGGCCTGGCTGTCTCCCAGAGGCAGGGAGGGATGTCTTAACTTTGCACCGCGCAGGTGGCCAAGCTGTTGGCGAAGCAGCTCCCGCCTGACACCAAGGAACGTGTCTGGAGTGCCATTCCCCAGGCAGGAAATCCCGGCTATTCCGTGAACAACTGACCCAGCAGCGCAGGGCGACAAGGGCGGCTGCAGCGCAGGGAACCGCAGGCTACAACGAGCTGCAGCAAGCGGCCGACAGGGACAGCAGCGACGGTCACAGCAGGACCAGAGCAGCCAGTGGGGCTCCTAGCAAGGCCCTTCCAGGTGCAAAGGGCCAAGGAAAACACACAGCATGACCACAAGGGATCCCTGCAGCCAGCACACTTGCTAGTTTTCGGAAACTCCCTGAGCTCGAAGCTGCTCCTCTCTGTTGCATTGTCCTCTTTTTACCTTTCCTGCTCATACTCCAGTATCTCCAGCAACCACGTTGAGTGGATCTTGCCAGGGAGACTGGGGTGCCCTCCTGGTTTGGGCCACCAGGAGGTCACATCAGTGCCAAGGGACCAGCCTGAGTCACCCCAGTCACCAGAATCACCAGCCTCAAGATTTATCCCTGAGAAAATGAGAGGCTCAGAGCAGCTTAAAGGCACCTGGGCTGGGGAGCTGGCAGCAAAGCAGCACCTATAGCAAGAGCAGAGGTGAATAACTTGAACAGAAACAAATATAGCAGGGGATCCCTCAAAGAGAAAGAGCAAAACTGTAGCTAACTCCAGAATTACAAAATTCTATGAAGATTCAGATATAATTTCTGGTGCCCATGCAGTGCACAACCCGTCCCCAGTCAAAGAGACCCTTCCCCTCTCCATCAGTATCCCTAACCTGTTAAACCAGGCAAACTCATGCAGAAACATCAAAAATTACATTCCCAATGTTAGAAAAGAGTCCACCTCAGCCTGGGCAGCAAAGCAGCTCCCTGTGAGCAGCAAGGAAAGAAAAAGAGTGGGTTTGATTCGAGGCACTGCTTTATATTTGACGTTTTATCCTGCAGTATTAATGGCATCTGGGAGCACACTGTTTTAACCTGCTTATGCAAGAGATGCAGCACTCGCACTCCAGCCCACAACAACTTGCTCAACTGGCTACAGAGCAGAGCAGTTCGTGGAACCCGAGAGTAACGTGCAGAAAGAGACATCACCCCAGCGAGACAACCTGTCCAACACGATGAGAAAAGAAGTGCTGCAAAAGTCACCTCTGGGGGACTGCAGCAGCAGCTCGTACCAGGCCAAGGAATTCCCAGGCATGAAGCCATAGAGAGGAAAAAAAGAAGAAATAAAAGTATTTTGTAACAAAGGTAGATGGAAGGAGGACAAAAGGCATCTGCTGTGACACAACTGTCTAAGGGGAATTTTTATTACAAGTTTGTAAGGCCCTTGTAAATAAAAATCTTTTTGATACAATAAGCGGCTCTTCTAATTCTAGTAAAAAGCAAGAAGATCCCACACTCGGGATAATCTTATCTTCCAGATGCACATTTACATGTTAGCAGGCCAGTTTCTCTCCCACACACCTCTGGTGTCTAACACAAACCCTAATCCCGGGTGCTCTGCGGTTATCTGCCCGGCAGCATTTGCAGCCATATGGGAGCAGTTGTGGCCACCAGTAGCCAGAGAGGAATTCAGCAGTAGCCTCTGAAGCCCTGCCAGCCCTACAGGCAGCTAATATTCCTATTTTCCAGGGAAACTCGCCTTCATACATTGAGGGATCAGCCTTTCAGCAGAAACTATGCGCAATATTCCTCTTCAAAGATGTATCGAGGTCGGTCTGCTCACAAGCAGCAGTAGCCCAGGGCCGAGTCCATCCCAGTTTTCCTCACATCCAGAATATGGGCACATGACAGCAGGACTCCAAGTGCCTCTTGCATCCTGCTCCTGCAGCTTTGCTAGCCCCATGCTTAGATAAATACCACGAGGTGCCCTGCACCTCATTCAATTAATCCAGCCAGGAAGCCATTCGGAGAGCAGCGGGCACAGAGGATGGCAGGGAAAGCACCAGCTGCAAAATGATCCCATTTCCGTCCAGGGAGGAGTAGTTAACAGCAAAACCAGATCTCATCTGGGCTTCGCTGCTCCGCTCGGGTCATTTTAGACGCTGGGATTTACGGCAAGCACACCCGGCACGTCTCTCCATGGATTCTTACAAAACAGGGAAAAACGCTCCTAGGTAGGAGCCGTCACCCTCAACCTCCTTGCTGGGACACTCTGGAGTTTCTCCACGAGGCTGGGGCTGCGGGGCCCTTCTGGAGAAATTCACTGCGATCTTCACTTAGGTCTTCCCGTGACAGTGCAAGTTCCAGGCAAAATTACAACAGAGCCAGTGCTCTAAGTCACAGCCCCACGCACACAAGTTAATCCAGTTTTACGAGATTAGGCAGCTCAGGTCAGAAAGTTTTGCTACACAGACAGCACTAAAATGTGGATATTGGCCCAAATTACTCCCACAACAAAAACATTCCCAGAGTGAGTTTATTTTGCCCACATACTAGAGCTGCGAGACACCTCCTGCCTTCTCCCTAGGTCACCTTCTCTCACTCCAGCAGGTTTGCAAGCACATAAGCTCCAGCCGCTTTCTTCCCCAAATGCTATAAAACATCCCAACGAGTCTCCAAGTTTCCTTCTTTAGGCTCCTGCTTTTCATTCTTTCTTCCCTCCCTGCATTGCTGAACCTTCCAAGGGAGGATTTCTACCCCTCTGCATCTGATAATCCTGCATCGAGGAATTAAAGCAGCCTTATCTACAAGCCTTGCTTGAACTGCAGCCTTGCCTGGACAGGGCGCTCTGCCCACCCCGGCGCTTGCCCTGCTTCCCAGCACAGGCAACACGACCACAACAGCAGCCAGAGCAATGAGGGACAAGCAATTCCCCAGCGCTAAAGGTCTCCCACCAAAAACAGGTCATCGAGGCAATGTTTAAATACTAGAGGTCTCCAGTGCGTTAGTGGCAGGAGCCACCTGATGCAATAAGCACGATTCACTGCAAAATGACAAGTTTCAGAATATTTTTAGCTTGAAATCAGTGAGGCAGCTCCAAGCTGTCTTCTCGCTGGGCTCTCACTGTCAGGTCACTTCTGCAGCGCAGCTACAACGTGCTCACGAGCCAGGGAGGGAGGAAGCAGCAACCGAGCAGAAGGGCTGGAGCAAACGTAGGAAAGGCTGCAGCACGTGGAAGGCTTGGAGGTGCAAGATACCATCCTCTTCCCCCCAGGAAAAAGGCTGCTTTGGGGAAGATGTTCTAAAAACATTATTAATTCCAGCTTTCGGAGTCCAAACAGAAAGCTCCTTAAATGACCTAACTGTTGACCAGCGCTCAGAGCGTTGCAAAAACAGGTCAGGGCCCAGCTGCACCTTCCGTGCGGTGAACAGACACCGGCGGAGGCGGCTGAAAGCTCCTTCCATAACATGGATTTATTTTTGCAGCTCTGGAGGGAAAGACAAGCAAAAGAGCAATCGCACTACGTGCAGGGGGCCGCCCCCGAGGGTTGCACGTGGATTCCCCAAGAATCCTTAGAAAAGGAGTGAGACCCAATCCTGCCAGTCAGGAAATTCAGGGATCGTCGCAGCTCTGCGTGGAGTCACCAACCGCCCACGCGCCGGGAAGTCCCCGGCTGTGCCAACCCCGCGTGTCACAGGGCTCCTCGGGTCTCTCCTGGTCACAGGACGGTGACCAGCTCCAAAGGCTGCGGCAGAGCGGACTCTTACGCCCCGGGCACCGTCACTGCGCACGACGCGAAGCTCTTGCAGGCGCTGAAATGGGAAGTGCGATCCGGGTGCAGGAACAGCTTGTCATCCTGGAAACAACTTGGAAACAGCCTCTTACACCCAGAATAGCGGGGGGGGTAAAAGCCTTTTCCTTCTAAAACAACACAGAAAATCCATCCAGAAGAAACTTGGCCACAAACTCCACAATTTCTGCCCGGAGATTGAACTCCCAGTCCCTCCCTGGGTAAAGTTTTGTAAAGGAAAATTGGGTTACTAGCAGCAGGGCATCCTCTTACTGGGATGCGGTAACTGCATTACAGTTAAAGCTTAAATCTCGGTACCCTTTGATGTGTCTCAAGGTCTTGTCAGTCAGGAGGGAGAAAAAAAGAAAACATCTGTCCCACAAGCAATTCCCAGCTAATAAGGAAATGACTGGAGCAGAAGGCAACTGGAAGACACGGGATTTTCTCAATGGGTTTAACTCTTGCAGCAACATTCTCCAGGCAGCAGCTACTGCAGATGGAATTCACACAAGATCCCAGAGAGAAGATGCTCCTGGGAAGACGCTCAAGAACTTTTCCTGCTTTTAACTCCACAAATGAAACCGTCGAGTCCGGAAGAGCCCAACGAGCGGGACCGCGAGCGCTCGGCACCGGCTGCCTTGGCCGCCCGGAGGGGCCCTGCGGGACCCCGTTCCGCATCCCGCGCCGGGAGCGGCGCTTCCCAAAGCGAAGGCCGAAGCTGCGGCCGCGGCGGAGCGGGCTACAAAGGGCCCCCCTGCCCGGCACGTAGGTGGCGACGGGCGGAGAAGCGAGAGCCCCGGGGCGGGCAGGGACCGCGGCGGCGCCGCAGGAAGTTGGGCAGCGAAGGAGCCGCAGCGGGGCGAAAATCCCAGGATGTGGGAGCGCCCCGGGCGCGGCGCGCGCGTGGAGTCCGCGCGGCTGCGGCGAAAGGAAAAAAAAACTAACTCGAAGAAAGAAAAATCTCAAAAACTCAAAAAATAAAAGAAAAAGAAGAGAGAAGGAAATAAAGATAAAGAAAGAAATGAAAAGCCCCACGCGCGCCGCGCCGGGACACGGGCGCCGAGGCCGGGGCAGCCGCACGCAGCCGCTGCGGACGCGTCGCCTCAGGAG
>JAWLRI010000424.1:335641-346257 GCA_034781795.1 Crypturellus tataupa
GTCCCCAATGTCCCCACGTCCCCCCGTCCCTACCAGCCCGCGGGGTCCCCCCAGCTCCGGCTCCAGCTCCGGGCGCTTGAGGGGCCCCCCGGCGTCGTCACCGCCGCCCGGCTCCAGCGCCCTGCAACCACATGCAAATCACATGGTAATTACATGCCAATCACACGCTAATGACACACTAATCACATGCTAATAGTATGCTAATGTCCCCAGACAATGCGCTAATAACACATGAAATACATGCTAATGACATGCTAGTGACACAATAATAGGCCTTATTATATGCTAATGACATGCTAATTGCATGCAAACCGCATGCCAAAGCGCGCCGACACACCATTAATTCGCTAATGTCATGCTAATTACATGCTAATGGCATTCTAATTGCACACAAACACCACGCTGATATCCACCAACGCTGCATTAATCATATGCTAATTACATGCAAATTATGGACTTAGGCCCCGCCCCTTCCCGGCCCCGCCCCCTTCTGCCCTTAGGCCCCGCCCCCACGTGCTGTAACCCCCCCCCGCCGCAGGCCCCGCCCACCTCTTCCTGGGGGCGTGTCCCGCGGCGGGGCGGGGCCCGCCGGCAAGGCTCCGCCTCGGGGCGGGGCTCCGCGTGCAAATATGCACCGAGGGGCGGGGCTCCGCATGCAAATCACGGCGAGCCGCGGCCGCCCCTCGCGTTACACCCGGCCCTACCTCCCGGGCCGCTCATGAATAATTCAGCGCCCCGCTCCCTCGGAGCCAATGGGGAAGCGCGGCTCCGGCCACCAGCCTATGGGAAGCGGCGCTGCCGCACGTCCCACCCTTGGTGCCGAGCGCAGGTCCCCCTGTGGCCGCCGAGCTTCGAAGGGAAATTATTAAGTTAAAGTAAAGATGAAATCAAGTTAAGCCCCTCTTTTTTGTCGTCTCTCAGCAGCATCCGCTGTTCTGCAGTCAGAACGAGGCCAGGGTAGGAGCCCGCATTACCGCCTCATCCCACAAGGGCCCTGGCAGCTGCCGTGGCAGCGAGAAACAGCGTGGCCAGTTTCCCAACCGCGGCTGCCGTGGTTATTAAAGGGTAATTGGTTTGTGCTGAATCAGGGAGTCTCTGCCCCAGCGAAACTCCCGGGTGGCTCCTGCTCATCGACAGTTTCCCCTGGCACGAGCAGCCGAGACACGAGCGCGCCTGACCCCATTCCAGGACACGCAGGAGGCCCCTGGGCCTCTGGCTGTGCCTCCTCTTAGGAGCTGCCTTCCCACCACCTTTAATCTGCAAACCAGCCTGGGAGAGCACCCAGGAAGCAGCCCAGCACCGCCAGCTGCACTGGCCTTTTAAGACAGATATTGAAGTAAAAACACAGCCAAGGAGGAGGAGGATGAAGGGCTCTCAACTTGGACCTCGGCGGAGCCCTGCTGACATCCAGGCAGTACAGGAGCACGAGGCAGGAGCCGCAAGTGGAGCTGCAGACTCGTCCTTGGGGCTCGCGCTGCCCTCCCGGGTGCTCAAGGCTGATGGTGAGACCCGATGCCAACACAAACCACTGTGTGAAAAGGCTCCGATGACCAAGACCAGCACAAGCAGCTCGTCATACTGAGGTTCAGCCTCCCCAGAGCATCTTTCTCCACATATTTTCCCCCAAAACATTAATAAAATAGCACTCAGGAGCCCAAGCTGTTGGAAAAGGCTTTTTATTTTTTAGACTTTGCGTCTTTCCCTCCCACCCCACACAAAAAAAAAATCCCCTCAAACGTTAATTATCAAATCAAATGCACATAAAATAACATTACATTTCTGAAGGAAGCTAGATACCAAACTTGGTGCTGCTCTGCACCTTCCACCACAGAGCAGGCTTTCCAGCACCCTAAACTGGCACTTTTGCATAGAGGCTAAAGCAGATTTTGTACCTGGATATACCGGCAGGAAGCTTCCCTGGTAGGGCTTGGAAATGATGGGACGTGTTACTAGTCCTGTTTGGAGCATGACAGCCACAGGACTGGAAGGCTCACGAGGAATCCGTAGCTTCTGTTTCTGCTGAAGCATCTCCCACTTGGGAAGACAAGGAACTGCAGCCAGGAAAAGGGATGTTAGCAGCCGCTAACAGAGCGCGGCAGTACAGCCCTGCTGGGAGTATCAGACAGTATGCTGATATTACAGCATAATTTTAATATGTTATAATGCTGTGTGGCCCAAACATCTCAGGACAGCATCACTGCACAAGGCTGGGGTGTCAGCTGCACCCGGCGGCTTGCTGTGACCTCTGGTTGACAAAACAGTGAGCAAAGCTCAGTTTCCTGCTCTCAATATCCAGAAAATTGATTACTGGGGCTGAGTTTTACATCTGACTTATTTCACAAGGATCTGATGAGATGCCTGTTGGTGTAGCTGATCAGCAGAGGCTCAGGGCATCGCCGCGGCTCTGATCAGCTTATTCTGCCCCGTCTGACCTCAGTGATCCTCCAACTGCTCAGACTGACCTAGCACAGTTGTTTGTGAAGAGAGGGCTGTTTTCCAAGGGTCCACAGGACCAGTCAAAGAAAGCTAGTGGTCCATGAGATCAGAAAGCTGGAGAACCAGTGGCTTCAGGAACCAGGCACTGCAGATTCCAGTCCAGAAACGCCCTGTTAGGCTGTACACACTGCTTGATTGCAGTAAATTTGCTTTTACGGATGAGTGTAAAAGTTATCACAGGCTCTGTTTTCTGTAACACTCCATTAACCAAGAAAACAAATCCTGAATAAATCTCTCCCCTTCATCCCACATCACTTCCACACTTGACAGCGGCTTCAGTCATTAACATCAACTGGCAGCTTGAAATCCTTGAGCGAATAAAAGGCAATTTCGCCGTAGTCCACCAGGGCAAAGACCACCGGGACGTCCCAGCTCTGGTACGTGACCTGCTTCAAAGCTCGGAGGGATGGAACCTCTTCATCAAAGCTGTAGAGAGGGAAAAAACAGTTCTCAAAGCACGGAAGAAAACATAAACCCAGGTGTCCAGTGAAGTTTGGATAACCAGGGACAGAACAACAGCCAGACAATTCCCAGCAATGAGTCAGGTTTCACCCAGCTGGGCATCCCTGAAAAATTCAGTAATCACCATGAGCACCTTCTGGTCTCAGGAGCTGGTAGTGACCCTTCCCACACCTCTCAATCAGAGCAGGAGAGCACTATGTGCCAAGAATCGGGAGCTGTCAAATCCCTTGCTGAAAACAAGGGCAATTGCACAGTGCTCCATGCTGTGCCTATTAGATGTAGCTCCCAGGGCTACTGGCAAGTCACCAACTCACACTCTAAATGCTTCTGTGTTAGGAAGCTCTTTAGTTTGCTGACATCTCTCTTCCTGTTAGTTCTGCAGAGTCTGATCACTGCTAAATGAAAATATTTGCTCAGTAAGAATCATCCTATTTACTCATAACACAGACCTTTGTAAAAGTGCATTACCACCTTCCTTCCTCTGTCTCTGCTGAAATTGAAGAGAGCTGAGAAGAGACAGTTTAGTAGATTGAAATTAGAAAGGCAGCAACTAAACTTTGCACCTGTCTATGGAATTTAAATATCAGATTCTTGATCTGGCAAGAAAGCAGATCCCTCTGTTTCTGCCTATCCCAAAATTGCATGAGATGAAGATCAGAATACTAAACCTGAGCCTCTAGTCACCTCTAGGCAGGCCCATCTCTGCATAAACCCACAGGGATGTGCATTGGCTGAGGACTTGCATACCATACAGATCTGCAAACCCAGGCTCTGTGCCCAAAACTCTGTGAAGTCTCTCAGACACCACACAAACAGCCATGGCTGCTCTGTGTTCCTCACTCCAGCAATATCCACATGAGCAGCTGCCCAAGGACTGCAGCATGGGCGAGTGCTAGGGCTGGGGAAACCCTCAGGACAAAGGAACAACAGAAAGAAAAGGAAATATCCGGGCAGAGCCACCCTAAAGGCAGGCACCCTGCTGACCCATAAAGCCTACAAGATCCTCAGCCATTTACAGACGATTAGGACTTCATTTTCCCAACAGCAATTTGAACAGAAATCCTCATGTGCCATGATACCTCAGTACACACATCCTGACATAGGGCTTTCCAGGGTTGGTCTTCTTAAACTTAGCCACAGCACCTGCTTGATACACATTGAAGTCTATCGTGATGCCCTCTGCGTTCACCTGCAGCCTGCAGGAGAGAGAACACATCTGTGTGGGATTGATATTGCAGTGGGTATAGATACAGCAGAGAAAGGAGGGAGCAAAAGCTCTTGAAGCCTGTCTGGTCTGGGCTTTTTAAAGGCTTCACTCCCCAGGTGACTGATGACAAATGACTGATCCTGTAACTTTGATTCCTTCCCAGACCTCTCCTCATACCTTGTTGTTACACCAAACTCCTTTCCCACATCTGCCATGTGCTCCCTTTCCCACATTCCTTGCAAAAGTACCACCAAGATACAGGAGCAAAGCCCTGCACAGCAGGGACAGCAGCACATTGCAGGGATGAGGCAGAGGTGAAACACAACCAACCAAGGGACGAGATTCCCTAGCTAGCAAGTACACAGACAGGGAACATCAGGAAAGGAGAGTAATCCCCCCAGAGATAGTCAGCCTGCACTGCCTTGGCTCCCTGAGCCAGTGCCTCAAGGAAATATCCATGTTAAAGAGGAGGGTCATGGATCAGAGCACTGGGTTCTCTGGGCATCCTGGACACTGAGCAGCTCCCACACTGCTGCTGAGAGCATCACACAGACCTCCCACAAGACATCCCCATCACAAGACATCCCCTCTCCCCAACAGTTCTGAGCTGGCAGGCAGAACACTAACCGGGAGGCTCCATCCAGGATGTGGGAGGGCTGCAGCACGCTGATCTGCTGCAGGATGGCAGCTGGAGGGAGAAGGAAAGGAAAGGATCAGACCAGCAACTGCTCACCCAGGGCACCCCCCGCCACCCACCCATCTGCCTCCTCGACAATGGCTGGCAGCACCACAGTCACCAGTGGCTACTTCAAAGGCCTCAGTTTCCTCATCTCCTCCCAGCTCGCAGCCCACAACACCCCGCAGCTGCTTTGCGTCTTGCCTGCCTTGGTTTCACATGTCTGGCAGGAAGGATTGCAGTGCAGCAGGACATGGGGAACGGATTAGAGGACCTCCCAAAGTCCTGGTTATCCTGGCATTCGATCAGGGTATAGAAACAACAAAACAAAACGGAAGGCACCAAGACAAGCCTTCTTCCCTCTCCCCCATCCCTGGTTGGGCTCCTCTGTTTTTGGTTTGCCCAAGCCTTCAAAAGAGATTTTTCTTGCTTACAAAACTCTCCCCTAAACTCATATTCAGCACCTCCACACCATCTCTCCTGCTGCTTTCAAAGACAACCCTTCTGTCCACTGCTGGTCTACAGTGCTATTTCAGGGAACACAGGGGTCCTCCCCACGCTCCTTCCCCCCAGAACCAGTACCTGAGGAGGTGGCTTTATCCGGCCGTAGAAGTGGAGTGACACTTTGGTCCCAGAGATGCGGCGGTCGGCTCCAAACCTTGTGCTGCCTCCTGTGCTCCAGGAGAGCTTTGTACTCCTGCCAGTTGGAGCAGCTCCTCACCTCCCTGTCCGCGTTGACGCTGCTCTTGTACCTGCTCTCCCTCTCCAGCTGCTCCCTTTCCTTTCGGGAGAGCTTCTCATGCTTCTGATTGATGCGCGTGCACCAAGATGCGGCATCAACTTCCCTCCCAGGCACATTCTCTGGCAGAAGCCCCTTGTCCGGTGAAGGGAGGTGCGTGCACAGCTCGTCTGGCGCCACGTTTGGCAACAGGATGGTGCTAAAATCCCAGCGGGGCGCGCGGGTGCCAGGGCTGCCCCTCCTGTGCTCCTCAACCCCACTCCTGGAGGGGCTTGGAGAATCCTTCTCTTGTCCTGTGTCAGGAGCAACTGGGGCCAGCTCTGCCCCTCCACTGCCAGCATCTGACTCCTCTGGCTGCTCTAGCGAAGGGGCCTCATCCATGGGGAGGCAGCTGGAGTCTCCAGAGCCCTCAACATCCATTTCGGAGGTCCCCTCATCTTCTGGAAGGTCCTCAGATACTTTGTGTTTCTTCTCTTGTGATCTAAACATAGAAGCAGCAGTATAAGAGAGAGGGAAAGATCAAATTAATTTTATTCCCCTTGAGTCCTGCCTCTTCACTGGTAACAGGAAGGTTCTTAAACCAGGTAAGACATAAGTTTTATCTCCCTGCTCCTAGAACCTCCCCCTACCTCCTTGGGCACCAACTTAGTTGGGAACGGAAGGGACTTGCAGTTCAGCCTCTCCTTGTTTCTTAAAGGATGATGCCACCTACTGGAAACTGCCACGATGATTGGCAAAAATTAAGTTGTGCCAGCAGCTATTTGCATTTTGGCAGCTTCTAGACGTTGCGTGCAGGGATCAGGACCCTGCTGTGCTCTCTGCTGTGCAGTCCTAGCACGCAA
Organism: Crypturellus tataupa; assembly: GCA_034781795.1. Lineage (NCBI taxonomy): Eukaryota > Metazoa > Chordata > Aves > Tinamiformes > Tinamidae > Crypturellus > Crypturellus tataupa. Next base: position 342,064 of record JAWLRI010000424.1, read on the forward strand.
GCAGCATCTAGGAGCTGGACAACAGAAGGATGGGGCCTGCGGTGACTGCACTGCCTCTAAAAACAGAGCAAGAGCAGACACCTGCCATGTGATTCTTCCACACCGACCTCTCTCCCCTTCTGTTTTGGAATCTCACACTGCAGATGGGAAGCACAAGGGCAGCTCGTCCCTGTTAGCCCCATGTGCAGCACAGATGCGACAAAAGAGCTGACTAGCTAGGAGCTCAGGAAGGGCAATGGTTGGGCCTGGGTGAGGATGAAAAAAGGCTTTGGAACATGAGCTGAAAGAGGCTCTTCGTCACAAAGCTGTGCTGTTTGCCTCTCTGATCACCAGGATACATGACCCCGCATGGCACGGCCAGATCCCAGCTCCAGACAGCTTGCAGAGGGCAAATGGCTGAGACTGGGGTTGGTTTTGTTTTCTGTTTTGAATCGCAAGTGGCACAGGGCAATATATCTAGGCAGGCAGGGCAAAAGGTTAGTCCAGAGCACATCAGGGGACACATCCTTACCGAGGGCTGGAACTCCTCCTCCTCTTGCAGCGGTGCTTCCCAGAGCTCTGGGAGTGACTCTCCAGGTTCAGCTGCCTCTCGTAGGGAGACAGAACAGTGCTGCAGGGAGACACCGACACACGAGCTGAGGGCAGGAGGGGGGTGGTAAAGCAGGACAGCAACAAAAATTCTTTTTCCAGGCAAGAAAAGCCACAAGCAGGACCAGGACAATCCTCATTCCACCCCATTTCATGTTCCCAATCACTTCCTCAAGAGGGAGGAACAAGGCAGAGGGCCACTTTTAGCCTTTAATCCTCCCAAGAGGTGAAATGCAAGGTTTTTCCTCAAGTCTTCTCCACCCTTCTGTTGAAAGTCTTCAGAAAGGTGAAAGCAGCGTGGAAAGAAAAAGCCAGTTACCTGGGGTTGAATCTCAGTACAACATAACCCAGTTGCTTCAGGTGGCTGAATACCTTAGAGCAAAGAAAAGTGAGCACATTAAGTGACCACCCAAAACCAGTTCACTTCAGCCCTGCTGCCACAACTGGATGGATAGTGTGGCACCACCAGAGCCAACATCTCTAGGGTTAGGGCCCCAAAACAAAGGTGAGGAAACAGGAACTGATCACACAAAAGAAGGTTACCTAGAAGGACTTGGAATGACCCTCCTTCCCTCCCTCGCTGTCCTACCCTGCCCTTGGCAGCAGGAAGAGGGCAGGAGGCAGAGGCTGGATCTTCACCTTCCCAGTGGGGAAAACTCCCAACACACCTGGTAGCGTGACAAGCTCATCGCCTCATCATCCAGCAGGGTCTCATAGGCTTCCTGGATGGACATGGGCACGTCTCTGTAGAAGAGCTGAACATAACCCTGAAGGGAAAAACGTGGTGCTTAGGGAATTGCAGGAAGCACTTTGCTGTGCAAGCTCACCCCATTCCAACCCAGAGGGACAGCAGCTAGCAGCATACGATACCCACACCCATACACATGCCCACAGTGCCCCTTGTGCACAGTTCCCCAGTATCATGGTTTTAGCAGAAAAGCCAGGCAAAAAATGTTCACTCTGATACCCCATTTTTAGCAATAAAGCTATGACAAAGAGTTACCACCCCCATCTCTAAGGTCTTGCCTAACTGCTGCCCCCCAGCAGTACCAATAGATCTGCTTGGATGACGGCTGGGAGTGCGATGCTCAACTGTTAAATTAATCACTGTTTTGAGAGATCCTTTAACTCTGATGATTGCTGTGATTCAGGACACAGTGCAGATACAGAAGAGTTTAGGACCTGCACAGCTAGAGCTGGAACACAAGTGATGGCCCCGCTCGGGCTGGCTTCTCAGCAGCACCACAATCCCAGGACACAATCACCCCCAGCTGGGTCCAGGAGGCAGTTTTAGGCTACGCCTCCCTTTCCTTTTTCTTTTTTTAGTAAATGTTTACTTATAAAACACACACACAAGAAAAACAAAGCCCTAGGAACCACACCTGTCCCATGGGATAGGCCCAAGCCCTCCAGCTGATCTATTCTGCTCCCGGCAAGTGATTCTGTGCTCAGCAAGGGACTAAATGTTATTCTCACATCAATTTGTTTCTGATCTATTGTTTGTCAAATCACCCAAGGGCAAAATGCCCCCTGCCTTTGCAAGGAGCACTGGTGGGAAGGCATCAGCTGCTGGTAATCTGGTTAAATTTTGCTAAGGAAAAACAAGCCCCCTTTAACTTGATGCACCTATTTAGCTAATGACAGGTATCTCTCATAAACCACTCCAAAGTCTAGAAAACCAACCCCAGCCCTAACTAACATTTCTCCAAGTAGAGGAACACCGAGGAGCAACTTGGTCTCATTCCCCTCTCAGTCACATCAGCTCCTGTCAGCTTCTTAGAGAAGTACAGAAAAGCAGAGTGCTAAAGAACTTGGGGACTTTGTTACTGCAGAGCATGTAACATATGTGGGATAAGAGAGGAAATCAACTCATAACAGCAGGCACTGACCAGTCCCACATGCTCTAGTTCCCAGTACATCACATCTGAGGAAACAGATTGTTTAGCGTCTAATCTTTTCCAATTAAGCCTCCCAAGGAAGGGGAAGATACTGCTTTGATTTGATTTGAAGAAATTCCCAGAACACTTGAGTTCTAGGTGGAAGTCCAACACCCAATGCACCTATTTTGGGAAACAACTAACAGATGCAACAGTATTTTATCACTCTCAGCAGGCAAGGTGAGAAACATCAGCAGGAAACTTGTTAAATTCCTTACTCTTCCTTCAGCTTGATAAAAGTGATGACTTCCTACAGTTATTGCAACCAAGATTCTGATCATCCAAACACCCTTCAAGATGCTGTTGTCATGTTGACATAGGCGTGGATTCAACTTGACACGAGCTGGATAACCCGGCCACAAATCCAGTGCCAACAGCACAATGTTAGAGTACTACATACGAGCCTGTGGACTGCAGGGAAACAACGCAGCAGCGACCAGGTTGAGGGACACCCCTTGAGAACCAGGTCAAACTGCAGGAGTGACCAACAGGTCTTACACTAAACTTCAGTGTAAGAGTCTGGTTTTCAGGGTCACACACAGCTCCACGGAGCCGTGGGTTATTCAGGAAGGATGCAGGGCCCCCATCCCCGCGCTACTTACGCACTCCAGCAGATAGAGCGCTTCCTCGGGCAGCAGGCACTGCTTGCCACGCTCCGAGAAGCCCATCGTGTGCCAGAACTTCCCCTGCAACAGAAGCACAAACCCGCCATGGGCTTGGGGGGGCTCTTTCCTGACAGCTTCTCATTTAAGCAGCAGGAAGGAGCCTGGAATCACAAGCAGGGGACAATTCCGCAGCGGACTCACCGCAGGGGTCTGCAGCTCCACGATGCCCTGTGCCGGCTTCCACTCGCCTTTCACCACTTTGCCCCTGGGAATTGGAGATCGCCTTGTTACTGTGAGCAGATAGAGCACAACCAGACCCACGGCAGCGATGCCACCAGCTCAGGAAGGGGTCAAAAGACAGCAAACTTCCAGCTGGATTTTCCCAAGCTAGGGCCTCAGAAAGTGCTTAACCTCTGCAGCTAGTGGTATTAGGTGGAGAATTTGTCATTACAAACTAGTTAATGGTGCTTAAACCAGCACTGCAGACACAGAGGTCTGTGGAGGATGCGTGACCCCAACTGACGCAGGGTCTGTCGCACAAGATGCTTCCAGAGAGGGCCCCAAAGTGCTGAATCCCACCCCAAAGCCAAGGGCAGCTCGTGGCAGGGAGAGTTAACTCGCAGGACAGACACGGCGGTTCTGCGGGAACACGGACGCGTTTTGGGCAGCCGCTTCCAGGGGCTGCTCCCGGAGCGGCGCCCCGAGGGGGAGCGCGCGAGTCCCGGCGCCGTAACCGGGGGAAGGCGACAGGGGCTCCCGGCCGCCCGCGCGGTCACTCACGGCCGCCGCACGCGCTCCTCGGCCAGCAGCCGCCACTGCTCCTCGCGGCAGAGCCGCAGCTTCTCCGCCTGCTCCTCGGAGCCGTCGGGGGCGAAGTCCTTCTGGCCGCGGCACTGCGGCGGGGCCTTGCGGGCCGCGCTGCGGGGAGGTAGAGGGGAGCGCTGAGGCCGGTGCTGCGACCTGACCCGCTCCTCCCCCGGACCCAAACCCCGACCCGGCCCGAGGCTCCCCCAACACCGGCCCCGTCGGGGCGGCAGCGACGCGCGCGGCCCCTTTAAGGCCCG
>JAWLRI010000424.1:346357-366102 GCA_034781795.1 Crypturellus tataupa
GCAGCTCGGAACACTTCGGAATGATTCGGAGCGGCTCGAGACTGCGCGGCGCCGCCGTGAGGCAGCCGTGTGCCCAACAGGGCTGCGCGCGGCCCCGGCCCGCCGTGGCGTCCCGCGGGGCGGTAGGGCCGTGAATCCAGCCCGATCCTAAAGGAAACAGCCCAGGGCGCTTCCATGAGCCGCGGCACTGCCTGCTCGCGGCTCGTCACACATTCCTCATGTGCCGGGAGAAAGCGCTCCGGGAAGGGCAGCCTGAGGGAGCACCAAGAGCGAGTCTGTGGCCTCGGTTTTGCCCCAGATCCAGATTCCGGCTGTGTCGTCACCCACGCCCTGGGATTTTGGCTGGGATGTTGACGTGGCCCGCGGGGATTCCAGTGCCGGGGCCACTAGTGCTCACGTGCGGGCAGCCAGGCCAGGCCGGGCTCGGGGAGCCGCACGTGTGTAGGGGCTGTAGGGGACCAGCAGAAAGAGAGTCAGCGGCAACGGAGCCACGAGCCCCACTTGCACCTGCCACCTGGCGCTCGGTGGCACCCGAACCAACACGGGCAGAGAAACTGCCCCAAGCTGCTGGAACCTCCAGCTGTGCCCACGGATCCGCTCTAAGGAATCTCTGCTGTCAAGGAAAGATGGGCAGGGGCAAGGCACGCTTGGTGCCGCCGTCCCCCTTGGCCGAGCTGTGGCGCGGGGAAGGCAGCCGCTCTCTTCGGCAGGTGTCACTATTTCCTCCGATCCGTCTCCGCGCGGAGGCCGGCCGGGTGCCGCTGCCTGTGGAAGTGGAACCGCGCGCCGAGCTGGCACCGTGTCCACCGGCGAAGCTGCCTCTGCTGTGGAGGGAGCCTGAGCTGTCCTGGCGGGTTCAGCTGCCACCACCAGCCCCCGTCCCGGGACCACGGGGTGTCTCGCAAGCGTTCGTTATCCGCAAGTAAGAAAACTGCAGCTTTTTCCCCACTAAAGTCCCTGATTCCTCCCACCGTTCTTTAGTTGGTGCCATGGGGAGGTGGATGGAAAACCCCCTCCTCCGTATTTCCCACTGAACCGCTTGATTTTCATGTTGTTCCCCACTCCAAGACTGGCCCCTACCCCTCCTGCAGGAAGGTGGGTTGGTTTTGCTCAGCGTTGCTGCTCCCTGGTACCCAGTGGGGAAAAGGGCTCATGGTCAGGGGTACCCGCTGGCCCGTTACGATGGGTGAGGGGGGCTCTTGTGCAGCACCCACCAAGGGGGAGCCCTGGGTTCATGCCCCCCGCTAACCCCTCCAGTCCCCAGTTTAATCAGTTCAACCTAAAGGAGCAAAGTCAACGAATGAACGCGGAGATTGTGGCAAGTGGCGGCACTTTTGCTCCCTGCTTTACTAAAAATACGTATTTTGGAGGACATTCTTCCTACCCGATTTTAACATAATCCCAGGACACCACATACTGCTGCTTTCAGCTTCTAGGCTGTCACCTCTTTGTTTAACTCAGGCTTCCCTTAAAATAGATATGTTTAAATTGCTGCAGGAAAGGCTCTGATCCAGAATTTGCTTTTGTCACCCGCTGTGATTGCGAGCCCTAGAAACGTCAAGATTAATTCCAGTGTACGTTTCTGCTCGACACCGAGATTTGTAGCTGTCACAGGAGGGCCTGTTCCTCACAGGGGCGCCAGCGCAGCCGTGTCCCCATGGGACTCGCTGCTGTCCCCAGCTGGAGCCTCTAAACACCCTCTGATGGACCACGGGTCATAGCTGGGTGCAGGTGGCCCCTCTGGGGCTCTGCTGCTCGCAAGCAGAGGGTGAAGGTAGAGCCTGGGGGAGCTCGAGTCCTGGATTTCCTACAGAAAGCAGATAATTCTGTGTGATGCCGCAGTTTACCTGCAGGACTAGTGTCTGCTCTAGGCTCCCATGGGCTTTCTGGCACCTTCCTGCTGCTGCAGGATGCTCGAGGTGGCTCTGGTGCATGTTAGAGCCAGGCGCACAGCCTCCCCAGCAGCTCCTTGTTCTCAGAGCACCAGGAAGCGCCTTGTGGTCAGCAAGGAGATTTCTGAGAAACTTTCCCGAGTAAAACTGTTCAGTTTTACTGAATCAGGGCCAGACTTGGGAGGCATAAGGACTATGTTTTAAGACTAAGCTAACGTTTTTAAAACTCGACTTTGGATATTAAGTACTTCCATATAACTAATATGTGTAAAGGTTCGCTGTTGTCCGCTGGTGTCTTCTGATGGTTTGGGAAAGCGGCATGGAGTAAAGTGACATAAAGAGAAGTGCCCAGTCCCAAGTGACTCGCGAGTGTTTGGGGGGCTGGTGGCAACATGACATGGGCAGCCCCTGCCTTGAGCTCCCTTCTGGGCTTCCTGGCTGCAGCACAGCAGGGGCCCAGCGGTGCCCAAGCTGCTGGGCTGTTAATTCTCTGCAAGTCACTTAGGAGCCTGGGGCCTGGCCATCCAGTCATCTGCTTTTGATTCTTCAAGAAGAATCAAAAGGGGGGAAGGTGGGATGGCCTTTTCTTAGCCCCCTAAAGACACCCTGACAGCAGACTGTGCACCCACTGCAGCTGCACTGTGTGCAGCAACGCACACGAGCTGCCTGCGAGGACTGGGTACCCGTGTCCCACGGCCCCAGGTCTTGCAGGACCGCTGCTGCTGGGATCCCACCTAAATCATCAAGTTATTTCTTCTTTTGTTTTCCCCTTTTGCTCTTAAAAAATGGAAGAAATTCACAGCTCATGCTCTGGGAGCTCCTACGTGTGCTGGTCTAGAAGCAGAGGCCGCCAGAGGAGTTTTTGGCTGCCGCGCAGGGCAGTTTGCAACCTGCTGCTTCTCGTGATGGAGTTGAGCTGGGTGTCTAGAGATGACGGGGAATGGTGTTTGTCCTCTGGGTGCTGGATGAGAAAAGGTAACTGAGGAGGGGGGTCTGCAGGATTTGGGACACAGCAGAAAGAACCCTGAACCCCTTACAGGCTGAGTGTGATGGAGTCAAGCCTGCAGGTAGCTGGTCCTTGTGAAGCCAGTGCTCACAGCTGTGCAAGGAGTCCTGGCTGGGCCTTGGCATCGTGCTGCAAGCCTGCAAGCTGGGCACGGGTGCTGAGGTGCCGCACGGCAGGAGCCAGTGCCCTCCCCACCAAATCAGCTCGCTGCAGGTGATGGTGGGTGCTGCATTGCTGCTGTAAACCAGGCCCCTGCTCCTGGCAAGCATTTGAGGTCGTCACAGTTGTTTTCAGTTGCTCCCAGAGGCTGCTCCATGGAAAAAGCTGAGCAAGTGCTTTGGATGGCCAAGGGAATAGAGTGACTGCAGGTCTGAGAGCAGATTAACACAGGATAATGTGAGCTTTGGACACACAGGAAATCGAAGAGGAAGGAGTGAGGGCAAGGAGGTGATCTCTGCTATTTAGGGCAGTGGCGAGACCAGATACTAAAGCTATATGAGTAATTTTAGCGTATCAAGACTTTTAAAAGGATATGGAGAACTTGGCAGGCATGTGGAAGGGCTTGGGAAATGCCTCGGAGGGAGGGGGTGCAAGAATTCGATCTGTTTAGTCCTTATCAAATGAAGGACTGGATGACTTAATTACACTGTAAGTACTTTCGCAGATAGCAGAGAGCTCTTTAATCTTAAAAAAAAAAAAGGAAAAAGCTGCAATGGGAGCCTGTCTGAAGGATAAAATCAGACCAGATAGAAATACTGTGCAGCTTGCTGCGACCCCAGCCCAAAGGGGACGTGTTATCTCGGCTGGGGTGGCACGTGTTGGCCAAACCCACCTTGCGCCTTAGCTAAACCAGTTGGCAGAGCTGGCAAGCGGGCATTTGCGTGGGGAGAGGAGGCGCTTCCCTGTGCCAGAGCCTGGGAAGGCGGCTCCTGAACCAGTGTGAGGACACTGACCTGCTGCGCTGAAGGGCTCCAAGCTCCTGCTCAGCCTCGGACGTGTGGCCATCCTGTTCCTGCGGGCTGTGATATGTCAACCGCGTGATGAGGTGACCCGGTGGCCCTGCTGTGGCCTCCACCTCTCCCGTATCCCATGCCCGTAGTGTGGCAGAGCCAGCAGCAGGAGTGTCCTGCCTGGCGTGGAGCTCTCCGGAGGCAGCGGATGGAGGACGTGCTCTTGCACTCGTGAGCAGAAAAGTTCCTTCTGTTGGCTGTTCCCATTAAAAGGGCATTTTATCCAGATTATTCATGCGCTGCTGGTAGCTCCGAAGCGCTCTGTGATAGATCCTGCCTTCAACTGCACCCAGCAGTTTTGCTGAAACTGAAGGATCTGTACTGACAGATCTGAAGAAAGTCAGAATTTGAAATTAAACCAGTTTGCAGCCACTTGTGATGCACAGCTATGGAACAGCACGATGCCAGCTACTGGCGTGATCCCATTTAAATGACATATCTGCAGATGGAGAAACTGCTAGTGGGTTTGCTGAGTGGAGTCAATAGAACTAGCCCTAGAAGATCAGATAAAATAAAGAAGTTCATATGTTCCGTTTTACGAAGCAGAGGTGAAAGACACGTGATGAAGCAGATCTCCATGAGCTCCAAGCACGCAGCGAGGCTCAGAGGGGAGCATGCAGGCAGCAACATGATTTCCACCTCTAATCCCACGTTCCCTGTCCTGCTGCAGTGCTGGAGGAATTCTAGCTCTGAGCATGGAGCCTTAGGGATGCAACAGGTTGGGAAACTAATGGGGTACGGCAGCACTCAGGGCTGGGAAGCTTTCGGATAAACCTTAATGAGTCCCAGCTGCAAAAGAATGGAGCAACTTTCCCTGGTACCAAGCGTGCGAGCCTGCTGACACAGCCCCCATGGGTGGCAAGCCCTTGTTTTCTTTCCTCCTGGCTATCCGGTAGCTCCAGAAATGTGATTGTGCCCTTGAGGGAGAATCCTTGTCTGAGCTGTGTGTCTGTGAGGGGAGATGGATTGGGATGGTTTTCCCGCAGGGGCTGCTGTCTTGCTTTGGGAATGGTTTGCGTGGTTCATGATGAAGCCAGTCCCTCTTGCAGCACATGGAGAGCTCCAGCTTTGCCAGACTCAGACAGCCCTTCCTGTATCCTTGTTCTTCCCTTATTTCCACTGTGCAGAGCAAGAGAAGTGTGTGCGGTTGTCCCAGTGCTACATGTAACATTGAGGGTGACTCAAAGCTGAAACACGTGGCCAGCGCACGGGGTGTTAACGAACGAGGGCGCTCGGGCAGCAGGAGGTAGGAGACAGCCAAGGTCTTATTGCTGCAGACTCAGTCAGACCCTGCGCGCGGTGTGTGCAGGGATGGAGAGCAGGGCTCCGCTGCAGCCGGGCACTCCTCTCCCCGGGGCGACCAGCCCACAGCTCCAGCTGCACCACAAGATGCTGCGAAGAAAGAAGAGCTGGAGATGCTGCTGTTGACCTCAGGTGCGGAGCTTGGAAGCTCTCCTTGCTTGTGTCACCGGTGATTCTCCAGCCAAATTCTTTCTTCATTCAAATTGACAGGTTTCCCAGCAGCTGTCTGCTAAATCCAAAGCAGGTTTCATAACTGGCCTTTTTTCCCCAGGGGCTCTGGAACAGCTTTTGTTGTCTTTTCATCCTGATTAGACTGTTTTCTTTTTTGGGTGTGTGGGGAGGGAGGTGGTAAAGAAAGAATAATTCTCGTGTTGCCTTCAGTCTTCTCCAACCTTTATGTCTTAAATACAAATCGAGCTGTCTAACCCTCCTTTTCTCAGTGTTGTAGATAAGGGCACTCTAGTTCTTTTGGAATCAATCCTTGGTCACTTGTGCCAGGCTGTGCTCCTAGGAAGGGGATCTAAGTAGTTATGGAGAAGCTGGGAACCTTGGCCACTTCTGGGCCATATCAGGGGTCCCTGTCAACTCCCCCTTCATGTTGGCTGCAAGCTGGTGGAGTACGAAGGACCTCGCACAAGCTGCAGTGTAAAAGCATCGTCCCTGGGACACCCCAGGGTTCAGCGCAGACAAACCAGCACTAACAGACCCTGGTGCTGCTGAGCAGCCTGCACACAGCCTGCGGTGACGGTGCCTGCTCTAAAACAGAGCATGAGCCGTGGGACCTTGCTCTGGTGGAAGTGCTGGCCCTCGGTGGTGGCCGGCACCTCCTGGCCCATGAAAACGCTCACCCCATGTTCGAGTTACAGTCTGTAGCATTCACAGTGTCTTTCCAGCAGTGTTTGCATCTGCTCCCAGGAGTTGGGTTGGACTAATAATCACCAGCTCCTCTGGCAAGGTGAATTTCACGCAGGAAAGGCCACCAGTGCTGGTGCAGGAGTGATGTGTCTGATGTCTCCCCATTTGCTACCGGATGACACTGCTTCTGCTGCTCCATTTCCCAGACTGCCCAGTCCTGTGTGGTGGCCAGGGCAGCTTTGGAGCACGGCCTGGCTGCTCACACACCTCATCTGGGTTGTGATGGCACCTCCCCTGCTGCAGGTGCAGGAGCTGCCCCACCAGTACCTCGGAGCACATCACCTGCAGGTACCACAAGGATGTCAGCCTTTACACTTGCCCTGTGATGTTCCTGCTGGGATGGAGATCTAAACACACCTGGGCCCTCTGTTCCTAAGCAATGTGTAGCCTCGGCTGCCCCACTCAACCTTTAAAAACTGAACCAACAACCTGACTCTGCAACACCTGAGTCACGCTCAGTACCGGAGCCGGTGTCTGGCACTGCTGAGCAGCAAAACTGCTGCTGTCTAAAACAGATGGGTAAAAATGAGTGTCTGTGAGGGATGGGGATGCTGTGAGTCAGTCATGTTCAAGACTTACCTTCTTGTTCCCTTAGCTCTGCCCTTTGAAAGGTGGAGGGAAGGAAGCAGACTGCCTCAGCCTTCTTGTGTGGTACTGTTCAAAACAAGAACCAGCTGTCATCTGCCATCCTGGCTGGACAGAGTAAAATTGGGGAATTCTCGCTTGTTCACGGTCCAATTCCAGGCTTGGAAAGTCAGGGTAGCCCAGAGAGCAGCAGCTTCAAAGAGTCAAACATCAAGGGAGGTGGGGAGGCAATGGTAGTCACAGGAACAAAGTGGCTGTGGCTGAGATCTGATGCTCCAGGAACTCAGGTTTGTGGCATCCAGAAAGCAGTCATCTGTTGTGAGCTTATTGTGCACTGAAGGTTAATGCCCTGGAAATCTGTCTTCGCTAAGCTGGCGAGGCTGGGGCTGTCCGTGCCTGGTGTCTCTTGGATCTTCTCTCTCAAGTGGCTCTCCTAGGGCTGGCTGCAGTTAATTTCAGGAGGTCCCATCATCATTTGTTGATCTTGGAGAATCCTTCTTCGTATTACTCGGCCACCGACGTGACGAGGCCTTGGTCTCTGTGGTGGGGACAGAAGGGACATCGGGGCAGTGCAGTGCGGTGCAGAGCTCCCAGGCAGCGGCATGGGTTGGGATGAAAGGGCTGCGCAGAACCCACTGTGCCGCTCGGTGCCGGATGCATGCAGGGAGCCTCCGAAAATCCCCGTTTCTAAAAGAGGAGTTGCTGCATGCAGTGGTGGAGTGAAACACCCAGCTGAGATGGGGATCCTGCTGTTGGAGGTGGCCAGCAACCCGCTGGGGCTGCTCCATTTCTCTTGTTGAGAGCTAGAAGTGCCATTTACTCAGCTTGCAGCCTCCCTAAAGGGCTTCCCGTGCCTCCCGTGGTGCCCCCGCTGCCTCCCAGCTACCAGCACTGGCACCGCAGCCTCCTGGCTCAGACCAGCTCGCCCATGAAGCCAAAAACTAATCCTAACACTAAACTTTGCTTTTGACCCCTCATGTTGGACTTGAATCAAAATAGCATTTTATTTTTGTTTGTTCATAGGCAGCTCCTCTCATTACTCTTGGGCTATGTTTGCCTGGTGCGGCCAGATTAGAGCCAGTAGATCTTAAACGAGCAATCTTTGGCATAAATATGCCAGCAAATGCTAAATGCTGCTTTCCTGTTCTGTATTTTTCAAAACTTCGTGAGGAAACTGAAGAAACATGGGTCCAGCTCCCAAGGAGGACAAAAGCATCCATGGAAGCTGGTGGGATGTGAGCGGGCGGGAGCCCGGCACGCCGGCACAGCCCCTCCTGTGCCGTGTGTGGTTGGTCTAACCTTGAAACCCTTCAACCTTTTGGGTCGGGTTCTCCTCAAGCGAATCCTTTGGGAGGTGCCTGTTAATCCATCTCCCAGGAGCCGGGAGTGTCTGTGATGCTGAAACCAGCCCCACGGGTCCCTGGCCCTGCCAGCCCCACTCGGTGCTGGTGCCGCGGGCTCTTCTGCCCCTTCCTGCAGCTGGGAGCCCAGGGCCCATTCATGCGCTAATCCCTTCCATTCCCGCTCATTTGTCCCTGCCCTCTGAGCATGAGGAGGAAATTGCAATGCCGAGAACAAGTAGGAATTCTTCTTCCCTTTGGAAATAAAACCCGGCCGTCCGTTTAAACCGTTTGTTCTCTTTGAGGTTTCCCTGCGTGCCATTGAGAAAGGTCTTCTGTGATGGAGTCAAAGCCTCAGTGCTGAGCAGGGCACAATGCAGGGGAATCCACCCCGCTTCCTTTCCTATTGCTCCCTCCCACTCTCCCTAAAAAAGGGATCAAATGAAACCTGCAGGGCAGATGGATTGGCTTGCATGGGTTGCCTCTGTCCTGTTCAATAAACATGGTTTAAGCAGAGATGTTGGGGGATTAAAGACTCCAGAGCAGGTGAGGGAAGTGTGTGTGGTGCACAGGGTGAGGCTGCTCGCCGTGGCTCCCTCGGAGCAGATTTCCTGAGGGGCTGGAGCCCAACTGCAGGCACAGGCAGTGCAAGGGGGCTGGGGAACCTGCTTCATTTTGCTTGTGGGTGAGCGGAGGGGAAAAATGCCTCAACGGCCTGTCCTGCACTACTGTAAATGCACCGGAGGGGCTTGGAGCTGGAACAGGCTCTCCTAGGGTGGGCCCGAACATGTCATTTAGCTCCCATAGCCCATTCAGGGATGCAAGTTTCCAAATCTGCAGAGAAGCTGAGACCCGGTCAAGTGCTTCAAGTGCTCTGAGGGCTGCTGCCGCCCTCTGAAGTGTCCCCGTTCAAAGCTGTCTTCAATGTCTCTGCCTTGCACAAAGAGCCCCTCTAGTTTGAGCAGGCTCCAGCTATGTTTACTGGCAGGAAAGCTTCAGGGAGTAATGAACTCTGGAAACTGCTTATCTATAGTTAACGTATTTTGAAACAAAAGATGTTTTTGTCCTGGAAACCGAATGATATCATGCATTTAGTAAACAAACCTGAAAGATACTGTGTCTCAAGTGCCGCGCGCCCACAGAACTTCACAGAAGAGCACAGCCCTTCTCCCTCACCCATCCCCTGCAGCTGCAGTGTGTTCAGGGTCTGTGAGGAAGAGGAATGCTTCCTTTTCAGTAGTTTCAGTCTTGTTTTTCTTTTGGGGTTTGGCTTAATGTAAATTCATGACTCGTCTCTCCAAGAGCCTCATTAATAGGGTGTGAGTTCAGGGTGAAGGTGCTCAAAGAGCACTGCCTGCAGAGGAGGCCGGTGTGTCTATGCTCCATGGTCCCGGCAGAGCTGTCTCACCCGGAGCTGCTGCCCTTTCATCCAGGACGTCTCCGCGCTCGAGGTGGGAGGAAATCATTCCGGCATCCTGGGATCCGCTTACCCCACCAAAGCAGCTCCGCTTACAGCAGTGTCAGGTTCTAGGGTGGTGAGGGCCTCGTTGTGCCAAGCAACGCACAAACATGGAATAATGAGGGAGAGGAATCCCACGGAGTCGTCGTTAGGCAGTTAGGGCCCTCCCAAGGCCAGGCCTGCAGAGCACTGGCGATGTTTGGGCTCCCGAGACGACCTGCTGCCCTCTCCTTGCAGCCGCGGCGCGGCTGGGCTCTGCCCCCTGCAAGGGCCAGCTCTGGAGGAGGGAAGATGCCCTCTGTGTTCCAGGTTGGGGAGGCTGTCGCTTTTGCCCAACGTGTCTGAATTCTCAGTGGCTGCTGCATTAGAGGCATTGCCTGGAGCAGTAACTGGTCGTGTGTTGTTTATGGTACAGCAATGCCTCGAAGGCTGGATGAGGATACAAAGTGCTGCCCGAGCCACGTGGAAGGCAGATCGGCCCTCAGGGCTTATCGTGGCTACCCGGATTGGGGAAAAGGTCTGGCTTCCGACATGGAGCGGTGCCACCGAGCTGGGCCTTCACCCGGCAGCTCCGGCACCAGGACATGGACGGCCCTCGCTCCCATGTGAGCATCCGCAGGCCAACGCTGGCGGGAGGCGCCTCCGCTCCCCGCACCGGATCCCGCTGGTTCCCAAGACCTCGTGAGGTGCAGCCCAGTGTGTCACAGCTGGATGTCCTGCTGGCCCTGAGCTCTCCTGCCCCAGTGCTGGGCCGAGCTCATCAGCTGGAGGGCTCAAACACGGTGACAGCAGCCAGGAGCAGCTCTGCGCTCTGCCCTGGTGACTCCGTGGTGCTGCCATCAGTTCATCGCTGTCCCCAGCTCTGCCTAAACTGCATTTGCTCGTAGCCGGTGCTCTGATTTTGCATGGCGTTCCCCCTTTGCTCTTGATGTAACTGCAACTACCTGCAGAGGCATTGGCTGCAGCTTTGTTTGCCCGCAGCAAATTGTTTGCTGATGTCTCATAGGTTCGTAGGCGGTAGACTCAACATGCGGGGTGCTTTGTGTCCTCTGCACCCCCGTGCACCACCTCTGCCTGCTTGTGATCAATAAAAGTTAGTCTTCGGGAGCGGGTAGTCACAGCCACTGTCCATGGGCACCTGTGGCTGTGGCCAAGGAGCTTGAGAGGAGGCAAAAATGGGACAAAGCTGGTGCTGGGCATCTCCTGAAGCTCTTAGGTATCGTTTGTCATCTCTCCCCCTCAGGCAGAATCAGGGTCTGGATGCAGAGAGGGGAATCCTGCAGAGCTGGCAGCGCTTCCCAGCCCGGCTGCTGCTGGAGAGGGGGCTCCGCACGGATGGGCTGAAGTGTTTTGGGCCGCCCACACGGGCTGCTCTGCTTGGTTGTCCTCCCCCAGCACGGGCAAGGCGCGAGGGAAGTCCCCCCTTCCCCGCACTGCCGAACGCCAACATCAACAGCCTTAAATTAACGATGCGCTGAAAGCTCAAGGCTACGGGAGCAGGAATTAATATCCTTGAGACTTGTCTAGTTCTGCCTTTTCTGACACCTCCTAATTTTCCATGTAAATTGTCTTGTAGATCTTTAGCTCAAAGGCTGTGTTGTTTGCTGGGGGAGTCTGGCTTGTCTGCCTGGAGATCATCCAGCCTCATGGCAGCGCTGTAGCAGCTCCGACTCCCCTGCATGGATGCCCTATATGTGCCTATACGAATCACTGCTGCATTTATAGCCGGCCAGCATGAATTTCTGCTCTGCTAACTGCTGTAAGGCCATATGCAATAGCCCCATGCGTGCAAACTGTGCTCATAATAACACAGGATGTTTAATCCTTCTTTTACATTGATGCAATTTTGTATAGCAGCAGGGATAGCTCTTGTGTACCTGTTAAAAGTGAGCTCAGATTTCTGCCTACTGGAGTCAAGTAAATTCACCCAGTTTTGCAGGAAGGAAGTGAAGGTGAGAGCACAGCTGAAGGGAGAACTGATCAAATGTACTGATTTCCTCAGCTCTGGGTACGTTACTGCTCACTCTGACTTCGCAGAAAACCAATCAGTCCTCTGACTCATAAAACTAATCAGAAAATGAGAAAAAGCTTGGTAAGTCATTCAAGCATTTAGAAGTAATTCTTTTATATATATATATCTATTGACTAGCTCCAGTTTAACTGCTGATAACTCTAGGCCCCAGCATGACACAGGCCAGAACCCGGCACACCAAGTTCCCTCTACGTGGAACAAGGTACAGGAGGCGTCAGCAGCCCCCTGTGCTGCACGATTGCGATAGGGAACTTGCCTTATTCTGCACAATATAATTATAAAGTATTTCAACCTAACTAAGTTTCAAAGTCTGAGCTGAAGATGGAAGCACAGCAGCGTCATTAACAACCCCTCGGGAGGAGGGGAAGTTTTGCTGGAATTGTCCCTGTTTGACCCCTGGTTATGGAAACAAACCCCCTAAGCCCTGCTGAGAACGAAGCCTTCGTTCCCTCAAACTTTTCCATTTCTAGGACCATCTCAGCAAAGAAGGGGCTGAGTTTTCCTTTGAGAAACCAGCGCTAAACGGAGGCTACTCCCTGGAGGCTGCGCTGTTAGGAGGAGGAATCGCTGCCTCGTCGCCGTTGCCGTCCCTGCGTTTCTACCCCAGCGTGATGCCGAGTTGACCTCCACTTGGGCGGTAGTGCTGGCCCCCACATACCCATGCCCAGCTCGTCCTCAAAGCAAGGGAGCAGCTGGGGCATCTGTGCTAGGACTGACGCTGTCACTGGTGTTACCCTGTTCTGCCAGCAGCACCCTGCGAGGAGCGAGGGCAGAAACACCATGCAGATTTTCTGCTTGTGACCCCAGATGTTGGGGAGCTGCCTTGGTGTGGCTGATCCCTTAGCCCTTTCCATAAGGAGGGGATTGTAGTGATGGAAAATCCCGCTCTCCCAGAACCCGTCCACAGCTGCCTTCTACCCTCAGATAGCTGCATTTGACGGGAATGCATCACAGGTAAATTAGTTTCTGCAGGGTTTTTTATTAAAAACAGCTTTAGAAATATGAAATGTTCAGAGAGCAACTTTGTAGTTGCTTGCAGTGTCTTCATGAGGCCTCACATCCCACTGTGTTCCTGCAGTGGTGTCTGAGCCCATTTACCACGTGAACAGGCAGGTAGAGAGTTTAAAGGAATGGGGGTTACAGCCTCTCTTTAATTCATGAAGCCTCTCAGCTCATCTACTCAGCCCCTGATGCTCTTAGGGGTCTTCAGTGCTTTTTTCTGTCACTTATTTTGATGCTTTGGTGCTCAACTTCTGGTAACTGCCTCCCTTTTCTTGCATCATCTGCTGTTCCTTTCTGTTTTCCTCTTCTGTGCTAAAAGGCAAAGTCAAGGTAAGTGGTTGCTTTTTGCAGCCTCAGTGTAGACTTTATCTGAAACTTCAGTCTGCACTTTCCAAGGATAAAATGGCAATAATTATTTTCCTGTTTCTAGCTACTTTCTGAGGTTTGGCCCATTAATACTTGTGAAGCTTTTGAGATTATTGGATCCAAGGAAGTAGGAGACAGCAGCACACGAGCTCTCCTCCTTGGCAGCACCTTTAGCAGTGGTGCTGCCATAATTTTAGTGGGGTCCTCAGAGACCCAAGAGCAGATGTCAAGACTCCTGCGTCTTGCAGCTACTGAAGAAACTTCTGACATGACTCAGGACTGAGTTATATTTCATTGTTTTCAATGGCGTTGCTGCTGGCAGAGCAAAACCTGACTATATTCAGCATATCCCTTTTCCCACTTGCATTCAAAGCTGGTTTGCTCCCCTTCCAGCTCCTCGGGGAAAAAAAAAAAAAAAGTGAGTAATTAGCTAGGCTGTGTTGATGTAATGAATAGTGGGCTGGATTTGCCGGGTGAAGAGTTCCTGAGCATGTAGGAGACATCCTAATTACCCTGATTGAGATGTTATGATGCAGGACCGATTGGGAGATGCTGGAATGTTTTACTTCTTACCCAAAGCCTGAGAGCGTCAGGAGAAGAGGGGAGTCTCATTAAAATCCCCCTAGAAGGAGGTGCAATTTATTTCCCACAGAACAATTGATGTTTCCCATGCTCCAGAAAGACTGATTATTAATTCCAGCAAATGGGCCCCTTCTCATTCCGCTGCCAGGATCTGTGTTTTTAAACCTAGATATCGTGTCAGGATTGGCTGGGGGCCGCAGCTTGGCACAACACAGCTCAGCCCGCGAGCAAATGTTTATGCACTTTCTTTAATGGCAGTGGTTGGCTGGGGAAACGTATCTGGACTTGAATAAAAGTAAAGGATAAGAAAACTTGTTCTCACTCTGCGAGGTGACGTTTTATTCTCTTAGATTTTTCGCTTCTGAAAGCAGCTTCCTGTTGATAATGCAGCTTGTTCACGTTACTGGCGCGCTTAGATGTCTGAGTTGGGGATTAGAATCTAGAAAGACTTGACCTTAAAACAAAAATTCCTAAAATCCTGCCTGCTTGGAAATGAAGATGATCCATCATCTTCATTTCCAAGCAAGCAGGAAGGAGAACAGGAGGAGACCTCATGGAAGTGGTGCCGTTGGGCCGGGTCCTTCTCGTGCCACTGTCCCCACAACACCTCAGTAGGGTCTGACCCAGCAGATCTTTCCTCACGTGATGCTCGTGCTGGACTCTGCACCCCGGGTCATGTTCTGCTGGAACGTGGAATGCTGGATCCTGGAAATCCATGGTGCAAAGGGAAGCTCGCGGTGACATGACAGGCAGAGCTTCGCTCCCAATCCAGCCTTGAGCCTCTAGTGGTGCTTGTGTCATTCAGCGCGTGGTTGGGGACAGTGACACTGATGTAGCCTGACTTCCTTAGGAGGAGGAATCAAGGCTCCTTCTCACAAACGCTTGACCTCGACAGTGCTGCCGTTACCCAGTATCCGGCTGGAGGTAAAATACAGCGAGAGCAACAGCTCTTGGATGCTGTTAGGCTGCCGGGGCTGTTCCCCAGTGCATCTGTGCAGAGCACCAAGACTTTAAAAACAGGCAGTCTCCAACGCCCTGGTGTAATGAGGGCTGACGTCTCTCGCCCGAGGGCCCCTCTCCCGTGCAGCGTGTTCCCTCCTCAAATGCCACCCTGTAAATAGGGCGCCTGGTGCCTGGAGCAGGGCAGTCCCTAGAGGGTTTCTCCAGCAGAGCATCGGGGCTCTCGGTGCGATGCCCTTCTGCTTCCGCGCTGCTCCGTGTCATGTATCCACTCGCTGCTGCTGGAGCTTCGCTGCAGCCGGGAAGGGGCAGAGAGCAGGTCCCACTGCTCAAAACCATCCAAGTGAATGCGGAGCCCAGGCACGTTTTCCCTCTCCCACCTCCTAAGTCCCTTCCCTCTGTGTGGATGTGTCCCCTGGCCCTTAGCAGGGAGGGAGCGAGTGGCCGGGCTGCAGGAGGAGCCCGGCCCTGGCCATGCTGCTTGTGCCCATGGCGGGTGAGTGAGGAGAGGCATTGCTGGGTGCCCTGCGTGCAGCAGAAGGACGAGCGTGGAGCCAGCGGCCTGAGGATGATTCCCCACCTGCCGCAGGGCCACTCTGTTGAATGAAATGAGGCCAATTAGCTGCCTGGGAGGGATGAGGAGAGGCGGTTAGTCACGGTGTGCTTGGTGTGCTCGGTGCGGGGCGCTGAGTCACCCTGCAGTGCCCTCCTGCCTGCCCCGCGTTACCGCTCTGCATGTTGCTCCCGGGCAGGCTGCGCTCCACGGACACCCCGGAGGGAGAGCAGAGCCTGGGGGAGGCCACGAGGCCTTCGGGGGCACCGCTCAAGAGCAGAGAGCAAAGAACAAACCCCTCCGTCATCCCACTGCCCGAGAAGCCCAGACAACTCTCCAGCACACGAGAAAACCCTTGGTGATGAGAGCCAGGGAAATTTCCCTCCTTCAGCATAGCAGGACATCAGTCTGAGCAGCTAGACACCTTTTTGCTGCTTTTCTTATTGATGTTGTTTTATTTTCTGCCTCCGTTTGCAGCAGTTTCGATGGATCTCGCTTAGCTCCTCTCAAGCAAACAGCACAAGAGTCTGTGTGCCCTCCTCGCCGTGCAGCACCGCTCTGGGCTCCATCCACACTTGGGCAGCTCCAGCCTTTCCTACCCAGCTGTGCATTTTAGTCAGACTCTACAATCAGTAATTGAGGCTCTGAGACAGTGGGGGAACGTTACAAATGCAAGGAATAAGAAAACACAATGGGGAGGAAGCCAGACGCAGCACAGAACATTGACAGGATGCCGAGGTAACAAAACCAGCCTTGAAAAACATGGAAAATAGGTAGGATGTTTGGCAGCTGTCGTGACGTGGCAGTACCAGGCAGAAAATGAGCCCAGTTTGGTGCCCAGCCAGGTGCTGGGCTCCTGGAGAAGAGGGTGAGTGGTTGGAGGGGGCTGGTGCCAGCAGGACCGGGGGGGCGAGGGGCTCTCCTGGCACCTAAAAATGGTCCCTGCGCAGAGGGGAGGTGAGAGCAGGGCCTGCTGTCTGCTTGGGACCTCTCGCAAGCCCCTTCTCGCAGGTCCCACAGAGCCACCGCTGCTGGGATGGCCCCGGTTAGCCCCACCGTGGGGGTTTAAGCACAGGTGGGTCAGTCTGTGAGTCACTCTGGGCAGGAACAGGCTGGTTCAACCATAAACACCTTTATTGTGAGCCAGATAACATCTTCAGCGTGCAGCTTCCCAGAGCCTGGACAACTCAGCTCCACTCTTAGTCTTCCCTCCCCTCATAGTTTCCTCATTGCTGCTATTAAAGGCAAAAGAAACCCCAACCTTTACTACCTCCTTTCACAGAGTCCCAGTCCTCCTTTTAACTTCCTCATAGGAGAAGAATAACACAATATCTTAACTTGAAAGCAAGTGAGTTTTGGCACAACACATGTTTGACCTTCACCGTGAAGCCCTTCAGGGAAATTACTGACCAAAGAGCAAAAAGAAAGAAAAAGTCCCATGGAAACCAGCACAGATGAAAATTCCTGGCAGTTCAGCTGGGGAAACCTCTGAAACTCCCACAGTTGCAGAGCTCCGTACGTGTCTGCTTAGCAGCACGGAGCTGATCTGAGCTGCCTTTTCTTTAGTCTTTGTAATGAGCAAAGTTGTTTCCTAGTCACTGACTGCTAAAGCCACGTGTGAAAACCAGACATTCGCTTTTCCTCTTGAACTGTGTGCAGGGTTGGGCGTTTTGAGGAGGCTGCAAAGGAAGCTGGATTTCTCTGAGCTGCCTTTCCACGTCCTCTCACTCCGCAGGTCTCTGCACAGGATGGTTTTTAGAGCTGTGTTTTAAACCCTCTGCTTGGGGTTCCCCAATGCTTGTGCAGACCGCGAGGCCCAAGAGTAACACGAGGAACTAACACAGGGAAAATAGGCTCCTCATCACGGAAAGTGACAAATCCAGTGTGAGCAGCAGTAGTTTTAGTGAATTATTTACAGTCCCTCGAAATAATACATTTACCCTTGCTCACTTTTGCTTGTAATATTTAGGATTGGCATCAAAATTAGCCGGTTCTGGAAAATATATTGCCAAACTGTGTGGCAGTCAGGGCAGAACAAAGACCAAACAGTCGACTCAGGTGAGACACCTGGCCCCACGATATATCACACTCCTGTTTGCTTCTAGGATAAGGGCACAGATGTAAAAGCTCACAGGTCAGGTTATTTTAACCCAAAATAAATACATAGAAGTTGTTTTTCAAAGGTTCAAGTTTTGAATCAAGAGGCTCCGTATCAGAACATTGCTTAGAAACACTCAGGTCCCAGAAAGAGGAATCGCTGGGCAGTGGTTATACAGGTTTGACTCCTCCATGCCAGCGCTGCCCATTTCAAATCTTCTTTCTGTCGTTTCTCTTATTTCCCTTCATCCCCTCTGGGGTGCAATAACCAGCATGGCAGAAGAGCCCTCCTGTGCAGGAGTGCAAAGAGGCAGATTGCAGCATCTCATGGGCCAAGGGTGGCCTAAGAGCAGAGCCCTACAAGGAGTGGGAGAGGCTCCTGGGCCACATAAGCCCCTGGCTCATGTGCTCACCAAGCCCCATCAGAAGGAGCTGCTTCTCTGCACATTTACAGCCCCCAAACCTTCCCCTGGAGTGACTGCACAGACCCCTAGTGAACAGCCACAGTCACAGGCAGCGAGCGTGGGGAAAAGTCCCCCACAAAGTGAGTCTGCTGAGTGGATTCTGGCAGCAGTTTCAGGCGGACGCTGATGCTGTTGTTGTTGGCAGAGCTGCTGTTGCCACGTGGCTCTTTTGCAGGGCGAATGGCCACCAAGAACTGCCGCTTGAAGGTCTCGCTGAGGGCGATGTAGAGGAAGGGGTTGAGGCAGCTGTTGGCGTAGCCCAAGCCGATGGCCAAGTTGTAGGCGTAAAAGAAGGCCACGGACGGGCTGTCAATGCCGAGGTGAACCAGCTGCAGGATGTAGAAGGGGGCCCAGCAGATGAAAAAGGCAGAGCAGATGGCCACGGCCATGCGCGTGACTCTCTTGGTGCGTAGCCGGAGGCTCCTTTGGGGCAGTGGCACCACTGCGGTGGCCATGTGCTGGAGGATCTTCAGGTAGACCACACAGATGACAAGGAGGGGCACAGCGAACGCCAGCGTGAACTGGTACAGCGTGAACCAGTAGATGTCTGTGTCCGGGTTGGGCAGCAGGAGAGCGCAGCGGACGCTGCCGTCCTCCAGAGGCATGAGGCCTGCGTACATCCACACGGGAATGATGGTGAGGAAGGAGAGCAGCCACACCAAGCAGATAACGAGCGCTGCCACGCACGGGGTCCGGACGCAGGCGGATTTCAGC
Source organism: Crypturellus tataupa (assembly GCA_034781795.1). NCBI lineage: Eukaryota > Metazoa > Chordata > Aves > Tinamiformes > Tinamidae > Crypturellus > Crypturellus tataupa. Next base: position 364,637 of record JAWLRI010000424.1, read on the forward strand.
GGGTAGACGGTGGCGAGGTAGCGGTCCAGGGTCATGGCCGTGAGGATGTTGGTGCTGGTCATCTGGCTGTTGGTGTCCAGGGCGGTGATGAGGGTGCACAGGGGAGCTCCGAAGTACCACGAGCCGTTGCCCAGGAGCTGGTGGATGAGGAAGGGCATGCCCAGGAGGAAGAGGAGGTCCACGATGGAGAGATTGAAAATGAAAATGTCAGGCACGGTCTGCTTGCACTTGAGCTTCTTCTTCTTGACGATGGTGTAGATGACGATGAGGTTTCCCACGATGCCCAGGAAGCAGATGATGCCGAAGAGGCTGGGCATGATCACGTTGGTGTGCGGCACCGGCCTTGCTGCCTCTGCCAAAATAAACCCCAGTGATGAGCACAGCTCGTCGGCAGTCCCGGGCACCTGGATCCCCCTCCAAGATGTAATTCTGAACCACAAGCAGCGCTTGGAGAGGTTTAACTGCAATAATTGGCATTTCCTTCCCTCAACCCGACTTAATTCTGACTGACCACAGAGACGTCTTTCCTCAGCTCTCCTCGGGGTCTCTATGCCCCTCGGAAGGTCCCTAGCTGTTCCAGGGGCACCCCTAGGCTGCAGGCAGGAAAGCCGCGTGTGCCAGAGTCTCCAATCACCTTCCACAGCTGAGGCAAATCTCATCTTGTTACCCCTCTCCTGCGGGACCTGCTTGAGGTATTTTTTTTTCCAGGAGAGGGTTTGAAACCAGGACAAAATGTCCTTGCTGCTGGATAATCCACGGGGCACTCGGAGTGAACCCCTCACGTCTGCAGAGCAGTGAGACCCGTGCAAGAACATGCGCACTGGCTGCAGCAGCTCATGTGCGCTTGGTGTCCGCGTGCGCGGCGCTGCCGGGGCCCGGAAGCGGGCAGGAAGGTGTAGTTTATGTGTGCACTATAGGTCTCTATATGGAGGCAGGAGTGGGTGTCTGTCAAATGCTTTAAAATGATCTCTTAGCTAAAGCAGGAAAAAAATGTCTGTGAATGGGTGGGTGAGAGTTTTCGGCGGGCTCCTGGGTGAACGCGGGTATTGGCAGCTCTAGGCTGCAGCGCCTCTGTCACCAGCTCGCCCTTGCCTGCGCTCTGGCCGCAGGGGACAGCGCTGGGTGAAGGGGTGAGCACCGTGTCACCGTGTCACCCGCAGCAGCCGTGCCCGGGGGCTCCGCAAACTGCGCGTTCTGCTGCATTACAGAATCACGGAGTCACAGAACGGCTGAAATTGGAAGGCACCTCTAGGGATGACCCAGTCCGAGCCCTGCTTCAGCAGGGACACCCAGAGCACGTGGCGCAGGGCGGCATCCCGGCGGGTTTGGAAGATCTCCGGAGGAGACTCCACAGCCTCTCTGGGCAGCCTGTGCCCGGGCTCTGCCACCCTCACAGGAAAGAAGTTCTCCCGGGCCCACAGGAGCCCCGCACTCCTCCCATCCCCACGGGGAGCCCCGCATCCTTC
>JAWLRI010000424.1:379086-389820 GCA_034781795.1 Crypturellus tataupa
GGGGCTCTGCTCGGCTGGAACCGCCTCCAGGTGGGGTTTGTGCTGGATGAGGCCACCTGCCTGCCCCAACCTGGGACCTACGGGTCCTGGTGGATGACAGAGAAGGAAAAGGCTCCTCCCCATGAGGGAGACGGCTTGGGATGGGAGGCAGCTGGAAAGCCCCAGGCCAGCGGTGACATGAGCTGCTCCGTCCTCAGCAGAGCCGCCTTCCTGAAAGAGGCTGCACCCTGGCTGAGCCTGGAGATGCAGCAAGAAAGACCCTGGCTGGGGCCAGGGTTGGGGCCTGTGGGTACCCCTTGTCCCCTCATTACAGCCCTGGTGCCCCCTGGCTCATGCACTCTGTGAGGAGGAGGAGAAAGCAGGTTTTCCAAGGAGGAGGCCGGTTTTCCAAGGAGGAGGCAGCTTTGCCGCGCTCGGCTGCCGCGTGCCGCCGCCTCCGCCAAGCCGGGCTTGCCGGGGCCGTTCCCGACACGCAGCCGCACGGCTCAGGTTCCCGGCAGCGGTGCAGGGAGCCGGGCAGGCCTTGGCTTGTGGCCCAGCGCGCTCGGCCCGTTTGGGGTGCGGGAGCGGCGGCAGGGGGGATGCCCAGGGCAGGGCCTCCCCATCGGCACCGTCCCCCCTTCCCCGGCCTCTTTCCTTGCTGCGGCCACAGGGATGGTTAGAGCAGAGCTCGTCCTCCCACTCCATCGCACCTCACCGCAGGGCAGCCCAGGCCCCTGCACAGTTCTCGGGGGTCCAGAGCTGCCCCACGAGGCCCCTGTCCCCGGGCGGTCCCCATGCAGCTGCCACCCTGTCCGCAGCTGGCGGCTCCCGGCGCTCCGGCCGGGCTGGACAATGCGAGGAACTCGCCGGAGCAGGTGGTGCCGCAGCAGCGAGGTGCCCGGAATAGCTCGGCCGCCGCCGTGGGGGAGGCAGCGAGTGTGTCCAGGGCGCCGCTGCGGGCTCTGCTCCATCCCCTGCAGCCTTGGACACGCGGTGGGGTCTGCGTGGGTCCCGAGCGCAGGTACCATGGGGCTCTCCTGCTGCCAGAGCTGGGCAAAACCAGCCGGTGCTGGGAATGGGGAAACTCAGCTGCTGCCTGCTCCAGGGAGGCAATTCCTCCTGCAGTTTCCCAGCCGTGTCCGGCTAGCGGGACAGCCGGGCAGCGGGACACGCAGAGAGCAGGCCGGGGTTGCCGTGTGCGCAGGCTGAGCGGTGCTTTCTGTGGCCAGAACAGCCAGGCTGAGTTTTGGGGATGGTGTCTGTGCCGCCCCGGCACTGCCACACTCCACAGGGCCAGGAAGCCGCAGGAGCCCCACACGCGCGGGTGGCTCGTGGGAATGCGACGGAGCAACTCAGGGCCACTCCGTCCCCAGCCCCTGTCCCCTCCCCACCAGCCCTGCGTTCACCGCGACCGTCGGAGCCGCGTCCTCTTTTCACTCCCTGGAACTCACGGGGTTTTGCTGGCTGCTCCTGGCTGTTGTCACTTTTATCTGGGCTTGTTGTTAGAACCACAAAAATTAGAGTTCCCTGCTGCTCTGGAGAGTCAGGAGCCTCGGGCTGTCGTGGCTGCGGCGTCCCTGCCCGTCCTCCGAGTTAACCAGTGCTGGGCCCTACCGCGCTGCCCGGTGAGCCCTTGGGGCACTCGCAGCATCTCCCGCCTCCCCTCCGTCTCTATCAGCCTCCTTTTCCCCAGGAGCTGCAGTTCGCGGTCGAGCTGGCCTTGGTCGTGTCTCTGCCACCTTCCTGATCTCCCTGCATCCCTGTGTATCATTCCTGTGTCCTCATCAACGGCTCCACAACGTCAGCACAGGAGTGAACGTGCCGCATAGGTGGCATCGTGTCCATGGACATGCTGAGGGCACCTGTAGGATGCGGCCACCCTCCCCTGGCTGCTTGGACAGGGACCGGGGGCAAAGCAAGTACTGAAGGGGAGCCAGAAGGTGGTGGGTGCTGGCTCGGGTGCTCTGCCAGCCCTGGAGGTGACACTTGGTGCCGCGGGGCGGGCAGGTGCCGCGATGGGCGCCTCGGCGCGCCGGCCTTTCCGGGGCGGCCGCGGGGAACCGCCACTCGCCTGCTGGCCCCCTTCCTATCGGCCCCATCTCTTCCCGCGCCGGGAGGTGTCCTGTCCTTTCGGAAGGATAGGGGAAATGGAAAAGGCTCCACCTCTTCCCTCGGCAAATAGAGCCACACTGAGTTCACATCCTGCAGAGCGGAATAGCCGGCTCCCAGCAGGGACGGTGACTTCACCGGCCGGTAACGCGCGGCCCGGCCAGCTGCGCGAGGAGCCTCCGTGGAGCCGCCCGGCCTCCCCGCCCTGACGCCCTGACCGACTGTTTCCATCCAGCAGGGCCGGGGGCTGCGGAGCGGAGCTTTCAGCTCCATGGGGAGTGGGAGGTCCCTGTCCCACCAGGTTGCACTTGGCTGCGGAGCATCTTTGTGTGGGTCCATGTGAGGCACTGGGAGTCGAGCTGGGATCATCGGGAAGGACCCATGCACCCACACAGGCCACGTGCCCAAAACGCAGTGATGGCCACTGCCGTCCCCAGAGCCTCAGATCTGCCTTGGGCCCAAGTCCCAGAGTGGGCTACTCTGCTTCCCCCAAGGAAGGGGTGAATCCAGGCAGCCCTTTCCAAAGGGCTTCTCCAGTGTTGCCTCTCCCAGGGTCCCCATGGAGCAGAGCAGCTCCCTGGGAGCCGCCCCGCGCAGCTGCGCGGATGGACGGACGGGGCAGCCTCCCGAGCTGCCTCTTCCTTCCATTGTTCTCCCGATGGCCTCAGCCAGCTCCGTGTTTTTTCCTACTTTGCTTGGGGGGAAGTGGGAGGGAGGAGGGAGAAACCAGGGCTCCTACAGCCGAGCACATCCATGGGAGGCTCCGCAGGAGGTGCTGCCGACCTCCCTGCCTCTGCTTCCCAGCCTGTGCAGGCACTTGCAGCAGTGGAAGGGGGATGCCCATGGTGCTGGGGTGCTCATGGTGCCGGGATGCTCATGGTGCCGGGATGCTTGGAGCATCCACGGCACCGGGATGCTCGCGGCCGGCCGGGTCGCTGCCGACAGCAGGAGGCCGAGCTCCCTCGGCGGCCGCCGCCGTCCCACGGAGCACGTGGCCCTGCATTTGCAAGCAATTTGCCGGCGCTCTCCGGAGGTGTTTCCTGCCTGCCGCTTGGCAGCCGCTCTCCGCACAGAAGCTCCCCCGCGGGCTCGCTTGACCCCGGCCACCATCCGCAGCTGCGTCCTGCCCGGCCGGCGGGAGCGGGGCCGCGCGCGGAGAGCTTCCGTGCGGAGACGCTCCCGGGATGGGCGAAGCCTTGTTTTTCCCTGGACATCGTGATGGTTTGCGGAGCTGCGGGTGCAGCTTGGCCTGGCGCCGCATGTCCCACATGGGTCCCTCTGCACAAGGGTGGGATCGCTGCAGCGAGGAGCTAATGTGAGGAATGTTCCTTGGGGAGAGGGGTTGAATTGGAGGAGCTGGTTCTGCGGCTGCCTGCGGTGCTGGGCGCCGGGGGACGTTGCTGCCTGTTGCAGGGGCTCCTGTGCTTGACGGGCACTGGCTTCCCGCATCCTCCTCGTGGTTGCACTGTTGCTCCTTGGCTTCGGCTCCCAGCACCAAGCATGGCCCATCACCCTAGCAAGAGCTGAGCTCTCTGCTCTGGGTCCGAGGCTTTCTGCCTCCTTGAAAAAAGAACTAGAAACGGTATAAAAACCATATAAACCGATTAAAAGACGGGTGTGCTGGAGGCCCAGGCGAAAGCCTTGCTCCCAGCTCTGCTGCCGCTCATGCTGTGCTGTGCCTGCAGCTCCGGCCTCTCCGTGCTGCTGCAGATCCGTCCTTCTCAGTGCGAAAACCAGAATGGTGCCTGCCCGGCCTCATCCCTCTGCCCACAGCCAAAGCCGGCAGCGTTGAGGGTCGGGAAAGAACGGATTTGTGGCGCTTCCGTGGCAGCGAGCGCAGCTGGGTTAGGATTCCGTCTGAGCCATTTAGGGCAATGTTGGTAAACAGCAGCAGTGGAAGCCTTGATTTCATCCTTGATTTCCTCTCGGTTGCGTCCCTGGAAACGCGGCTTGCGGCAGGGTGAGTCCCAAGGCTGCGAGCGGGGCAGGATGAGGTCTGTCCCCGCTGAAGCGGAGCTTTCCCGGCTCTGCTCTGCGATCAAAGTGCACTTCTGGCTCAGAAAACAGCTCTGTAAAACAGGCACCGTGGGGTTTGGTGTTTATTGTCTCTCCGTGACTCACAAGCAGCTGGGTTAGTCGGGAGATGTTATTTTTTCTTACGCGGCGGCCCCACGGACCCGGCTTGGCGTCGGAAGGGCCGGCTCGGCGCTGCTTCCCTTCGCCTGCTGCGCCGGGGGTGCTGGTGCAGTCCAATAGCGAACTGGCCCGCGGGAAGCTGCTTTTCCTTGATGGGGAACCCCGATCTCCGGCTTGCTGGAGATAACGGGATGGAAAGAGCAACCCAGAGCGGCACTGACTGCCGGGCTCCAGGGAGCAGGTTCCTCCGGGGACTTTGCGGTGGATGAAGCCGAAACGCAGCACGAAACCACCCCCTTGCCTTGTGCTTTGAGGGTGAAAAGCCCCTGGAACTGCTGATTATGGAGATCCCATCCTGATCACTGCTGCAACGACTGCTCCCGAATCTCCCCCAGCAGCCACTCAAGGGCCGTTCGGCATTAACGAGCCTGTTTACTAAACACTTTAAATTGCAGTAATGACACACCAATACTTGGTTTCCTTTTAATTATCCGCTTGCTTAATAAGTGAGGTGGCCCCTGTTTCCTGTAGAAAAGGCCATGCCTCCTGCTGGCCCTGCAGCCCTTCTGGGGCTTTTCCTGTGTGGGACCTTTGTGCAAGATGGGAGAGGAGGACAAGAGTGACAGAGGTGAAGGAGCAGGTGGATACAAAGCAGGGCCAGGAGCTGTGCCCGGTTCTGGGTGCTGGGAAGGTTTTTTCCCCTGTCACAGGGAACTGCAGTGGGTCCGAGGCGGCTCTTCCAGCCTGATATCCTGGAGGAAGCACCACAGCAACCCACCAAAGCCGGCGGCTCTCGTGGCCTCGTGGCTGCCCGGCAAAGCTGAGGCGCCGCGATGGCATCTCTTGCCCCCCGCATTCCTCCCTCCTTTCTTTGCCTTTTCACTTCGCGCTTGAATTCCAGAGATGTTAATCCGCTCGCAGCCCCTCAGTGGAGAATAAAACGTCCTCTCCCTGTGTGGGAGGGAAGAATTCATTTGAATTCATTGCGGGCAGGAGCGGGGAGCCTGTGTCGAGTGCGGGGGGAGCATCCTCTGCCGTTCCGCGGCCCCTGGGCAGGAGGACGGGATGGGAGACGGGGCTCTCGGTGCTGCCACAATCCTCCTATTCACGGCAGTAAAAATGCCAACCACGCGCTCCGTGGGCCAGGGCCTGGCAGCGGCTGCGCCAGAGCGGTGAGTGGGGAGCAAAACATCCCTGCTCCGCACGGGCGAGGCGCTGCTCCCTATAAATGGGAGCATCCGCAAGGAGAAGCGCCATCGCGGTGCTTGGGGGCGATGGGAGCTGTGGGGACGGGGGGCTGCCGGGGGGCTGGAGGGAGGGCAGGGAGCTGAGCCGGAGCTGGGCTGCTTCGCGGAGGGGAGGCCGAGAGGCCACGGAGCAAGGAGGCTGCATGGGGCAGGCGCTGTTCTGCGCGCTGGCAGGTCCGTGCGGCACCGAGTGGGGGGCAGGAGGAGCAGCGGGAGCTGTGTGGGTCCTGCTGGGGCTGCGCGGCCCGTCCCCTCCTCTGATACTCTCCCCTTCTCTCTGCAGAGCTCCTGGGATCTGCCAAACGCCTCAACGTGAACTACCAGGATGCGGACGGGTGAGTTCAGCGCGGCCCCGTCCCGGGGATGCTGCGGGGTCAGCACTAACCTTGCGCAGCTCCTGCTTTCTGCTCTGATTCCGGAGAGGCCGGGGGGGGGGTCACAGCGCCGCTATCCTGTACCCGCGTGGTTCTGTGTCCCGCGGTGCCAGCCCTGGGGAATACAGCAGTGTCCCGGGACAGAGCTGCTCCCCGATCCACGTGCATCCAAACCCACCTGCATCCGCACTCGGGGCTGCGCTCGAGCCGTCCTCCCTGTGCACGTTCACAGCAGAATCCTTCCTAAAACCTGTCCGCATCCCCCTGGGGGGCACTGGCTGAGGAAGGCAGTAAAACGCGGTGCCCCGCGCGCTCGGCCGCAGCACGTGCTTGTGTCTGCGTTTCGTATTCCCAGAGCTAAATCCCTGCGTGCAGGGGGGCAGAGAAAGAAAAGAGGAGCTTGCTGAGTGACCGCAGCATATTTGTCTAGCTCATCACTTCCCAAATCCAAGCACTTAATAAGCTGGGTGCTGAGAGTTAAGGAAACCACAAAGGCCCGTAAAACAAATAAGCACGTTATTCTTACCGAATTAACTCCGACCCGTAACGTATTAGCATTGTTTTATGCATTAGTGTTGTACCTAATTTCTGCGTGTTTTCCTTCGGAGGACTCGGTAGGAAGTGTCAGTTGGTGCCGAGTTCGAGCTGGCCGATGGCGGGTTTCAAATGTGCAGCAGGCTTTGTCTTGACATAATTCTCTGCAGATGTAGCTTAATGTAAAAAAATGCGGTAATAGAAGCGTAGATCTAGTTAAATGAGGCACAGGGCTGGCGTTTGGGCAGATCTGGCAGGGTCAGGACAGAGGTGGTGGATTTTCTATCCTTGTTTTTTGGGTTTTTAGTTGGCGGTTCAGCCATGGGCTCGGTGGCACAGGGGACACATAGTGGCCGTATTGCTGAAGGCAGCAGCCTGGCTCTGCCACGGTCCCCGGGATGCCCTGGGCACCGTCTCCCGGCCCCAGGGAAGTGTCTTGGAGTCAGAACCAGGAGCGTTCTCTTGGAGTGCCAGCCACGGAGTGGCTCTTCCTGTGCCCAGCGCCCTGGCTCCGTGTGCCTCCGACTGGCCATGGGGGCTGCCTCCTGCCCCAGAGAGCTGCTGCTCTCGCCACGAGGTTTGGGCACACAGGAATGTGCCCGGTGGCTCCAAACTGGGCTCTGAGGGTGTCCCGGGACCGTGGTCGGTGCCTGTGGGGCTAAGAAGGGCCATGTCAGCGCATCAGTCCCCAGCTCTGGCCTGGGCACCTCAAAGCCGTCTGAGCCCAGGGCTGGTGCTGGCAGGAGGCACCAGCCCTGGGGGCTCCTGGCCCTGCACGAGGCAGCCTGGGGAGGCTCTGAGCAGATCAGCCTCCTCCACAGCCCCGAAACACAGGGCCCATTCATCGCTGCTGGCCCCGCTCCCCGCTGTGGGCTCCTGGCATCCCTGCTGGCACGGGCAGGGTGACGAGGCTGCTGCGGGGGTCACAGAGGCACCGGGGGCATAAGCAGAAATTGTCCCCAGGGACAGAGGGTTTGCTGGGTGCTTCCAGCACCCAGTCCCCAGCCTGGCCATCCACGTGCTTCCCTCGGCGGGTCCCAGGGGGCCAGACCGGGGCTCAGCCCGTCTTGCACCCGCAGGTTCTCAGCTCTGCACCACGCGGCCCTGGGCGGCAGCCTGGAGCTCCTCGCCCTGCTGCTGGACGCGCAGGCCACCGTGGACATCAAGGACAGCAACGGTAAGGGTGGCGCTGCACCCCCTGCCCAGCCCTGTGCACCGGAGGCCGCGGGCGGCCGTCCCGCCGGGTCCCCGCGCGGCCCTGCCAGCCCCTCTCTCGTCTCGGCAGGGATGCGGCCTCTGCACTACGCGGCCTGGCAGGGGCGCGTGGAGCCCGTGCGGGTGCTGCTGCGGGCAGCGGCCTCCGTCAACATGGCCTCGCAGGACGGGCAGATCCCGCTGCACCTCTCGGCGCAGTACGGCCACTACGAGGTGGTGAGTGAGCGGGCGTCCGCGGGAGCCCGATCGGTGCCCCAGATCTGGGTCGAGCCCTGGTGCTTTGGCGGTGAGAGAGGCGGGCGCAGGGCAAGCGGCTGCTGAGCCCCGCGTTGCTCCCCGCAGTCGGAGATGCTGCTCCAGCACCAGTCCAACCCCTGTCTCGTCAACAAGGCCAAGAAGACCCCCCTGGACCTGGCCTGCGAGTTTGGGCGGCTGAAGGTGAGTGCTGGGAGCCCGGCCTTTCTCCCGGGAGTCACAGTGGGACTGAGGGGCCGCTCTGGCAGGAAGGGGCATCTCCAGGCCTGTCCGACACTGCTCTCCAGGCCCTGGTGCTTTGCGGGCAGCTCCTGCCTCCTCCCGACTCCAAGCGCGGGAGCTGCAGGGTTCGCTCCCGCCGCGCAGCAGGGCAGCACCCAGCTGGGCCGGCATCCAGGAGCCCTCATTCCTGCTTCTCCGTGGCTTCCTTCCCGCTTTGCTCCCGTTTAAGCACAGACAGGCTGAGCTCACGCACCCCCGCCAACCCTGAGCACTGGTTGGGCTCTGCTGCTCGTCCGGAAGGGGCAGAAGTCGCGGTGTTCGCGGGGACGGGGCTCCTTGTGCCCTAGGAGACCCCAGTGGAGCACGCGTAGCACCGCGGGGCTGCGCCGGAGCGCGGCCAGGCAGACTGTCCCATGCCCCGCCAGGGAGGGGACCATGGGGATATTTCCATTTTTGGAGCATCTATAATATCTGCAGCTATAAACAGGGCAGTAAAAATAACTGCTCTGTGCCGCTGGGCTGCCCCGAGATCCTGACTGCCACTGTGCGCCTGGAGAGACCAGAGCTTTTTAGGGCTTGGTCTGAAAAGCCCAATTATGGGAAGCCTATTCCTGGCTGCCAGGACCTTCAGGAGCCCTTGTCCTGTGGCCTCGCATCAGCAGGGCTTCTGCAAGCTCCGTCCGTGTCCGGTCAAGCCGGGTGCTGCAGGACGGAGGGGACAGGCAGGACAGGCTCTGGGGGAGCTTAGAGCCCCAAGGGCAGCGCAGCAAACGGCAGGCGAGCTCGTGGGTGCGGGCAGGGGGCTCAGGACCCGTTTCTCACCCGTTGCCCCCGCGTAGGTGGCCCAACTGCTGCTGAACAGTCACCTGTGTGTCGCCCTCCTGGAGGGCCAGTCTAAGGATGCTGCTGACCCCAACTACACCACCCCACTGCACCTCGCGGCCAAGAACGGGCACAAGGAGATCATCAGGTAACTGTCCTCACTGCCGACCCTGCCCCACACACCCCAGCCACCACCAGAGTCCTGTGGGACTCAGTCCTGCCTCTTCCTAAACCCACCTTCCCCCAAAGTGGTTCAATCCCTTGTCTCCATGGCCAGCGGTGCACAGAGAGGATCCTTGAAGCACTGCTGGCCGTGTCCCCCAGCTTACAGCCCGCTCTGCGGCTCTGTCCCTTTCCCTTATTCCCGCCAGGCAGCTGCTGAAAGCCGGGATCGAGATCAACAAGCAGACGAAGACGGGCACGGCGCTGCACGAGGCTGCGCTCTACGGCAAGACCGAGGTGGTGCGCTTGCTACTGGAGGTGAGCCCCGCAAGAAGGCGCCGCGGCCGTCGCGTCCTTCCCAGCGCCTCCTTCCCCTCCCTGCGGCCCGGCCGCTGCGGTGTCTGGCTGACACTTGTGCCCGTCGATGCCGATCGCGGTGCTGCAGCGGAGACGGAGCTGCCGCTGTCCCGGGGGAGCGTTTGCTCCACGGCCTGGCGCAAACGGCGTCTCCTCCTGGGCAGGGCGGCGTGGACGTGAACATCAGGAACACCTACAACCAGACAGCCCTGGACATCGTGAACCAGTTCACCACCTCGCACGCCAGCAAGGACATCAAGCAGCTGCTGAGAGGTGAGACGGGGCTGGCTTGCACTGCGGCCACGGTCAGTCTCAAAAGCAGAGTCCCGATGGGGTCTCATTGGTGCTCCCAATCCTCCTGTCCTGTCCTAAACTGTCCTGGTCTGAGTGTAGTCATTGCCACCCCTCACACTGCCATCCTCCCATGGGCTTCCGCGTGGGAGATCCTCGGGGATGGAGTCCTTCCAGCCATACTAATGTTCTCCCCTCTCTGTGCTTATTTTCCCCCTCTACTTTTCCTCTGGACTATTCTCCCTCCAAACTCCTCTCTTGCTCCCCTGCTCTCTGCCACGTCCTTTCTTCTCTCCATCCCTTGTCGTCAGAGGCATCAGGAATCCTGAAGGTCCGAGCTTTAAAGGATTTCTGGAACCTCCACGACCCAACTGCTCTCAACGTGCGGGCAGGAGATGTCATCACGGTAAGGCCTTGGGGATGCCCAGGCTCCACGCGTCTCCCCTCACCTCGCACCACCCAGCCCAGGGTGCCAACCCCTTCCCTCTTCCTCCACCACAGGTCTTGGAGCAGCACCCGGATGGCCGATGGAAGGGACATATCCACGATGCTCAGAAGGGCACCGATCGCGTCGGATACTTCCCCCCCTCCATCGCCGAGGTCATCAGCAAGCGCACAGGTCAGGACACATCCTGGGCATGCTGAGATGGACCCTGGCCAGACCACCCCGTCCCTCCTGGCACTGCCCCTAGGACAGGTCCCCGCAGCCCTGGCTAGCTAGGGTGAGCAAGAGAAGGACGTGGGGTGGGAGGGAGGGTTCGTGTGATCAGGGGGTGGAAATCTGCACTCCAAGGCTCGGATACCGGGGGCAGGAGGAATCCGCTCAGTGCCTGGGCCAGGGGACTCAGTGCCAGCGTGGTGGGTGCATCCCCAGGCTGCAGCACCCGCTGCTGCCTGTGACCCTCCCTGTGTCCCTGTTGGCCGCTGTGCCCACGCTGGCGGCCGTGCCGGCCTCGCGGCTCTGACCACGCGTGTTTGTGTTTGCCCGCAGGCCCAGTTGTCCGGCGCCCGGCGCCCGCCCCGCCGCG
>JAWLRI010000424.1:389920-444311 GCA_034781795.1 Crypturellus tataupa
GCCCGCAGGCCCAGTTGTCCCGCGCCCGGAGCCCGCCCCGCCGCGCCAGGGCCCCCCCGGGGGGCTGCAGCACCTCCCCAACGAGGCCCCGCACCAGGCAGCCCCGAGCGGCCTCCTCGTCCTCGCCCGGACGGGCCCGGGCCCTGACTGCTCAGGTCAGGGGGGCTGCGGGGAGGGAGACGGGCTGGGGGCCTTGCCCTGTGCCCAGCCCTGCCGTGCACGGAAGGACTTTCCGACTCTCAGCAGGGAAGGAGCCTCGGGAGACGGGAGCAGCCGCAGGGAAGGGGAGTTTAGGGGAGCCCAGAGAGCAGCCCCCTTCCTGCCCCGCGTCCTCGGCCCGGCTGAGTCCCCACTGCCCCTCCTGCAGCTCTGCCGGTTCCCAGGTTGTCCCATCCATGTCACGTGCGCTGGGAGGTGGGACGCGCTGGTGGATCCGTGGTGGGCTCTCAGGTGACGCTGGTCTTTACCGGTGCCCCCGAGTTGGCCCTGTTCCCATGCAGTCCACCGAGGCCACAGCCACCCGGTGAAGCAGGAGGGACCTTCGTGCCTTGTGGCACTCTGTGTGTGGGTCCCGGCGGGGCTGGCTGGCTGACGTGCCCTCTTCCTGCCCCAAACAGCAGGAGACAGGAACAGCGTGGGCAGCGAGGGCAGCATCGGCAGCATCCGCAGCGCCGGCAGCGGCCAGAGCACCGAAGGCACCAACGGGCAGAGCACCAGCATCCTCATCGAGAACGTCAGGGTAGGTGCTGGGCCCCAACTCTCCCCCATCCTGCTCCCCACGTTGAGCCCCACAGATCTCTTGATAAGTCCCAGAGCTTAAACCATGCCCAGGATGGGGACCTCCCCTTCTCCCTCCCGGAGATGGGTGCAAGTCGGACCTTGCACCCAGGAAGTGGGAATCCCTCCTCCACTCGCCTCCTCTGTTCCCCAGCCGCTGCCTTCCACCATCGACAACCTCCAGCAGCAGCTCGTGGGATCGGAGCCCCGCAACGGGCAGCTCGGCTCCACGGCAGGTGAGGGACATCCTGCTGCCCCGGGGTGCAGGACATGGGCTCCCCGCCAGCACGGGGCTCCCGTGGACTCAATGTGGCACCGGCACCCCCAACACTCCTCTCTCCCTTCCGCCCAGGGCCACTGGGGCACCAGAGCCCTGGCAGCTGCCCCCCTGGAGACAAGATTTTCTCCCACCAGTTCCTGCGCCCTGAGCAGCTCCTCGAGGGGAAGGTAACGGGGGACGTGACTGGGGAGGGGACATTTCTCCTGGCAGGGCCTGTCATATTGGGAGAGGAGAGGCCATGGACGCGCCTGGGGCTCTAAGCTCAGCTCTCACTGCACCGGGGACATGGGGGACTGGGTCTTGGGGATGATGGGGACAAGTGGGTCTTACACAAGCAGGAACTGTCGTCCTGCACAAAACAGCCAGCTCCTTCCTGCCCCTGCAGCCCCCGTCACCAGTGACTTTTTGCTCTGTCCTTCCTGCAGGACGCAGAAGCCATTTACAACTGGCTGCGGGAGTTCCAGCTGGAGTCCTACACTGCCAACTTCCTCAACGCCGGCTACGACGTCCCCACCATCAGCCGCATGACTCCCGAGGTGACAGCTCCTTCCCACAGCCCTGCACAGCCCATGCCTGTCCCGGGCCCCCAGCAGCAGGTACCTGCTGTCCCGTGCCCGCGTTGCTGCCGCTCACTGCAGCTCCCCTCTGTTTGCGCTAGGACCTCACCGCCATCGGTGTCACCAAACCGGGACACAGGAAGAAGATCTCCACTGAGATCGGGCAGCTCAGCATCTCCGAGTGGCTGCCCAGCTACATCCCGGTGAGTGGCTGGGCCCCGGGGCTGTGGTGCAGCACCCTCTTCTCCCCAGGCTTTTCCTCGGAGCTGCCCCTGCTCCGGGACAGGATGGGATGGAGGTCTGTAAGGGAATGGCTCAGTGCGCCCAGAGAGACCCCAAGAATGGCCAAAAAGGTCTCCTGGCAGGGAGGGAGTGGATGAAAGTGCGACCTGTCCCTTGATGCTCATGCATCTCCACTCTCTTTGCAGGCTGACCTGATGGACTGGCTCAGCGCCATCGGGTTGCCCCAATACCACAAAAAGCTGGTGAACAACGGCTACGACTCCATCACCATCGTGACGGAGCTAACCTGGGAAGATCTGCAGGAGATCGGCATCAACAAGCTGGGTGAGTCGCTGACAGGAGCGTCCCTGACTTGGACATGGAGTGGCCAAGTTTCCTGGCAAAGAGTGCACGGGCCTCCCTCAGGCAGTGCGTGGCACGGCCTGCGCACCCAAAATGGGTGGTTCAGGGCAGTTTCCAAAGACTCCACACACGGGCTGGAGCCTGGTGCCAGCCAGTGCCACGTGGGCACCGGCTGGAGTTTGTCTCCTCCTGTTGGCAAGGTTTGGGTAACCCAAAGGCCTTTGCCTTGGTGACGTGACCACAGCTCTTCTAGGCCAGGAATCACAGGCCTTGGAGAGGCAGGGCCGACCTAATGTCTCTCTTTTGTCACAACCTCCCCACAGGCCACCAGAAGAAGATCATGTTGGCCGTCAAGAAGCTCAGAGACCTCCGCAAAAGCTTGAACCAAGCGGAAGCAACGCTGGCCAGACGCAAGGTCCCCGGTGCCCTGGACATTGTCACCATCGAGTCACTGGAGAATGGGGAATGTCAGTCCCCGCACACACCCAAGATGACGACGTTCCAGGACAGCGAGCTCAGCCACGAGCTCCAGACAGCCATGTCCAACAGCTGCCACGAGGCGCTCGGCATCAAGAGCAGCCAGGGAATGTCGCGGAGCCAGGAGAGCATCGGGGTGCGCTCCAGGGGCTCGGGGCACTCCCAGGACAATGTGCTGTCCCGGCGCCTCTCCAGCCCCTCACAGGAGAGCCTGGGCAGCGGGGAGAGCAGCGGCAGCAGCGGGCAGTCCTGCAAGGAGAGCCCGGCCGGCCTGCCGGGGCAGCCTGAGCCCTGCGGCAAGCTCCTCTCCCCGGAGGGGCCCGACGGCCCCGCTGGCGGTGGGGGCAGCCCACTCAAGGAGAGGAACCTGCCCGAAGGCAGGGCGGTGCCGGTGGTGCCGGAGCAGCACCTGCGGCCGGCGGCTTCCAAGGGCGCTGTGTCTCCGGGACCGCAAGCAGTGCCCCCCTGCACCCCTCCCCAGACCCCCGGCAAGGCGGCCGCCCCTTACGTCTTCATGTACCCCCACGTCTCCTTGAAATCCCCGACGGCCCCTTCCCCGCTGGGGGCAGAGCAGCCCAGGAGCCTGGCGCAGCCCTTCCCCTCCTTCTCGCCCGGCCCCAAGAGCAGCCTGCAGACGTCGGCCCAGAAAACCTTCTCCTACCTGCACAGCCACTGCGGCCCCGCGGAGGCAGCCGCCGCGCCGGGCACCCGGCTGCCCGCGGAGCAGCAGAACGGCGGCGAAGGCTTCAAGCACAAGAAGCGGTCGCACAGCCTGAACCGCTACGCGCTGTCGGACGGCGAGCACGAGGAGGAGGACGGGGTGTCCACCAGCACCCTGGGCTCCTACGCCACCCTGACGCGGCGCCCGGGACGGAGCCAGATGCCGCGGGCCTATGCGCAGGCCGAGGCCAAGGTCGCCCGCAGCCAGTCCTTCGCCGTCCGCGCCAAGCGCAAGGGCCCCCCGCCGCCGCCTCCCAAGCGCCTCAGCTCCGTGTCGAGCACCCTGGCTGCGGAGGCGGACGCCGAGCAGGGCCCCGAGCCCGAACGGCCGCCTGTTGCTGTCCCAGAGGCGGCCGCTGTCGCTGCGTCCCCCGGTGACGCCGGCCCCGGCAGGACGGTGAGGAGCCTCGCGGCGGCGCTGGAGGGGCCGCCCGGGACGAGTCCGCCCAAGCCTCTCCTGGCCCCAAAGCCCCTGACCCTGGCTCAGGACTGTCCCTCCAGAGCGAGCGAGGGCGGCCAGTCCTGCAGCGCTGACGGCTCCGGCCGGGCCAGGCTCTCCGAGGCCGCCTTTGAGGGCAGCAAGCCCCGGAGACGGACGGTCAGTGAGCCCAGCGCGCCCATGACGGAGGCTGCGCAGGGCAGGCGGGAAGACGCCTGCTCGGACACAGAGGAGGAGGGCAGAGCAGAGGTGTCCACCTCCTCCTCCCAGAACAGCTCCAGCGAGTGCATCCCCTTTGCAGAAGAAGGCAACTTAACCATCAAACAGCGGCCCAAACCCGCCGGGCATCTCAAGGCTGATGCAGCCCCTCTGGATGCAGAGCCGAATTCCCAGGCCACGGAACCTCCCTGCTCCGCTGAGAAGGAGCCCGGGGCACCCGCTGGCGCCAAGGAGCCCCCCGTGCTGGAGTTCAACCTCACCGAGTCGGACACGGTGAAGCGCAGGCCCCGCTTCAAGGAGCGGGAGCCGCTGCAGACGGTGCTCAAGGCGTTCAGCCTGGCGGGGCAGGCGGAGGCGGCCCCGGCGCCGCAGTACGCGCAGGCCCAGGCCGTGAGCATCGCGGGCCCCGCGACGCACAGGCCGGAGCCGCCCGCCGGCCTCGCGGGAGACGCCTTTGACGACGACAACGTGGAGTTCAGGATCGCCGAGATCGAGAAGAGCATCTTGTCCCTGGAGAAGGGCATCAAGAAGGCGGCGAGCCCCGTGAAACCCCCCAGCCCCTCGGAGCTGCTGGGCACCGCCGTGCTGAGGACACCGACACCAGGTGGGTGTCTGTGCAGGGGGAGCCCGGCCCTGCGGGGATCTCCGGCGCTGGTGGGACCCACAGCTCCCGTCGGCTGCGTCGGTACCACGTCCCCAGGAGGTGAGGAGGCAGCCCGTGCTGCCAAGCGCAACGAGGCTTCTTCCCTTACAGATGTCCCGGCCAAGCACACATCCGTGGCCTCCACCAAGCTGGTGTTCTCCGGGCCCAAGACCATCTACCAGCAGGTCCTGCAGCCTTCCCGTCACACCGTCGCTCCCTGGGCGGCCGCCGAGGCGGTGCCCGATGTGATCGGCCCCGTGGCCGGCGCCGGCTCCTTCACCCCGGAGCCCAGCAAGGGCCTGGCGAGGCCTTTGGGGGCTGCCCTGGCGCAGCAGCGGCTGGAACAGACCAACTCCACGCTGGCCGCCGCGCTGCAGGCTGCCGAGAAGAAGATAACGGCCAAAGAGGCGGAGAGGTGAGAGAGCCCTGGGGCGGGATGGCGGGGAGGGGAGAGCGCGTGGATGAGGCCCCCGCAGTGGGACCGGGCAGCCCGGCGAGGGAGGGAAGGGCTCGTGGCCGGCGGGCAGGAGGGTCGGGGCCAACCTGACACCCCCAGTCCCCCCAGGACCCCCAAGTCTCTGACCATGTCTCCTCTCCCTGCCAGCCATCCCGGGGCTGCGCACTCGGCCAAGAACATCCTGGAGGACATCAGCAACATGTTTGACGACCTGGCCGACCAGCTGGACGCGATGCTGGACTGAGGCTCCCTCCCCGCCTCCCCTCGCCGCCTCCGGCTGCTCTGCAAGTGCCCTGGTGACGGGGGAGAGTAGATCTGGCTCTCGAGCGGCGTCTCCGGGTCTTCCCAGCTGCCTCCCATCCTGCACTTTACACCACGGCCAGGAACACGGCGGCCCCTCCTCACCCGCCCCGCACCGCCGGCCCCGGAGCTGCCTGGCTCCGTGTCGCCCGCTCCGGGCTGCTTCCCGAGAGGGTCAGGCATTTCCCACCAGACTGGCAGCAGCGGCAGAGCCCAGAGGGGCTGCACATGCGGTCCTGGAGGCCCCCGAGAAAACCTCTACGGAGCCCAAGAGCCTCCACAAGGGACCTCTCTCTCCCGTCGCTGCACGGCTGAGTCCCGCCTCGTGTTATTTATCCGCTGCCAACAATGTGTCAGAGCGGAGACCTCCCCGGGCAGCGCCGCGGAGCTGCCTATTTACCGAGCGGCTCCAGCCCCGTCAGAGCCTGACAGCAGCGAACAGAAGACAGGGCTTGTCGCGACTTGGCAGCTCGCGGGGCGAGAAGGAACCTTCCTGCTTTCTTGGTTGCTTTTCCGAGCGTGTCAGCGCCAGGCAGCGTGTAATCCGAGCGGATCGGACCCCAGCGGCACCCGCGGCCCCGGCACGGGGGCTGCAGCTTCGGGGCGCAGCTCCCTCACGCGGCTACCGGAGGCTGCCGCCCTGCACCAGCCCGGCCGCTTCCACACGGGACGCAGCAAGGGGCGTAGCGCTTTTTATTTTGTTTTATTTTATTTTGCTCTTCTGCTCCTTTTCTGGGAGGAGAAAACGGTCCCTTTTCCCCCTGTGACAGTAGCTGCGGGTGGCACTCAGCTCCGACACGCAGCAGGAGAGGGGCCCCGCGTGCATAGGGTGAACCCGACGCGGCAGCAGCTCCTGGGAATCCGCCCTGGACGCAGCCCGTGGCCGCGGCAGGGAACCGCAGCGAGATCCCGTTGCAGCCGAGCGGCAGGAGCGGCCGCGCGGCTCCAGACAGCTCTCCAGCAGGGTCTGGTTAGTAGTGCATGTCTAAATATGTCCAAGAGCCCCGAACTTGGCTTGTGCTCGGCATGCCAAGCAAATGAAAGCATCAGAGCACCAGAAGGGAACCCGAGATTGTACTAAAGTGCCATTTGTTGCAAAAATCCCTAACAAAAGGAAATCCAACTTTCCACTTCAAAAAAAAAAAAAAAATACCAACACAAAAGCAAACGGTGGAGGGAGAAGGTGCCTGAAGAGGCAGTTGCTTCCTGCTTTGGGGGGCAGTTTGCAGCCGACTCTGTGCAGCCCCCCTGCACTGAGAGGGAAGCGGAGAGGCCGCCTGGACGCTTCCCAGGGAGCCTGTGCAGCGGTGGCAGCCGGAGAGGCCAGCCTGGCCTCTAGGTGAAAAGGTAAAGACAAGAAAGCCCCAAAAAGGAAAAGGGCCCTAAAAAAGGACTGTTATTTTTTTAATGACGGTTGGCTGGGACTGAAGGTCAGTTTGAGGTGCTTAGAGCACCTGCAGCCTGGCGAGTTGGTTCCTCTGTGTCTTCCACATCACACTGTGTATTAAAACGACTGTGTCTGACAGACAAGTGCTACGTCTTGAACCTGACTGTTTTAAGTAGCTGCAACCAGTGGCACTTTATCGAAAGGTTTGCAGAAACCTTTTAAAACTGATTTTTTTACTCTTACGGAAATCAACCTGGGACGAGCCCAGAGTGGTTTTTTTTTTTCCACGATGTTGATAAACTGTAAATGTCTTTTTTTTTTTCCTAATGCCAATGTATATATTTTAAATGTGATTTATTATATATATTTACTAATCAGAATTGCAAGTCTTGTACTCTAGGGTCAGGGCTAAGAGGACACTGGGGTGGAGCCGTGTCGCTGTCTGAGCCACCTGAGGGCAGCAGCACGCTGCTCTCTGCCAATAAGGGAATTCAGCCTTTGATTTTGCAGAAGACTATTTTTTAAGCTCTAGATCTTTATTTTGAAGCTACTGTATGGTGTGTATGTAAGTTATGTACACTGCAACTGGGACTAACTGACCCCGGCTGCACCTGCTCCATGCAGCAAGGCAGCGAGGGAAAAAAACAGCCTATGTAATCACCAGACTGACAACAGATTTGAAACCATCTGCTCTCTTCGTGTTAATCATGTGTTTTTTGTTTTCCACTAACATCCATTAAGACTTAAGTTCAATTAAACAGCGGGGCCTATTTACCCTTTTGATAGCTCTGCCTGTTGGTCTCCCTCACTCAAGTCTCGCCGCGTCCCGCCGGGATCCCTGCGGCTCCGCTCGGCTCGTCCTGCCGTGGGCGCAGGGGCTCTGCTGTCGCCTCGGGCCGGGCCGCGGTCTGAGCCCTCCGGTTATGGCCGGCGCTGGGTAGAGCCCGGGGAGCAGCTGCCCCGGCGTTGGCAGCTCCCTGCGCTCGGCTGCCCTCGGCCCCGCGTCCTCAGGCCGTCCCTGCTCCCCGTCCCTGCTCCCTGTCCCTGTCCCGTCCCTGCTCCCTGTCCCTGCTCCCAAGCAGCCACATGGTTCCACCTCCCGGCTTTGCTGGGCACCAGCTCCCTCCCACCCTCCCTGAGCTCCTTATCCAAGACAATTCCTTGGTGCCGCTCACACGCTGCAGATGGGGTTTGTTCTTTTTTAATACAATTTACAAGTTTTAATACAAATCAAATATTTTTTTTTACATACATCCCCCCAAAAATTTAATATAAAATATACACCATTTAAAAACCTCTTGATGTAGGAAATTTCCTTCCGAAGCCGTGCAGCCCGGCCCTCCGCCCTGAGGGGTGCCAAGGGCAGGGCCCTCCAGAAGGCTCCGTTCGGACACCTCTGCTCCACCCAGGTCTAGTAGGGCAGGAGGGTGGGAGAAAAGAAACCCAGAGAAGGAGACCTCGAGGCGCCTCCTCTGGCCACGGGGTGCCCCGGGGGCTGCTGCCTGTTGTCACCTACAAGTCAGCGGCCCAGAGGGGTCTGGGGGCGGTTGTGGCTCTCGGAACAGCAGCTCGGCGGCTCGGTGCCTCCAGCCCAGCCACGCAGGAGACGTGTCCTACGTGTCCTACATGTCCTACCTGCCAGACAACCGCGGAGGTGGAAAGAGCAGTCGCTTTCCTGGCCCCAGCGGTCACAGCTCTGGACCCAGCCCTTAGTGCAGGGAGAGGAGCTGGTCTGGGGGCGGTTGTGGCTCTCGGAACAGCAGCTCGGCGGCTCTGCCCCAGCCCCGCGGCGGGAGGAGGGTATTGCCTGGAGACGCGGGTTGTGCGGGCTCCCCGCCCCTGCGCGAGCGGGAGGAAGACGAGGGCGAGTGCGAGGGCTGCGCCGGGCTCCTACAGCCCCCTGGGAAGGCCCAGCAGCCGCTCGGTCGTCTCGCGCTGAAGGGAAACAGCGGCCGCGTAGTGTGGAGTTACACTGGAAGCAAAACCAGGGCCAGGATTTGCCCCGGTGAGTCAGAATCAAGAAGGGAGTAAACGGCTTCGCTGGCTGTAAGGATCCAAGCCTAGGAGCTCTCCTGTGGCCCCGACGGCCAAACCAGGTCGGCCTGAGCGCGCCGGGGCAGCAGAGAGCTCTGACACCCCAAGTGCAGGCGCGTGGTGTAAAGCAGGGCTCGCACCCACGCAGCCCCGCGAAACGTTCCCCCAGGAGGAGGAGAGAAGGAGCCCTGCAGGGAAAGAGGAAGAGCTGGGAGGGCAGCACAGGGGCAGGAGCCTTCCGAGCTCTCGCAGAGCTGATGGCGGGGGGGATCCCTGTGCTTGGGGAGCAGGAACGGGCACTGCAGTCGCCTGCCTGGGGAGGGGGCACCCCCAGCTCCTTGTTCTTTAAACTGGGAGATGCAGAGACGCTGTCTGCAAAGACCCTTCCTCCAGGGCAGGACAGGCAGGTCTTAGCCTTCATCTCCAGCTCCAGCTACTGCTGTTGCCCTCTCAGGTAAATACACAAGAGGAGGCCAGCCCCAAACCTGCCTCACGGCAGCTCATCTAGGAGCTGGGAACGGATTCAAGGGGGCTGCAGGACGCTGGGCCGTGCTGCCTCCCTGCGGCCAAACTGAGCTGCCTCCAGCTCCCCACGCACCCAGTTACAAGGGTCAAACACAGACAGTTGTTCTTAGGGCCCTGCCTCATCGCTCTTCTCGACAAGAGCCACACACGGCAGGAGCAGCACCGCACAGGGCAGGGCTGGCTCGGCCTGGCCTGGTGCCAGCAGCCTCCCCAGCCTCCAGCTGGGAGGGGAGCTCCGGCCTCACCTGGCGCTGCGGGGGCTGCAGGAGAGACGGCCCCGGCACCCCGGGACAGGCCGGCGGGTGAGGCCATGCGCAGGCGTGCGCATGTGCACACACATCCAGGAGCGCGCGAGGAGGGAGGAAAGACGGGTTTCAGCTGAGCTCTCGTGCCTCGGCAGCCCCGTGCCTCCCCTGCTGGCCCAGATTCTCCTGGCAGGCCCAGGAAACCCCATCTGCTCACACAGAGGGAAGGAATCGCTTCATTTCAGCATCACCACGATACTAACAAAAAAAACTCTAGTAATAAATAAATAAAGGAAGCGCAGCCTGGGCAGCCGGCAGCCTGCGGGCTCCTGCCAGCACGGGCAGGGGAAGGCTGCGTGCCCGCTGGCACCCCGAGCAGGGCCTTGCCTCGCTCCCCCCAGAGGTGCTCGTGTGGGTTTGCAGGGAGGCACCTGGTTTGCACGGGCGAGGAGAAACTCCCGGAGCCCCCGTGCAGCCGCCGTCCCCGTGCGGGATGTGGCTGTGCAGCCCCAGGGAGCTCGGGCTGGCGCGGTTTAAAACGGAGAATTCATCCCCAGCTTTGTTTCGAACTGCAGCTTCTGCCTCTTCTGGTAACGGACTCGGACCCTGGAGGAGGTGGAGGAAAGAATCAGCATGGAGAAAAGGAGGGCAGAAGAGGCGGTTCCTGCAGAGACGGGCAGCATCTGCTCTGGACCTGGGCCCTACGATGCCAGGAGAGAGCAGGATCCAAAGCCTTGGTCCTGCCCTATCCAGCCAAGGGCTTCCTCTGAGTCCATCAGGAGCAACAGAGAAACATCCAAAAATTCCTCCAGGGACAGAGGCTTCTGTCCTCATCGCGGTTCCCTTGACGCCCCAGTGCTTTTCCTCCCCGACCCCTTCCCGGATCGCTGCTCGTCAGCCTTCCCTCCCAGCTCCGGCTGCTCCCCGTGCTCAGAGCAGCACCGGTCACTTTGCCCGTTGTTAATTCTTGGCTTCGGCCACTTCCCCTGCAAACGCGTTCCGCAGCCCAGGCGCTGGGTGAGGACACGCTTCCTCCACTGCTATTCAATGCCGCTCCGGCCCCACGGGACGAGCCACAGAGAACGGCCCTCTCTGACCTATAACCGGCTGTTCGTAGGCTTTGGCTCTCTCCCTCCCATTGGTGCGAGATAAGGGAATTTTGGTCTCCCTTCCTGCTCCCAATCACTGCCGCTGCCCTGCCCTGACCCTCTTTCCTCCCCTGCATTGTTGAGTCCCGCAGAGGTGGAACGCAGGAGAGAGCCAGGTGATTTACACACGACCATCGGGTTTCCTTTCTCTTCCCCACCCTGTTCCCAGGGCATCTGCAGCCCAAGGCCGGGCGGGCACGAGGTCCCAGCCCTCCCTCCCCAGCCCCTTACCTGATTTCGTGCAGCTTGACGATCTCATTGATGATAACCACGAGGACCAGGGACAGAAAACCCAGGAGCCATGAGACCGGGGAGATGGGAACGGAGTTAAAGGTCAGTGGAGAGCTGAGGTTTTCCCAGAGTTTCAGGTCCAGCGCAGTCTGTGCCACTTGCCCCAGCAGCCTAGGGTCATAGAGGGACACAGCAAAGGTCAGAGGCTCCCGGGACCTGCAGGTCGGGGTGTAGGCTCAGCTGTCCCACCTCCATGCTCACAACAGGGGCCCCTCCACCAGGTTACCAGTGGAAAACCTTCGCCACACGCCAGCCTTTTCCTTGGAGCCAGCGAACTCGGGTGCCGGAGCAGGCCCGGGGGTGCGCGGTACTCACACGACGGCCACGGTGAGCGTCCACCATCGGTTGGAGAGGGGGCTCTTCTTCCAGAGCGGCTTGGTGCGATGGACGTGGGTGATGGATATGAACACTGCGGGGGACGCAGGGAGTTATCTGGCAGCAGGCACAGGTAACTGCTTTACAACACACACCAAGAGCCATCGCCCCGAGGGAGCTGGGGCTGTTGTCCCTTATCCAACCCTCCTTTTGAGGTCCTTCCAGACCAGGCTCCCCACAGCAGTGCCAGGCAAGTCCCTGGATATTCAGACGGGGCTGCTGCAGCAGCACTGTGCAGGGGACAGGGATGTCCGGGGTGGTTCTTAGCCTGGTGCTAAATGCAGATCAGGCAAAGGACCAGAACTAGGAAGCAGGGGTTACCCTCCTCACTGGGACACTGCAAACCCCCAGCAGCACAAAGCTCCAGACCCAGGGAAGACATTTCATTAGACCTAGAGCTGTCCACAGAGGACAACACCTTCACTCTGCTTTTGCCGAGTACATTTGCTGGCTGGCCCTGCTTCGCCAGGGAACTGCTCCCAGGCGCTGCGAGACAGCCAGGACCTGGCTCTCCTCCCCTGCAGAGCACTTAAAAAGGCTTCCAGACCCAAGGCTCTCTCAGCCCAAAAAGAGCTGCTTGGGGAGAGGAAACTGGGTGTACACAGAATGTCAGCAGGGGTACTAGGACTCCTGGGACAGGGAGCATTTTGGAGATTGGAGACTGGTTTGCAGGTGAGCAGAGGATGCTGTTCACAGGGTGGCACTTGTATGTTTGACTAGACTGGAGGGGAGGCAGCAGGGACTGACCTGTGTGCAGAACGATGAGGCCGGCCGCGAGCTTCTGGGCTACAAGAAGGGCATTGGAAAAAGCCCCAAACCAGTCAGGAGCACCGTCAGCATTGCTAGGAAATGAGGGGACAGGGGAAAGAGCTCAACCACAGGGACCCGCTGGCTAACCCGTTCCCAGCAGGGTCACATCCTCTGATAACTGAGAGAACTAGGTGTAAGCTCAGAGTCAGCCACTTGCAAGGGAAATGGGTGCTGTCCTAATAGCAGGAGGTGGTTGGGAGCAAGGCAGAACCTTGCCCCAAGGATGCACTTATGAGAGCTCCCAGCCCTGTGCAGAGATGCTGCTGCTGGGTCACACAGAGCCTGAAGCTCCTTACTGGGGATTGGTGCCACTTAAGAAGGAGGAGAGGGGCAAGTGCTGGGGGGACAGGGTGTGTTGGGCTCTGTTCCTCACCTGTACAGCATGATGGAGGAGCAGGCGGTGAGGTTGAGGCTGGTAGTGTTCACCTCTTTGCAGGACTCATGCAGTGTGAACCCGAAGCAGATGAGGCAGGAGCAGATGGTCAGGCTGAACTTCAGCAGGAAGCAGAAGAGGAAGTAGTGCTGAGTCTGTGAAGAATGGAGAGGGAGGAGGGACGTGGGCAGGTCTGTCTCGCCCTCCCCAGCACAGGCCTTCAGGGTGTTGGTGGCTGCAGGACATCTGAGATGCTGCCACTGAGGACTGCTGTGGGGTGAGACTGCAGTGAGGGCTTCCCATCCTGGCCATGCCAGGCTTTGGGCTAGATGCCACAGACCAGAACTTACCAAGAGGTCTGGGAGGCTAGGGCAGCTATGCACCAATGTGGGGGACAAAGTAGTAGAGGGAAGTGAGAACAATTCCCAGCTGAAGTGTCACCTACCTTCTTGGGAATGGAGGTCAGGTTTTTCCCTGTTGCCATGGTCATGATGGAGCTGTGAGGGGGCTTGCCCAGGAGTGAGATGCTGGAGAAAGGCAGGTTAGTCTCAATGACAAGATCGGGCACTAGAATTTTTATCTCTGGGGGATCTCTAGCGTTTGAGCCCAAGAAGTCTCCTCAGACTGCTTGGAGTATTGGTCCTGATCTGGCCTCTTTTTGTGCAGAATATTTGCATTCCCTCCCCTCCGTGTATGCTGTAGATGTTACACATGGCAGATGCAAGCAGGGAGAGAGAACCTGTCAGTGTGATGGGGTAAAATTTGCCTAGAGTATCTTGAGCTCTGCCTGACACCCTACGCTCTCCATCACACCCAAACCAACACAACAGTGTCAGGATTAGACGATTATTCTCAGCTGGGGGTTCAAACCACAGGATAAGAGAGGCTCTGTGATTGTGGGCCAGGCTAAACAGCAGTACAGAAATGTTCCTGCCTGTGCTCCTGAGCTCCTTGTCAGAGCAGGTGTTTGCAATTATCTTTCCAGCCTCCCCAGTGTGCTGTGGGTCACATCAACTTCCTTCTGCCTTGGACACAGGGAGCCTTGGAGGCTGACCCACGTGTCCTTTGGGTGGGAAGCTTAAGGCAGGAGATCCCACCCTGCCCAGCAGACTCACCTGAGCAGTGGGTAGCAGAAACAGGAGAGCCACACGATGTCTGTGGTACTGAGGACGGGGGGCAGCTGCACCAGGCAGGAGAGGAACTGACCAGAAACAACCCAGAGCAAAGAGCGTGAGCAAAGGTAGGACAGCCCTGTCACCCCAGACACCACCATCCTCCCCCAGACACAGGGACGAGCCGCTGTGCAGCCCTTCCACGTTCAGCAGCTGCTGCAGGGGATGCTTTTCCTCAGGGAAAAAGGGGTGAGAAAGAACGTGAGGTTGAGACCACACAGGCTCTATCTGTAACTACAGCAGTGCTAATTATCAGTATTATGTAATCAGTGTAAATGAGACCAGTTTTGGGATGCACATGCTGTAGAAGCCTGACTGGAGGTCACCTCCCTCCCTCACAAGGCTGTCCCCCTGCAGCCACCCTCATTCCCTCTGGTATCTCTGCCCTCCCAGCCAGGCCAGGGCTCACCTGAATGATGACCAG
Source organism: Crypturellus tataupa (assembly GCA_034781795.1). Lineage (NCBI taxonomy): Eukaryota > Metazoa > Chordata > Aves > Tinamiformes > Tinamidae > Crypturellus > Crypturellus tataupa. The sequence continues at coordinate 404,159 of JAWLRI010000424.1, forward strand.
GGTCAGCTGGCACTGCAGCAGGAAGAGGAAACACTTGCGGATCCCGTATGTTGCGTGTCTGGCCTGGAAGGAAGCACAAGCCCTCAGAGCCCTCCTGCGATGGCAGCAGTTATCAGCTAAGAGCAGCTATGGGCACCAGGGGACAGAGTATGCGGCTTGCAGAAGAAGTGGGAAGGGAGAGGATTTGGACTTGGTGTAAACATAAAGGGAAGGTCTCCTGCTGTGGCTGAGAAGGAAGAGCAGAGTTTAGCTGAGGAACAAGTTTGTTTAAACCTCCTGGCTTTTCTGGCGTGATGCTCCTCCCTAGCACTGCACCATTTCCTGCACAGAGGTCTCTGCAAGTTTTTTCTTCCTACCTCTGAATGATATTTGTGTTCCTTTGCCACATAGCACCATTCCCAAACAATCTTGTATACTTTGGACCAGTAGGGTCAGGCAGGGAGAATCTTTCCTATGTGCTTCCTGAGCAAATGCCAGGACGCACGAGCAAAGCTAATGCAAAGAGCTTAATGAGGACAACTCAACAAAAATGCCAGCATGGGCTCCTGGTTTTGCTCCTCACAATCCCCAGGCAGACAGGGGGAAGCCCAGAGATGCAGAACTAGGGAGGGAATGTGCCTGGCTCACCTGCTCTATCAGCCTGATGATGCTGGTGCTCTCTTCTTGGCGGAAGGACATGGAGCAAGGCAGGCTGTTCAGTTGTCCTGAGAGCTGCAGCGGGGTGAGCTCCTCGGAGCTGTTAGTCATGGTAGTGCTGGTGGCGTAGCCAAAGGTCTCCCAGGAGCAGCGGGATGGGTACAGAGGGTCCAGTGCTATACTGCATGGACAACATTGAGAGCATTAGGGGAAGGCCCCTTCCCAGGGGAAGAAACCATGTTTCACTGCCTACCACCCTGTAGAGTCGTGATGTTCTGTGGATCTGACGCCTCTATCTACTTATCTGTCTTGGTAGAAAAGTCCTGAGCTGCTGCATGAATTCAGAATCAATCTCCCAGACTCTCTATCATTTTTTCCCACAGAGAGCTAGTCAATCTATTTGGGTGCTTTGCTCAAAGTCAACAAATTGATTGATCCAAAGTGGCATTTTCTTTCTTTAACCCAAATGAGATGCACCTAGAACTGCCAGTTGGGGCACAATCTTCTAGCATGCAAAAGTTAAAGACTTCATCTCAAAGATGGAGGGAAATGTCCGGGTGTGCAAAGGAAGCTAGGAGTCATTTGCAAGAGCAAGGCAAGACGGGGACCCTGGATCCTGCCCCACCTGATGTCACTTTGCAGGAAAAGGCAGCTGTTCCGCAGGTTAGCGGAGCTTCCAAGACAGCAGGTCACCTCCCCATACTCCTGCATGATCTTGATCATCTCACACATGGCTGCAAGGTGACAAAAACAGAATGTTATCTCACTGCGCACACAGACAAGCCGTATTTCGCACATATTTTCCAGTTTGGAACAAGCAGCAGATCTTTTAAAATAACCCTGAGATTCTTCAGTCTTGTGCAGTCAGATTCAAAGTTAGATGACACAACTAGGTAGTTAATTAATTGCAGTCCAAGTGCCCTGTGCACCTGCCTTCTACAGGAGCTGCGCTGGGATCCACAGAACTGTGGTCCAGAGGAGACCTCTGCTTCCAAGAGGTCTGTGTCAGACCAGAACTCGAGTATGGCCAGAGTATATAACACACAGGGCTCTAGCATCCAAGAGTCTTGTTAGAAAACGTGAGATACTAAATTCACCTAAATAATTTGAGCCTTAAATAAATTAAAATAAAAAAGCCACTTTAAAATCTGTTTAACAGTGCCCCACTGCTATTCTAAGTTCAAAGGAACAGTTAACAAACCACTCCAAAAGCAGTGCCACACTTAGCCTCGCTCAGAGCCAGCAGTTCCTGCACTCCCAGCGCTACCTCTAGCCTTCATCAGACTTTTCATTAACATCCTCTTGAGGCCTCTAAATCAAAGCTGCTGTTTGATCCACTTTTCCTTCTGTAGCTCTGCATAGTGCTCTAATGAATTTTCTAGAATGCTCTATGCAAAAATAAGTCACACACTGCAGAGATTCTTATGTAAATATTTTATCTGAATGATGGGTGCAGATTTGCAGTGCAGGGAGGGGTCAGATGGAGCAGGGAAGGACCAATCCCACCAGAGAGAGAGAAAAATGTACCCAGGAGCTGAGAGCCTAGGCTGGGTTGTAGCTGCCTCTCACAAGCACTCCTGTGAGTTGTGCCCAAGAAGTATCTAAAATGCCAAATTGTAATGATTTTACTGTAAATTGCACAGGCATTAGCCTGTTGAACACTGAGCTTCTTTCCTAAGTAAAGTAGCATCTCTCAGAGACAAAAAAAAATGTCCTTTCTGCTTTCTGGTCTCTGCTATCAAAATCTCTATAATGCAGCAAAAGGTGCTAACAGCAACTGCCAGAGGAAAATACTTCTGGGAAGTGATTTCTGAGTTATATAAGGAAGCGAGGGTTGTGAGCAGAGATCAAAGTCTCCCAGCACGCTGATAAAGCTTATTTAATAAAAGGCGGTTGCATTTTGGATGTTTGCTTTTGTGTCTCTTATGAATGCAAATGGAAAGAGGAGCGGTTCTTAGCCCAGTTCTGCAGCTAGGGAACAGTCACATGAAAAGGAAGCAAGTTCACCCCCAGGTAGCACAGAGGGTCATTAATATCAAAATGACCCTCCGTATTTTTGGAGCATATCCCCTTCCCCTCATTCATTTCCACACTCTGCCCAGAACAGCCAGGGCAAACAGAGGGTTCACAGGCAGGGAAGGACAGACCTCGTCCCCATCCCACTTACTCTCTGGGGTGCAGTCTGTGAAGAGTGGCACCAGCAAAGGCACGTTGTCTATGTTCTGCAGATGAGGCCTCACTTGGTGAATCCCACGGGGAAGTTTGGCCTGAAAAGGAGAAAGGAGAATAAACAGGAGCGTGTGGGGAGGAAGCAGTTAGCAGGGAACTATTGAAGTGAGAGTTAAAATTCCCCCAATGCAACTTCAAGATACAAATGAAGGTCTGCAGAGAGAACCACTGTAAAAGGTCTTCTGCTACGTCATGTCACTGATGTCTTTGCTGACATGTCAAGTTGTCTATGCTCTCCTCTACGGTCTGTGAGATCAGCATGATCAAACTGTGCTTAGGGATTTCTAAGGAACTTTTACATGTGAGGAGCAGTTACTCTGAGAATCTCCTAACATCTAGCTAGATCTGCTCTTTCAATTGCAGCCACACTGACACCCAGAAAAGGAAGAGTTCTTGCTTTCTGAACATAGGCTTAATATATTCTTAATCTGCATCTCTCTGATATTTCTGTAACCTCCACTGAGTGTGTCTGAGCTTTCACAAGGCAGGAAGAGCATGTCCCACACCCTGACTGATGGATAGCACCAGCCACAGCTCGGGGCTGCAGGGCAAAAGAACTATCTTCTGCCTCCCTGGAATACATGCATGTTTCCACCTCGAGCTGAGCACACGAGAAGACCCAGATGGGCTGAGATGAGGCTCTCAAGGCTGCTCCATGTGGTGATCTCCTGAACTCTTCAGAGAAAGGAACAGCTCAGCAGCAGGGGAGAACCAAGAGAATCCCAGGCAATAGCTTCTAAGCTGGGGTGAAAAGGGGAAAATCAGGATTCCCAACAAGAACCACTCAATCAACTTGCTTCAGAGAGACGTCTCGGAGGGCAATGCTCTTGGCCACAGCAACAGTGTGAGGTATGTAGAAAAAGGGAGCCTCACCCTGTTGCAGTCCTCCAAGAAGCTGGGGATGTCGCTGTCTGTTGGCTGAAAGCTGATGAGATCCGAGTGCCCTTCCTCCTCCATTAGCAGAAGCCCCTCCACGTCATCTCGAGAAACTGCAGCAGAAGAGAAACACGATAAACAATAAGCACAAACCTGTCTCTGCCACCCCTGTGTGACACCCACGTGGAATATTCACATGGCACTGCAGAAGCCAGGAAACGTGAGGCCTGGTTTTCTAGGTTAGCTACACTCAGATCCCACTCAGTCATATAAAATGCAGTATTTTTAGATGACTAATCTGTTCAGAGGTAGAAATGTGAGTCTAGTCTCTGCTCTTCTGAGACATGACAGTTTATCTGCTCATCTTGTTTGCTTCTTCCAGGGAAAAAAGAGGGAAGAAATGACCCTTGAAGTAAGGAAAAGAGTAACTCACAGGCAAAAGACTGACCCTCAGTGGCTTGACCAGAGCCCCAACAAGAATCAGAAACAGAATGAACATTTGTACAGTCATGACTGCTGGTGCACAGAGGGAGGTTTGTTTGCAACAACTGCTTCACTGAGGTGAGTAGGAATGCTGTGAATATACAACTCTTGCTCACACATACACACACCTCAGGCCCATCCAGTTTTGTGCTCAAAGCTCTGAAGAATCAGGTATCTGGTGAGGACACAGGAACCTACGAACGGGTTTAAAAGAACCATCCAGGAAACACGTGGCATTCAAAGGGGCTTAGGTGCCGTTCTCTCACCCTGATGAAGGTCGTCGTGCAGAGAGCCAGCGTGGCTGGGGCTAGAGGGAGGAATCTCTGAGCCAGGCACATCCCCATTGGGTGTTAAAGAGATGTGGCAATTCCAGCCAGTCTCTAGACCCATCTTTTCAGCAAACACCTGCAGGAGAGAAGACACAAGATTTCAGTGGAGCTGTCCAGGCCAGAGCTTTGCAGAACAATGCCATATTGGGGCCTTAGGTACCTTCTGGACCCATTAGCTAGCTGAATCAGATTAACCTTAAATTGCACAGGAGCTAAAGTCGTCAGTCAGACATGCAGGGGACATGCAAGTTCAGGGGGCTCAGCAAAGACGGCTTACCTTGCTTTTGAGCTCATCTTCCAAGGAGAAGTAGACAAAACGAATGCAGGCATTGACCAATCCATCAATGAGGCGGACAATGTCAAGACGGGCCTGATACTGAGATGAGACCATCCCCATGAAGATCTGTCCGCTCAGAGCCTGGATACAATCTTCTTTCTCCATCACTTCCCCAATCCCTTCTTCAGGCATGCAAACAACACGCAGTCACATTGAGACACGGGTGGCCATATGTGCGTGCAGATAGCAGCACACATGGTGGCAGAGACCACCAAAATAGCACCACAGGGACACAGTTTCCAGGTACACAAGAACATGCAGGTAAACACACACACACACAGGGAAAAAATGAAGAGACATCCATTTGTCCCAGCATACCCAATCCCAGAAGCAGTTTCAGAACATCCCCATAGATGCGACCAAAAATACACGTGTGAAACATGGAGCGTGGAAAGGGAAAAGACAAAACAGAAAATGGATCAGTCACAAGAGAAAGGGCAGAAAGGTAAAGGATTTATGCTGCATAACGTTCACACGTGCATTTTAAACACATCGTACTGTGCTTAAACATGGGAAGTCTGTCTAAAGCAGACAGGCATCAGATTACAAGGACCTGATGCAAAGGAACTGGAACTGGATCATGTTCCCTCCAGTGCAACTGTGCACAGATTCCTAGAGTCTGCCAAAGTCTGGACGACAGGGCTCTTTCACCACCACCACATCAGCCTGTGGTGAATGGGAGTCGGATGCAGCATGAGGAACAATATAACAAAATTCCACACAAAGCTCTCTGCATGTAAGACTTAAAAGTGTTTTGGAAACACTCAGTCGTATCTGCCTCCCAGCTATCTGCAAGGATGTTACTCTCATTTTACAGAATGGGAAACCAATGCAGAGAGAGGTCAAGACCGATTTTTTCAAAGGAGCCTTGGGAGCTATGCAATGGTATGTATTTATTGCTCAGTTTTTACTGCTGTTCTGGAGGCGATGTTGTACAATTTGAGTTCTACTTGGAATCAGACCCCTCAGCCCCTCAACAAAATCCGTCAAGGAAGAGCAGTCACATACCGTCAGGCATTTAACTCCTTTGAAAAACCCAATGTATGTGATTTCCATAAAACTGGAGAAACAGCAAGCCAAGCATCAAAATACCCAGAAGTCTTGAATTTCACTTTCCTGCTCTAAAGAACAGACTTCCCACAACTAGAAGTATTTCTTTGCAAGCTTCAGTAACTTGGCTAGCAACATACTTGCCAGCAGCTAAATCATTATTTCCTCTGGAACTGCACCTACTTCAGAAAAGTTCAGTTCTCCATCTATTGCAGAAAAGTTTAATTCTCCATTTACCACAGAAAAGTTTAGTTCTTCATTTCCATGTGCTGCTCTGAGTAACACCGTTGTCGCTGCTCTACACTGATCAGAAAGTACCTGGCCTAGCAGCAGCCCTAAGCACAGAGACCAGAGGAGGAACGTACCATCCGAGCTCCAACTATTCCTCCGACTGCTCTGCTTGATGGGGGTGGTCCCGGGGAGCTCGCAGCAGGTGAAGATAGCGCTCTGCCCGGGCACCTGCACCAGCTCGATGCACTTGCCGTTGAGCTGGGAGGACAAGGCGCAGTGCATGGGCTTGTAGGCAAAGGCAGAGCAGTACCCCGAGAGGCAGGCCCGCTGGTAGAAGTCTAGCACCTTCTTCCTGCACCAGAGACAAAAAGCAGACAAAGCTGGAGAAATGTGTTGCCTTGCTGACTGCATACAAGGAAGTTCAATGCAGATCTCACCAACTGGGTGTTCGGAAAAATGTGTTCTGTGGGCAGTGGTAAGAGACTCTGAAAAAATCCTTCTTTGTTCCTTCTGCATCCCCTGAGCTACAGGCACTGCTGGGCAGCAAAAACATATTCCAGCAGGGATAGTGTTGAACATTTCTGACTGCTCATTTGACAAATGGATGAACATGAATGCAGTACTTTGTGAATATACTTATTAATATAATATGCTCTATATGTTTGCCAGATGACTCAGTAAGTTCACTTACGACAGCAGAAGCTTAATTCATCAGAGGTAAAGTTTATCTGTAGGCAGATAAACACCAAGGAAGGAACTGACAACCCTGACAAGAGCATCCATAGCAGAGAGACTTAAAATAACAGACTCTTCTTCCATCCTTCATAGTCTGGGTCCCAGGTATGGTATTTGAGGTCTCCAGTTAGTCAGTCCCTTAATATACAATATTCAGTCCCTGAAATAGTGTATATTTCCTTCTTTATGGTGAACTCACAACAAAAACTCCCTAAATGTGGTATTTTTCTTTGGCTTCTAAGATGATAAATATTCCAAAAAGGACCAGTTGGACTTATGTCAAACCAAGGATAAGCAGATTTAGCAGAACAATGTGCTGCTGTTCAGTGAAGCCAAATATACTGGTCTACTCAGCTGGCAGGAACATAAATTCAGCCTATAGATGAAGATACGACAGACTGTCAGATGTCACTGCAGGGATTAAAGGATGCAGTGTAGTATGGAGTGGTTTGAAACTATCATCAGCATGTAGAATTGATCATTTTGCATTTTATGTAAGATAAGGCATTTCTGGAACAGACAAAACTCCTTGCCATTAGCATATGACCTGTCTAGAAATCACAGTCCTCCTATATGCTACAGTCAGTTTCCATTTATAAAGGGCTGATATGTTAACAGATGCAGCAGGAAATGTTTTACTGTGACAGTCCAACAGGTTGCTTGTAGCTGTCTAATCCTTTACACTGCTATGCATTTCACAGAGGATTGCGAGCAGAGACTGCTCATGTTCATAACATACTTCAAGCTTCTGTTAAATAGCTTAGCAAGCATCAATAAAGGGGGAATTTGAATACAGAGTGACCAGGTTCCTTCTGCAGATCAGCAGAAACTTCTGAATGCACCAAAGAATGAAGCTGCCCACCTGTCAGAGCCGGAGAGGGGGTAGATGTCAGTGCCATCCCAAAAGTCCGTGCAGGCCTCGAGGATGATGTCGGCCGTCCCATGAGAAAACATCTGCTCGGTGCCTGAAGTGGGAGAGAATGAGTCAGGAGCAGCACTCCTGCAGGCTCCCAGGAAGGGACTTCACACCTACTGCTCCTCTACTTCTTAAAACAGTGTTCCCACAAAGTGCCTGGATCCCCTTTCCTCTGTTAAAGAGTTTTAAATCCCTGGCAAGAAATTATTCAAGACTGGATGAGATGTATTCAGCTGTTATTTGCCCAGCCATGAGTTTAAACAAATGTAGCCAGCTCCTATTCATCCCTTACAGTGTGTAACAGCCCTCCTCCTACAGAAGCTGTTCCTCTATTCAGTACAACAAACACGACGATACCCTCGTGGGCTTCTTCTCGTGACAGAATAAGCAGCAGTGAGGAGACTATAGGAATCAAAGTCTGCCAACAGAGGAAAGGGCACTCGATTTTAGTCTGGGAATGGACCTAACGGGTAGCAACCGTTCTCGATACCTTCCATTTAGGTGGCAGATGATTTAACAGCGTGATATGTTAAACAGCAGCCTGTTTCACAAAGGATTCTGGGAACCAATTAAATGAGGATGGGTCAAAAGTTCAAAATAACAGACTATAAAAGAATAACTCACATCTTGACCAGCGGGAGAACTGAAAATCAGTGAACTCCAGCGCTTGTTCTATTTTTGCTTCTGTTACTTTATTCTTTAATACAGACTTACAACTTTTAAATGCCTCTTGCAGGCTGGAGGCTTTGGGTGATAAAGGGTCACCCAAAAGCGTGAGATGATACTTGTCTGATGCAGGACCCAGGCACAGGACACAACGTAAAAGATGCAGGGCTGCCTCCCCTCCACATTTCCTGTTTTGTTTGTGCTGCCACATTAACATTGCACGCACGTAGACTTCCCTGTCTAGGTTCCCTCCTCCAGCTGCTCTGTGATTTTGACCCCAACAGCTTCAAAGCTGATCTAATGAAAAAAACATCACTGCCAAGAAAAATGAGCCCAAAGGCTTCTTGCAGGCACTGCTGCTGACTGCAAATGCTCACACTAGCTGGCGAAATCAAGAGCCAAGAATACCCACTAGCATAAATCAGGCAGGGACCTTCAGGAACACTGGAGGATTTTCCAAAACACAGCAGCTCTCTGCTCTCTACTATAAATAGACATCACACGCCAAGTTTATCAGCATAACAAACCTCCAAAACCAAAGGGAGCTGTGTGTGAAAGAAGGAACTTGTTTCAGGGACACAAAGAAGTACTTGTGTGGGGCCCTGGTTAATTTTATTATATAAACACCTTGCTTTCCACCTTGCTCCTACGCTCAGATAGTTATTGCTGGGAAAGAAGAAACAAGGGATGTTCATTGATTCCTATAAATCCTATGCCCTGGGCACCTGGGAGGATGTCCATCCACTCACAAGGGCTGGGATCTGAGCTGTGCAGCTATAGCAAGGGAGGACAGGGAATATCAGTCATTTTACTCCACTGAAGACATTGGTCTTCTATTTCCACGTGGATATTAAGCAATGGGGAACAATGGCCAAGCACATTTTTCAGTGGAACATACAGATGAATTACCTCTTATTTCTCCTATAAACTATAGATTTTATTATATATCTCCTTTTAACTTGAGCACATGATGGGAGCAGGTGGGTTCCAAGCCTTGTTCACAGGTATTAATTCAAGAGAGGTTAGTTACAGTCATCTGGTCTGACTCTTCCACATCAAAACAACCATGTGTTTTCACACAGTAATCTCTGCATAATCCATTATTTGTATCTGCAAGCATTCTAGAAAACTTCAAGTGATAAAACACTACTGCATCATTATGTGAAAGGTGTGTCAATGGTTAACTAACCCCACTGGTAAAATTCCTTTTACAATTTACTCTAGACAGTATAATCCAGGTCACATACGTACTCGTCTGAGCTCCAGCCTCTGAACTAAACCGTTTAAAAATGAGGATAAGGAGTTGAAATGAGGCAATGGTAAGAGGTTTTCTCTACACCGAGAATCTCTCCATTGGAAAAATTTTGATCAAAAGGCAAGACAGAAGCCATAAGGACAAATGAAGAAGATTCTTCACACATTAAGACAACAGTTTAAGAAGAACTGGCAAACAGATTAACCATATTTCAGATTCAACATAGAACAGATGCCAACTCCAGAGACCCAAGATCAGTCAATTCATTTACTATTAAAAGACCAAGAGCTCTTAGGGGTAAGTTAGTAAATCTTGCTGAGATGCTTTAAGACTTCACTATGGCCAGCCATGCATCCCTTCCATCCTAGCCCATTCCTATTAGAATAGAAAGCAGCAGAAGGAATGGAAAAGTCAGCATGGCTTCAGGCGCTGCACATAGTGTGATGTATTAGCTTAGACTACAAAGATAGTGATTTATTATCTTAGCTATCAGACAGACTGGCAACACTAGGTAAAACTTGGGGCAATACTCAACCATGTGCAGTATTAGTTTCTCTACATTAATGAAGTCTATTCAAAACCACATTAAAGAATTACCTTGTTCTACTCTGCTCTTTGCTCACAGAAAAGGCAGCAAAGTCAAACAGGTTTCCTATGACCTGTCTAAGACTATCACCCCATAGGGACCCTGGGCTGTTCCAGTCTGATATTTCCTAGGTTTCCTATGGAAAAAAATCCTTCCCTCCTGAGCTTAATGCCTGAAGAAGAGGCAGCCTTACTGGTGGTTGTGTCCTTCACAAACAGGTTAATCATGTGACTCAGAGGGGGTCTCCTCTTCGTGATGGATGAAAGCTTCCCCAGTATCGTCTCTTTAACCACCTCATCACTCGGCAAGCGATATAAGGCCAAATAGTTCTCCTGCTTGAAAAGGTCTTTGGCACCTGGCATGAAACCTTAAATATGAACGTGAAGAGCAGAAAAATTAGGCTGTAACCAAAGCATAAGACAAGTCCTCCCTCCTTCTTCCACACCCTCCACTTTAGTTTTCTCTTATTCTGACATCTCCCTAGCAATAGGGAGGTGAGCTGTTCTCACTGTGCATTTACACCAAGATGGTTCGATATCTTTGATGAAAAGCACTCAGAATGACTAGGTGTTATTAGTAATGACAGCTTTTATTCTTCTAGTTCATTGAAGAGAGGAATTGCGACACTGAAGAACAGGCATAGAAAAGAGTTCCAGAACTTTCAAATATTAATCCTAGTGTTGCCTCTGATCTCTTATGTCCTCTGTGCCTCAGTTTTCCCATCTGTAAATGAACTGAGGTACTTCATATCATCTGTACCTAACATGTTGATAAAGCAGTACTGTAAAGACAGGTCACCTATCTGTCCATTAGGAGCTGTTCTTTGTCTACTGATAAGATTGGTAGTCTCACATCAAAGGAACCAGGGCTGGCTGGAGGTATCCTTGAGGAAATCTGTTCCTTGAAATCTATTCAGCATCCATAATAGCTGAACTTGCCAAAGGCAACCTTTTTAATACACTCTTTTAGCAGCTCAAAACCAAACGAGTTAGTTCTGTAACCCTCTATGGATTCAGCCATCTCTCTGCTGACAGTTCTGATATCTCCCTGTCCACTCCTTCCGCTTCTGCTTACCTATTAGCCTGGCGAGCTCACAGAGGCCCCAGGGCACGTGAACAGGCAGCACAGCGTTGTGAGTCTCCTGCAGGGCGATGTTGCAGAGGTGGTCGGAGAAGCGGCACAGACGCTCCGTCACGCTGGCATTGCAGAGATTGAGCAGCACGTTCAGGCCCAGAGGCTTGAGGGAATTCAAGTGCATCTGCCAGTTGGAATCATCAAACTGGATGCAGGAAGGGTTCTGCTGGTCCTGGGACAGGCTAAGCATCTCCAGGTGGTAATCACACACAAAGTCTTCAGCCTCACAGGCCAGCACCTCACTGTCACCACCACCAGCCTGGTCCAACAGGTAGGAAAATTCTAGCTGTTACAATGAACACAGCTTGTCTTCCTCAGCCTACAGTCTCACAGGGCACTCCCAATTAAATTTCCAATTAACAAGGGAGACTCCACAGGTATAATTCTGTCTTAAAGCCCTACAAGAGACTGACTGTACCCTTTCTGTTTGACTTACCTGAGTGTGCTCCTCCTCTCCACCCTCCGTGTCCTTGCTAAAACTCACATTGGACCCAGAGGGATGCTTGCTTCTGCTGTTTGGCTTTCGGTGGGCATGGGCATCGGGAGCCTTTGGAGGGTCACTAGACCAGTTGTTTCTCTCTTGCTCATTGGTGACATGGACTGTGTCTGCCAGGGGGCCAGAGAGCAAAGCATCTCTTTCATGGGGCTGCAAGAGACCAATTAAAGGAATGGTGGAGATTCGGTGGTTAAGCAAGAACCACAAATGATTCACATGCAAAATGGATTGATGTGGTGACAGAGAGAAAGGGAAGAGAAGATGCTGCCTTGGGACTCCTGAGAAGAGAATCTGGTCCTCACTGCTTTTTCATCTTTCAAGTAAAGGATTATGGTCACAGGACTTCTCTACAAGCATAGATTCTTCTGCTCTATGCAACCACAAACCCCACAGTTCAGCAACCGCATTCAGGAACCCGATAAGGCTATTTTGAGTAGGTCAATCAAACTATGTTTGATGGATTACATAGATTACATAACTCTCACCTCTTCTTCCATCTCAGGGTGGCAGAAGGACCGTGTAGAGAGCTCATCAGTCAGGTCTTCGTGGCTATCATGAGGTGGTTCCACCTTCCCACTGAAGAACAGAACAGTCTCTGGGCTGGGGTTTGGCCAGGAAAGAATCCCCTGCTTGTCTACACAGCAGAGCACCTAGAATATGCCACAACACCCACAAGAGAGTAAAAACATGTTTCAGTGTTTATGCATAGATTTAAATACTCAAAAGTTTAACAAACACAAGGGAAGATAGAGAAGCCACTTCTCCAACCACTTTCTGCCTGAAGAAACCCTACCTATTGGAGAGTTCCCTGCTCTAGCAGGATTGATGGCTTGTTTAACACCTATTTTATCTCAAGCTATTGTAAAATTAAGGAAGGGAGAAACTGCTGAACCTGTTTCACCAGCTAATACCTTACTGGGACCAGAACCAGCTAGTACTCAAAAAAGATTCAAAATCAGAGATGGAAAATACAGATTTCCTGTTAGATACCACGGAGTATCTCTAACCAGTGCTTTTGTCTTTAAAATACACTGCTTGGACAAGACAGTTGTAAACTCTTCTATAAAGAGAAGTGCCTGAGAGGTCTCCACTCCGAGCATGGTGAATTGATCACTAGTCTGCGTCTCGGCAAGGACAGTCTGAATGAAACAAATGAAGCTTCATGCAGGGTTTCTCCTTCAGAAAAAACAGCAATACTCACAGTGACGGATCCCAAACTATGGAGCAAGCTGGAGGTGAAGCTCAGAGTTGGAGATTTGCCTTTTAAGACACACAGGAAGTGGCTCCAGATACAGCGTATCATTTCCTGACAAGGAAAGCAGAGGATATCAGGCAATTAAAGACTCATTGGAGAAAGATGAGGGAGGAGAAAAAAAGGAATGGAATATGGAATTACCTGTGTTCAGGTTCAACACAGTGTTACACTGTAAGATAAAGGTCTCTTTCTGTGAGACACAGATAACTGGTTGGGTGTTGATTTTTTTCTAGGAAAAGGCATTTTTTTCCCCTCTTAAAAAGATTCTAACAGACTGTTAATTGCTGATTTAGACATCCTGGGCTCCCCTCTCCACATTTGATCTTGGAGCTGCCCCCATGCCCTCTGTTCTTTCGTTTTGGCTTGACGAAGGAGATTTTCCTGCCACAAGCAAAATACTTCACTGCTTTCTGACACACACCAGAAAAAAAGGTTACTTCATTCCCATAGCAGCTCTGAACAGCAGGACTTGAGAGGCACTTTCTTCCGGACAGAAAAGGCTGATTTCAAATCATTTGCAATATTCAGAAGAGTAAAGCTGGACTTAGTATCAAAGTTACCTCAGTCCCTGGTCAACAGAGCAGCTTTTATGTGGGAAGGTGCAGGAGAAAGACATGCAACCTGCACGCATAGCAAATTAAAGCAGCAAATAACTGACAATAGACAACTGGCACAAGCAAAAGGGTTTAGGACCAAGCAGGAGATCAGAAAGGAAGGAAAAGGATTTCATAATGTTCTGCAGTGAAGATGGAAGAAAACAATTCATAATAATAGTACCTGAGAAGATACCATCTCTGTGTAGCTGCTGAGAGTGTCCTCTGAAAACTTAGCAAGCTGCAGCAAGAGAAGAGACCAGTTACTATAATTGTGCTCAGAAATGTGGCATGAGGAACATCCCTCCCTAAATACTGTGCTTTCCAGAGCAAAGAAAGCCTGAGTCCTGCAATGGGGGAACTGCTGTGCTGGGACAGACCAGCCCAATCCATCAAAGCAAAGGATTATGTCGTTGTCTCTTTGTGAAGCACAAGCGAATTGCTTGGTGCTGTACATCACAGAATGAAGACACAGTCCTCACCTCAGTGTCTAGAGAGAAAATTATAGTTATTAGACTGAGAGGAGGCTCTTTCTAAATGGTTACTTTAAAACAAAAAGAACCAGTATTGAGTGATCTAGATTTAAGATATATGTGTCTGTTAAAAAAGAAAAAAAAAAGAGTTTAAAGAGAGGGGTTGGAAAAGTGGGGTATCTGGAACACAACAGATACAGAGGAATGAAGTAATGTGAATGGAATATAAATAGGAAACAAAAATAAATGCTTTACAGCAGGGCACCACCTCAGGGTTCTTGGAATTACAGTGAAAAATTTAGTAACTCAAAAACTGTGCAGCCAGCACAAAGGGATTCCACAGTAGGTGCAATTTTGAGAATTTTGAGTAGGTGCAATTTTGAGAACCGATTAAATTTAAGTAGCTTTTTAGGATAAGTAAACATGGCAATAACATTTGTATGGAGCAAAACAATGCCACAAATAATAATGTACCAGTATGGCATTTTAAATAGGATTGGTTTAGCAAAACTCTTTTAAAAAAAAGTCAAGACAAAGCTGATCATAGAAATATTATAAACAGAAAACTCTGAAAGATAATTGGGAACTTATTACAAAAAATTTATTCATTTTTTTTAAAAAGCTACAACTCCACAGTAAAAGTTTAGAAGTCTGGGTTTGAGAGGAGGTGAAAATAGAAATAAAAATTAACATAAAAATAAGAAAAAGCATACCAGTACCTAATTAATACCAGTCCACCACTTCATGAAGATAGTGAAATTGTAAACGATATTACAGGCAAGGCAGACATGTTAAATAAATATTGGTACTCCATACTCCGTGATATACCATATGATAACTATGAAATATTTTCCATTCTAACACTAGCTACTGAAACTAAACATTTTAAAGTCAGCAGGTCTAGACAGCTTTCTGATTATTATTACTGATTTTGAGCACGGCTTGAAGCACGGGTCAAGTCCCAGTGCACTGGAGGAAAGTTAATGTTGTGCCAACGCCTAAAAAGGATAAGGAGAATAAACCAGTTACTGCAGGGCCCCAGACAGACCTAGATTTCAGACAGAATAACAGAGCAGCTGATATGAGACTCAATTGAAAGGACAGAAGTAGAATAACATAACCAGTGCCAAACAGCACGAGTATATAAGTATTAAATACTGTGATACCATTTTTGACAAAATTACAAATTAGATTGATAAAAGTAATTGTTTTGATGTAAAATACTTGGCACTTGACTGATTGCAAAATGCTCTAATTAGTTTCCTAACAAAATCAGAGTAATACAAGAGCAATAGGGTGCATATTAAATAGATTAGAAAATGTGCTATTTGCAGATGGAATAGAAATGGAGGAATCATTTTCGATGGGCTACTAGCTCAAGCAGAAAACTAAATCATTATTGGGACAGACTGTAAATTGCACAAGATTGGGGGTAGTGACAAATGATAAAGAGAACAGATCACTACTACGGAAAAATATGGACTGCTAGGGAAACAAGCAAAAACCATGCATACCACCAGGTACAAACGGGAGGTTGCCTATGCAGGAGCAAAGATGAAGGTTAGGTTTACAGGATGAGGGCTCGATCTTAGAAAACAGCAACTCTGGCAGGGACTTGGAGGCCACTAGAGACAATCAGATGAATGAGACCTAGTCATTTAAAGCAATGGCTAAAAGGTCTAATGGATCCTTTGTTGCATTAATGAAGAAACACGGAGTAGAGTCCAAATTATTCTGATATTCAGCACAAACATACTGCTATTGGAATATTTTGTCGTTTTTGGAGACTCAGAATTCTGCAGCGATCCTGAAACATTGCAGAAAACTCACAGAAAGCCAAGGGAAGGATTATAGGTTGGAAAATATGCTTATAGTGACTCAAGGTGCTTAAACTGTTTATCAGAGAGATTGTACAAGGGAATGTGAGTAGCTACCCACACACCAGGAATTTGACTGAGGTGCTCTTAAATCTAGGGTAAAGGATGTGAAAAGATTCAAGGCTGGAAATCAGACACTACAGCAGTTTACACTAAAATAGAGTGTACATTTTTAACAGTGAAGGTAAATAATTCCTGAAGCAACATATCAAAGGCAGTACTGAACTTTTCTAAACAAACATCAAATTCCTTTCTGTAAGGAATGCTGCTGTATTCCAGTCATAGTAACAGCACTTGAGGCACAGGCTTCTTTAGGGACCACAGGTTTGTGTCATGTAGGATATCTGATTAACTGGTCAAAAGGGTCTCCTATTACCTCAGAAATCTGGAAACCAAACAGCTTGAACATGATGAGAGGGGGCGGAAGGTGGACAGGAAAGTCACACAGGCCAAGACATCGGAGAGGAAGAGGGTCTTACCTGCTACGTTTGGAATGGAGTAGAGGGAAGGAAGGTGTGAAATAGTGAGGCCAAGAGAAGACTGCCCTGGTCAGAGGGAGAAAGACCAAAGCACATCACAGCGGTTGCTCTGCGGGGATAAGGAGGAAGGACTGTGTCTGAGAGGTCACGAGAATGAGTTGCATGGACATATGTGGAGCTGAAGAAGACAGGGAAAAACAAAAGGGAGGTGCAAGTGTAATTGAGAAGGCAACCTGAGATACCGAGACAATGAAGCAGGGAAGCCAAGGAGTTCTGGTTTTTCCCTGCCAAAGAAAAAGGTGTGAGGAGAAAGAGGAAGGTTTCGAGGACAGAAATCAAGGGGTGCTGAGCACAGGTGTAAAGGCAACGAGGAGAGTTCAGTGAAAAGAGGTGGCAAAGGGTCAAAGAGATGTCACTGATGGCAGTAACATCTGTCCTCCCTCCAAGGGCACTCAGGTGTTAAGGTTATGTGTAACCTATAAGGAAAAGAACAGAAAACAGACCTAGGTCCACAGAGGTCAAGGAAGGACAAAAAGGAGAGAGAAACTGTGTCCCAGCACAGGTATAATAGAAGCCAGCAGAGAAGACAACATGGTGCAACTCCTCCCTGCACTGGGCAAGAACAAGAGACCTCTGACACCTGCTAGTGGTTCATACACCGATCAGACTTCCAACCTTCACCCCTCAAACCAGCAAAACCATGAGAAACTGTTCTTACTCCCTGACCTACAGCCAAGGCCACGTCTTCACGCAAAGCCCCAGCACTCAGGAAAAGGCTGCGCAGCACACAGATCCTAACAGAGGCTGCCAGTGATCTCATGTAGCCCATCCCTTCTCAGCAGCCCAATGCTCCCTAGTGAGAGACACTACATGGAATCTACATCCACGCAGAGCCCTCTAACTGAGTACATTTAGCTGACAAGCGCCTGCCTTGAACAAAAAAAAAAAAAAATGAAATGTCTGACCAAAAATAAGTCACACTGTGAAAAAGGGACTTGATGGAATACCCTAAAATAAATAAATAAATAAATAAAAAGAACTAGGATTATGTGGATTCACCTGGTGAATTCATTCTGCTCACTTCACAGAGCCCTTCATATCCCCTGCCCCTTCCCTCTTCAATACCTTGATGTGGACAGATGCCTACCAGTGAGGTGGATGAGGTCTTGCTCATCTGGGCCAAAACTCTGGCTTCTCCAAAGGCCGTAGCAAGAATCCACAGGACAGGAAAGAGCAGTGGAAGGATGGGCAGGACACCATTCACCTGAAAAATAACATTCCTGATTACCAGCAAGCACAGACACCAGGGAGTCAGACTTGTCACATAACCTCTTTTCCACCCAGTGAGAGGATGGGTAAAAGGCAAAGGCAGAAAGGAAGGAAACAGCTTGCAAACCACTGAAAGCTGAGACATGGAGAAGCACAGAAGACTCATGCACCCTTAAGGGATTGTTGTGAAAGAGGACATGAGCAAATCACACCAACTTCTTGCTTTTTTTCCTCCTGAATTTTGGCAGAAACCCTCAGTGTTTTAAAGTCAAATATACAGATGTATATATATTTATTTATATACACACATATAATTTACATACATGCAAAGCAGAAAACTTCAAGGGCTGCCTAGGTGGAATGGCAGGGGTGGAGTTACTGTCTTGCTCCAGGACCCCTGGGCCCAGCATGTGTGAGGAACAACGTGCACAAGATGCTCCCATGTGATGGAGCGAGTTGCTGATGAAAGGAACTAGCCACAGTGGTGCCTTGGGAAGGAAAAATGTAGTAGAGCTCAAAACACTCCCTTACCTGTAGCTGAAGAAGAGTGTACTGCCAGGAAGCAACTCCAGGGGCTTGGAAAATGAAGCGCACAGCGTTGGTGATCAGGAAGCCAGCCTGCCATTCAAACAGAGGGGACACTGTCAGCAAACTGCCAGTGCTTGTAGAGAAGGATTTTTCATTTCCTTCCCCAGCCCTGGGAGACTTTAGGAAATCCAGTTGTTTGGCAGCTGCAGTGCCTCCCTCCCCTCTCACTGCTACATGGAGGTGACTCCATATCTTCGCTCCACTGAACCATCCAGTGTCAGAATCAGTTGCATGAGTTAGTGTCTGGCCACAATTTCTTGTTGATGGTTGCAAATTCTTCACCTTTATTGACAAAAGACAAGCTCTGCTCAACAGCAAATGCTTGAAATGAAACCTACCAGTACAATGGGGACCGCATATTTCAGCATTACTGACTGCACAGTGAATCTCTCATTATCCAAGGCTGTCACAGGACGTGACAAAGCCATTTCCAGAGACCACCTGAAAAAGGAGAAACAGCCAGGGATGTCAGCAGCCAACAAGATCCTAACCCTGCACTTCCCTCCCACGTAACCTTCTTAGCTGACCTGTGCTAGGATGGGGATCCTGCAAAAGAGCAACCAAATCCTGTACTAAGAGCTTTGCACTTGCAATGGTAAAATCGCAGTACCATTAATCAGACTTCTCAGGTCTCTTCTCCCACTTACAGGAGAGCTCCACGCCTCAGTGTGTACTGTACTCTGAGAGGACATTCACATACCCACATCTCCAGTTGACTATGGGGTATCATGTCACTGATGACACATACTCCAATAGGAAACCTATTTTCCTCAGCGGAGACCATTTACTGTCCTAATTATTAACAGCTGAACATTCAATAGCTTTGAGAAAGAGAACATCATCCTCTTGTTTTCCAAAAATGTGGTTTCCATTCCTACTGAAATGGGTGCAGTGATTGTATAAGCGTCCTCCACAGCTCATTCCTGGTTTGTTTGCTGCCAGAACTAGCTTTTCCCAACAAGACCCACTCCTTAGAGCAGCAGCATTTTCAGAAGGGAAAAACTATCGTTCCAGATTAGTCTTCTCTACAGAGCCACAGTCCTGGACCTTGAGTTACAGAAGATGCCCCTGACCAGAGAACTGTGCATTGATCTTTCTGCTCAGACTCAAAGTTTGACAATTGATTTAACTCACCTGACATTATCAATTATTGGGGTTTTCAGGACACGGAAGAGACGATACAGCTGAGGATTCTGAGGCCCCTTCTTCACTTCTCCTCTTGGGGAAGGTGGTGGTGAGAAAGGTGGAAAAAGATCTCCTGGCTCCAGAACAATGTGCTCATCATCCTAGAATAGAAGTCAGATGGTCTCAAGGCTGCCCGACTAGGGCCTTGGTGGAACCCTGCTGTGAGGGTCTGGGGGGTCAGTCCTGCAGGATCCCTCCCACTGCAAGTGACACAACACACATTTGTCACCAGTCACTCTCTCAGCTCTCAGGAATTCATTAACTAAACTGTTGCTTCCAAAATGAGACAAAATGAACTGCTTGTAAGCCTTGAGCAGTGACAAAGCACATCTGGTTATTTCACGAAAACTGGCATTTGGAGTGGAAGTTACAGTAAAGAACATCAGTAAATTTCAAGCTTTAAAGTTTTGCCAATCTTCCTCATGTAGCAAAGTCTATTGTCTTCAGAAGGAAGACACGGTCTGCCTAATAAAGCACTTCCTTGATTGAAATAGAGTTTCAAATCACTTTCAAAATTCGAAGAAATTAATTATACCAATAAGCTGTGCACTGGAAATTAGAATATTAACAAGAAAATGCTGGGAAATATATCTTTCATTGTCACAAGCCAAAGAAATAAGACAAGTGAGTTACCTTAATCCCTCTCAGAGAAGCAAACGACTCCTGGCCTGGCCTCAAAGCAATGACATCTCCTTCTACTAACAGGCTCACAGGCAGATTGACAAGATGACCATCCCTGTAGGCCCAGTGAAGGGACCAAGATGGGGCATAAGGCATGTGAAGGTCGGGGTACATGGAGTCTGGCCATTTCACCTCCTTGCCAAGTGTATCTGAAAACACACAGCACGAAAGAATGAAGTGATGACACCTCTAGAAGGGCCACTCACACTTCCCAAGATCTTCTACAATTCTCCATTTCTCCTTGATGGCTTTTCCCCCTTCCTTGTGGTTCAAAGGCCCCTGCTGAGAAGATGGTCCAGTACAGCAATTTACTGCCTTCTGTTCTGTGTTGTGGTACAACCCCACGTATTCTTCTCTCATCATCTTCTGGAAGGTAGATATGTTTGTAAGATACTCAGGTTTTGAATTATTCCAAATCACATACATAACAGACGCCTACCAGATAACATACAGATTGGCAGCACGTGGCCACATGACAACTCAAAATAACTATTCTGCAGGACAGCACATTTCTCAGTTTCTTTTTATATAACATTGAGTAAGACTAGTAAGCTCAGTGACATATGTGACCAGGTTTGGAGAAAAATCCAACAGAGGAGAAAACCCAGAATGCAAATGAGAAACAAACAAATAAGACCTCACCGTTTATTTTATCAATGATTGTCTGAAGTCTCCTCTCCACCTCTCTGCACTTCAGCCTCTCTTGACGCCCAATCATGAAGAGATCCAGGAGGAGAAGGAGGAAGAGTGCCAGGGCATTAACTATCTCAGCACCTTGGCTTTGTACAGAAGGAAAGAAACCAGAAAGCAGGTGAAGTTTGAATACATGAGCAAAACACACTGCCAGCCACCCACGGAGATAAATGCACACCTGCTCAGTTGTTTATTCTTATATCCCAGAGACTTATGTCTAAGAAAGAATAGCAGGGGAGCTGTTATCATGCTCTTTTTTTTCAGGATAAGTTCAAGAGAAGTTCCAAAGAACCTGTCTCAATTCAAAAATGATCTCGCAAAATACAATCAAGTCAAGCTGTGGCTCATGTGACAGCACAGTTGAACTACAAACCTATGAACTACAAACTTCTCAAATTCAGCATTAAAATCCTTCTTGAGTTACAATTTTTATAAGATCTAGAAACAGAAGAAAGAAAAGGAAGGAAATCCCCTCTCTCCATGAGTCCATTTGGAAGCAGCATTAAGTTTGCTGAAATTTTGTGAGGGGGACTGGCTCAGACAGGGTATCAGTGTGAATATGCTAATGTCGAGACAGAATGAGGGACAACACTGATAAGTTGGCCACACACAGTGCTGAGAAGATATAAAACTACCCCCTCGTTTCACCAACCAGCAAAGGGTATTTTCCTTACCTCCCCTGTGGCTGGCTTCCATAGCAGCACAGCAGCAACAGCACTGCCAGAAGCATCAGAGATGCTCCAGGCCAGTGGAAACAGGAGCAGCGGTTACCATGGTACAGGAAACTGCTCCTCCACACCTCCTACAACAGCAGAGAACCAACATTCACGAAAGGGAGAGACAGGTTTTTAAAAAAGCTGAGTGCAAAAGGGTGACGGCAGCAGCTAACACTAGGCAAAACCTCTCAGAATGGCACAGGGCTTCCCAGATTAGCTATCCGAGTGCTAATGGCTTCTCAGCTGGGCAGGCTGGGTGAGCACTCTCTGCTTGGAAGAGTAAAAAGGCTTCTGTGTCAGGCTGCCCTATGGTGACTGACCCAGAGGGAAGATTTTTAACATTTAATTACGAGAATAAACACCACCACTTTGTATTCACAAGTCAGCTAGACACGGAGGGGCAAGGGAAGGCTGTGTGAAGTCCCACAGCTTCTTCTCTGCACTCAATACACACGCCCAATGCCCACTGCCATCAGGGGCTTAAGGGCTTCCAGCTATCAAGATCATTTTTCAAATGTAATGTTGAAGACCGTAAGTCCCTCAGAATTCAAGCTAGGCTACAGTGCAGCTGCAGGAGAGCAGGGCTGACAGAAGTACACCCTGGGGTAATTCCTTGCTTTGGTCCTGAGGACTTTGGCAGTTCTACAGCCAGCAGTTCTGCAGCAGCAGTCTGGAAGGGAACGCTGCCAACCTTCAGTCAACCCTCCGCTTAGGTTTGAGATTGGAAGACCAAGTGCCCACCCTTGTGCTATTTGGTGTCTCACCTTCCAGGAAGTCACTTTTTTCCGTTCCTTCTGATGTCCCTCCAGCAGCGCTGACAACTGGTCTCTCAGGATCGTGAGGGCCTTCTTTGTGGTAAGGCCCAAACTTGAGGTCATCTCATCCTAGAGAGCCAGAAAAACAGTTCAGTGCTTTTCTTCTGGAGCTTGTTCCTGCCGGAGCAGCCTGTCTCACACTCATCAGGACGAGTCAAACTCGCCATTTCCCTGAAATCTTCTTCCCTCCTGTGAACTTTAGACTGCTGGCTGGAATCAGAGCGCCTTGATAACATCAGGTAAACAAACCGGTCCTGACTGTGCCAGGTAAATACCAAAGTAGAATAGCAAATCATTTATGTGAAACAAGACTGATCTGTAGAGATTAGGGACGACACAAAGGAAGCCTGCTCAGCTCCTGGAGGTTTCACAGGCTTGAGCTGCTATCGACCTGTAAAGACCAGCATGGTGATTAGCCAAAGTGGATGAGTAGGATTTCCAAACAGGCAGCTACTCCAGAGGGAGAGACCACCTGGCTGCAAGGAAGAAAACTGGGATATCTTCACACCCACCCCCATTTTATTCAGGATCAGATTTACTTACTGTGAGCTTTGCTCATCAAATTCTGAACTGTAACAACCAAGCACAGATAGGTATGCTGGAAATTTAATGATACCAAATGTTTCTCTTTTTGTTTTGCTAAAATTATTAATAGCTAAATAGCTAGCTGCAAATATCTGCAAACCTAAACAAGATGTTTCTGATTCCCACAGCTGCTGGGACTGCACTTTGGTGGCTCCCTGGACACGGAAGCTCCCAGATTTATGTGCTAGGTCTTGAATCAGCTTAGGAGGAGACTCCACCATGGGCTCTTCCTTTTACAGGAGGAAATGCTGAACTATGAGAACATTCAGGGCAGGCATTTGCACTTGAAGGATGGCACATGCCATCCAAAGCACTGCCCCCTCCTCATCCAGGGAAGAGGCAGAGGCTGAAAGGGAGCATCCCAACACAGTGCCACCTGGACAACACTGCCACAGGGTGCTGACATCAAGAGAGCAGGGTAAGTGCTTGCATTTCTGGGGCTAGAACACATCCAGTTCTATCTTCCTTTCAAATCACAGAGACTGCTGAGAGGTACTGTGAGTACCAGGTCACTGTTAGTGAAGTAACAAGAAAAGGCAGGCAGGTGGCTGCCTCAGACATCACAGTAGTGGTCGATAAAAGTTCTTGTTTGCTCTTTATGTTTTAATACTGCGCTATAGCTGTGTCTCAGGGAAATCCATGATGTTCATTTCCAGGCTCTGGACAAGAGGTAAATGCTGAACTGCTGGGTCAAGAAAAATCCCTGCTGCGGGAGTCTTTCCCAGGTGGAAACAGATACACAAGCAATGCTGCTCAACTGGAAAACTGAGCTGACAGTTTCATGTGAGTTAGATGTGAGCACCAGGCCAGCATCAGCAGAGATCCAAAGCTATTTGACAAAATATGTTGCATAATGGAGCAAAGAACAGGAAACCCCAGAGAAACACTTGCAGAAGGGCAGATACAGCCACCTGAAGGCACCATATAAACCGCATAGGATATCCTGTATCTTAAAAATGCTCAGGTGTATCATGCTGTTTACACAAAGCAGTCAGGAAGCTTCCCCTCCGGTCACCACCGGTGACATTCAGAACAGCAAACAGTGTGGTAGGAGCTGCAGCTCTTCCTGCCACAAGCTCCGGCCTGGGCTCAGGCTGCAGCTGCTCTTCTTCCTGCTCCACAACTGAGCAGCTTCACAAGGAACATCCTGCGAGAGGTAACCTGGACTTCAGGCTCGTTTGCACTGATGGTGCCATTCAAAACTGCAACATGAGTGTCAAGAAGAGGTACAGAGCTCCTTTCTAAACTACCGCCTACTACACATCTTAAAGAAAAGTCCAAACAGCAAATTCTGGCCACGAAGATGCTAGCAATGCTGTTTAGTTGCAGTCTGTAGAACTGAAAATAATCCTGCTGTAATTTGCATCCTCTGTGGCAGTATTAGGGAGTAATGGAAGCAGTGATGTGTGGTTCTTAGAGGCAGCCCAGGTCCACACACTGCTGAGCTGGTTCCAGCGGACACACCGAGGAGCTGCAGGCGAAACGAGAGGAAAGCTGCACTTCACACCAGTGGCTGGTGCGGTCACACACTCCTAGAAAGAGCGGCTGCCCTAGCAGGGGGCAACGGGAGGAAAAAGGAGCAAATGCAAAGGGGCAAAATCCTCCTGAAATACTTGCACGCCTGCTCCAGTCTTTACGGAGTTACGGGACCATGAGCTGAGTCAAGGCAAGGTAAAGGCAGATGTGCCCAAGGGAGCAAGTGAGAAGGGGCAAGTGGTAAAAGTGGCCGTGCTGGGCAGGGAGAGCAGCAGGGAGGAGAGAGGTGGTTAAAATGCACCTTGGGGAGCCACTGCCACCGGGGTCCAGAGCAAATCCTGCCGTCACAACCAGAGCGGTACCCACTGCAAGAGCAGCCACCCATGAGGCCCTGGTGCCCAACCCAGGAAACACGAAATGAAAGGGACAGCGGGAAGAGCCGTCCGGAGCGCCCGGCACGAGGCCGCTGCGGGTTTTCACAGCAAGATCCGCCTTGCTCAGTCATCAGCTGCTAATGAGGCATTTTTCAAAGCCCCAAAGTCCATCTTTCCACACGACAGCCCTTTAAGCTGCCCCAGAGGGACCTTTTCAGCCTCTCAGCAGCTGCAGCTGCTCTTCCTGCCTCAAAACAGGCAGGGAGCACCCCAGGGTGAGGAAGGCCCTTCATGGGAGGTGGCGGTTCATTAAGAAAAGGCTCAACATTCACGTTCATCAAACATTCATCTTTGCATAGGAAAGTTGCATCTGAAGGGAAACTCAGTACTCTGCAGTCCGCCTATTAAGGAAAAAGCAAACAGAGCAGGAGATCTTTGGTACAAGACGTTTTTATTTTCTGAAGGGAACAAATGCGCTGAAGAAAGGAAGGAAGACGGGAAAGATGAGTAAATGAGTTCATCTTTAGTGTCCCTAAGTATCCCAAATGTTAAATTACTTTTGCCTAGAAACATCAGGAAGGGGGAATCTGGTCTACATTTAGCAAACACCCTATTTTAGGAGCTGGTCTGGCTCCTCAGGAAGGAGATGAGAAGGATTTCATGGCTGGAGGACACAGAACCAGAGACTCAGTAGTCTTTTCCTTACTTTCTCTGCTCACTGCACAGATACCCAGTGCAGGCTGATCCAGAGGCTTATTTAAACCTATAGCCCTATCTGTCTCACAGCGAAAAGGCTTCCCCATGAACTGCAGGACGCAGGATAGGTAGAGAAAGAGCGGTTGTTGCCCTCTGGTTTCCCCTTGACAATGCAGAGCCGCTCCTGAGCAGGACCCCCGGTCTTGCCTGCTTCCCACAGCCCACCTTAATCCTGACAGTCCCTACCGGCTCCTGGTCTCTCCTCCTGAAATTCCCATCCTGTTCACCACACATCCACAGCAGCACGTTTGTTTGCTGCATCAGTGTGCATTGATATTCTGTAGCACATTTGTCAAGCTTTTATTAAAGCAAAACTGGAGCACAAACACCTGCTTTGCCTCACAAAATTCACCCTCCCGGCTGCTTCTGCAGATACCTAAGCAGATTCGGCCCAGCAAAGCCACAGTCGTCCTCTGTCCTCTGAGTGTCCACTCTCTTGCAGAGTAAGGGCTCCTCATCAAGAGCGCTGTGCAATTTAATACAAGTGCCTTGAAAAAGATTGTTTAGGCAAACAGGGGAGCAGAAAACAGGAGATTCACTGGGAGCTTTAATTTGCACAGGCTCCAGTTCTGCTTATCTGATTCAGAGGTGTGGAGAGCCCCTGCCAGGCAGCTGTCAGGTTGTTTCCTTCGTTTCAGGCTGCACATGTTGGACCCCCTTTCTAACACTTCGACTCAATTGCTTTCCAGATTTAAACACTTGGATGAAAGAGCTGGGGCAGCAAAATGTTATTTGTTTCTCGAAGAGCTATTTTGCATTCCTCTGGCAGAAACAAGATGATAGTTTTTAATTTGCCAGCGATATTTTGCAGGCTATTAATCTATTTCAGGGATCATACCTCCTGGAATCCAGGCATTATTCACAGTTTCAAAGCTCCTGAGCAGGAGCGACTCCTCCAGACACATTTGCATTCGGTACCGCAAGTCAGATTCTTGCTTAGGATAAGGCATAGTGCGACCCGCAGCTTTTTTTGTTCCCATCACAGAGGATGGCAGACATCACACACCCCTGCATGCAGTTTCTTGTATTTCTTACTGCAATCCAGCACTAGGAAGAGATTTATTTTTGCTCTGAAGCAAATCACAAATCAGGACCACGGCGGCTGAGTTAATGCTCAGGCTGCCTGCAAATGCAGATTCATTGTACAAAACTACAGAGCAGCAAAGCCAGGGGATGGGGCATTCTGGGCAAATGTCCCATTACAACCTACCCCCTTGGATCCTGTTGTATTTGGTGTCTTTCTGGGTGCTCACCTGGTTACTATTGCAAAGAAGTCTGATTCCTGAGAGCAGGGCTTATCCAGAGACCCAGACTGTGTGAAACCTCCACATTCGCAACCCACATTTGAAAAGGAAGGAAAATCTTTTGAATTAAGACTCTGCACTAAACAGGACACCCAAATTCTGCTCTTGCTCCTCAACAGATTTCTCTGTGGCAGGGGGAAAAATCACAGACTCCTCCGTGCCATATATTTTTACCTCTTTAATGGGACTACCACCTCCCTGCCAACTGGAGGCGTTGTGAAGATTACAATATTCACCAACCCACCCGAACACTACTGGAAAGTATAGAAAAGGAAACGTGATTATCTGCACGATTCAGGGAGCTGCATCAAGCACATCACAGCCCTGTGGGTACCACTGCCTTCAAAACAGGGTGTGCAAGGAAAGGCACCAGAAAGCCCAGCCAACACAGCTATTAAACTTGGTTTAAATGCCACCTGACACAAGCTTGGCAGCCACCGTGCAGCCGTGGGTGGTCTCAAATCAACGGACACAAGCAGAGCCTGGAGCACAGCAGTGCCCAAATTGATGGACAGAGCGATGGTCAACAACCGCCCCCTTCCTCCATCTGCAGCCTCGGGCTGAAAGGCAGCGGGGACCTCCTGTGGGCTGGGGACAAAGGAGCTCGGGGCGCTCAGACCGGGGTGAGGATCCTGGTGTGCAGCAGGGACGGGCCCTGCGGAGCCGCTCCGCAAAGCGACGCGGGATCCCGCGCGCTCTGCCCGGAGCAGCACTGAGCAGCCCTCTGAATCAGCACTGCGCTCGCTGGGAACAGAGTCCATTTTAAGCCAGGCGGTGACATTCACATTTTGCGCCCTCCCTGCAGCAGCGCCGGATGCCACAGCCACGACATCCCTTGGCTCGCGCCGCACACGGCACTTTCTTCCTTGCTCGGTTCAGCAGCGGGGAGCGGGGCCTCCGCTCCCAGGGAGCCAACTCGCTCCTGAACTGCATCGTCCCCAGCCTGTCCCCTTGGTCCTCGCTGCAGCAGCGAATCCCCAGCCATAGTTACCTGCCCGCCAGGCTGCTGGCAGGGCGACACCGTGTCTATGCAGTGCTTTAAGGCTCACCTGTGCAATTTTGGAGCCTTAATTACCACCTTTTATCTAGGTAAGGTATTTCCCCAGATTCAGAAAGATGTTGGGGTCCATCTGCAAGCTGGTTGCAACACAAAATACAAGGTTTTACGCCAGTGCATGGCTTGCTCCAGAGGACGCTGATCTCCTCCCGAGGCCAGCAGTGCTCAGAGAGCCAGGGAACTTCGGCACATCTTTCATCCTCCCCCCTCTTCCCATTTGTTTCCTCCTGCTCATCATTTCTCTATCCGAAAACTTGGGAATTAAAACTATGACACAGCCCATAAGAGGCACTGTAAGACATATCTGAAAGGACAAGGAGGTTCAACAGCTTCAGACCAAAGCACAACAAGAAACAGATAAACTTGAGACATGAAGCAGAGGCAGTAAAAGAGGAGATGGCAGCTCTTGACCCCTCCACTTGCTTTTAGAATTCAGTCTGCAGTTTAATACAGAGCTGCTTCCCCCACCTTCTCCGACATCAAAATATTCCCTAGATAAAATTATCATTCCCTGCTTCACTTCCCAACACAGGAACCTCCTTCCCCAGAACCTCAAAGCCCTTCATGCACTACCACATCAGGCAGGAGGGAGGCTGGGGAAGAGAAAAGCCATTTTGAATCTCAATGCTCAAACTTACTTTGCGGCATTTGCCGAGGTGGGGGATCCAGAAATCCGCCTGCTTGAAGAGCATCTGCGCTGGATTCCTGCACCGCTTCCCCAGCAACTTCCCCTGCTGCTGCCCTCCAGAAATGAGAGCGCAGAGAGGGAGCGGAGCCAGCGCGGGCAGAGCCTGATGCTGCGCACAGGGAGGCAGAAGCAGCAGAGTGAAGCAGCAGCCTGCTGATTAATTCAGCCTGTTTCCAGTCATGCTGCGGATCGGAGGCGGTTCATAACGGGGGAGGGATGAAAGCAGGGGAGAAGAAAGGGAAAAGAGGGAAGAAAGTTTGCACCAGACAGCCCCAGCTGTCTGCAGGAAGGGTCCAGTCGTAAGATGGAGCCCGCACAGGAGAATCTCCTGCCTGCGGAGGTGCATGTGCAGGCACAGTAAGGGCTGATGCTGCCAGACACGGCTCTGTGGAAAAGCAGATGGCAAATTAGACAGGACAAAGTGCTACAAAATAGACCACTGGAGAAGGGAAACTTGAGCAGTCAGGAAGAGAGGGCTAGATAGAGACAAAGAGCTCCAGGACTCCTACCCCACTCCTATATAAATCAAGGGGAGATATCCAGATGACTCCACAGCTTCAGACTCAAGCTCAATTAAAAATCTTATTTGAATGACTTGAGATGGCTACAGGTCCAGCGTGAAGTGTTTCCTCTCTTTTTCCCTCGATAAAGAAAACAGCAAAAGCCCCTCTCGGCATCAAATATTCCCATGCCCTGAGCCACACAGGCTAAAGGAGAAGCACGGGCAGATAATCCACAGCTGAGGCTGTACCAGGGGCTCTCCGATGCTTGGGCACCGGCACAGGCAGGGGAAGGACCCGCGGACAGGGAACACCTCGGCAGAGCTGGAACACAATGACATGGAGTGGAATAAACAGGTATTTGGAGGTGAAGAAGAAATGATCCTGTTCTCCTCATCTGCTACAGGAACACTTTCCTCTGCTGCTAAAGGAAAGTGCCGTGTCTTTATAAATAGGCTTTGATAGAGCTCCTGCTTCAGAGCTGTCCTGATTCTGTCTGGCACTTCCCAGTTCTGCGAAGGGATCATTAAAATTATTATTTTCACACCATTTAGAAAGGGGCAAAGAAGTGACCCAGTCGAGAAACAGGTCACTACCTCGCCAAGGACCCGGCCTGGATAAAAAGGAACAGCCAGACACTGCGAAGACTTTGAGTGCCAGCATTTAATATCACTTTGAAGACTATGTCTCAGCACTCACCTTTTCATTTCCTTTCCTTCCCTGAGATTCAGATGCCTAAATTAGCACAGCCCATTTGGCTTTTAAAGCCAGAAATGCAGACATGAGAGTTCCCAATATTTACAATAACTGCAAGGTAGGATAGATACAAGACAGCCTCTGAAAGAACTAGTTGTCCTCGCTGTGCTGGCACGGAGTCACACACTCGTATGTAATTTTGCAGATCTCTTAAAGCAAATGTCAAAGGGAAACAGTGTATATAGTGTCACTTCAGGAGAGAGCTAGCAAGAGAGCAGGGGAAGACAGCGGGAAGAACCTTCATCTTCCTGTAGGGCACCTGATTTTCCAGACGACAATTTCAAACTGCAGAGAAGAACAAGGTGTCCTAAGGGAATT
Organism: Crypturellus tataupa; assembly: GCA_034781795.1. Taxonomy (NCBI): domain Eukaryota; kingdom Metazoa; phylum Chordata; class Aves; order Tinamiformes; family Tinamidae; genus Crypturellus; species Crypturellus tataupa. Next base: position 434,556 of record JAWLRI010000424.1, read on the forward strand.
ATTTTTCCTTCCCTCATCTTTTCCTACTAGGAAATGAAGCTTACCTGCCCACTTCAACAAAAAGTAAGAAAAAATAAGACCAGCACCAGTGAGATGGTGCCAGAAAGGGGAAACCCTCACCCTACCTCAACCCCTTCTCATCTCAACGCTTGCTGAACTACTTCCCATGGCTCTGTATGTGTCTTCTGGAAACTCAAATGATTGTGAGCAGAAAAACTAGGTGGTCACAGTGCAAGTCTATGGACAACTCTTGTTCTTCATGTGGTAAAGAGATCCCAGGACAACTTTCTCCTGGCTCTGGACCTCCAGCTTTGCAAATAGACTAAATCTCCTTTCTGGTTTCCCCTACCATCTAGAGACCTTGCTCTGCAACGCTTTGCGTAGGGCAATAATCTGTGCTGTGTAACTTCCTCCTGATATCAGCTGGTATCATAAATTGCATCTAGCTGTGCTTTTGTGTATTTGAAAGAGCAGAGCCGTAATCTTAAGATATGAAGATAAAACCACGCGTCAGAGCCAAAGGCAGAGCACAAAGATAAAGAGAAGGGGCTGAGACCTATATAAAAACTGCAGCTTCGAGGAGAAAAGTCTGTGCAAGAGGGATTGGTGTGTGAAAAGCCACTGGAAAAAGAGATGAGGTTTTAGAGAAGCTGCACAGCAGGGAATAAAAACCACAGATACAGTTACAGACAAGATGAAAAGAGGCAAAGGAATTAGCTAGTTTTCAGTCCAGAGGCAGGAATGCAGCTCTTGTTGGACATGCTGGAACTAGAGAGCTAAGGAGCAGCAGAACAAGGTAGCAGCACATTTAATTTAAGAGGGTTTCGGCACTGCTTCCGAGATACTCTCTGCCTTTCTCTGCAGTGCCTAGTTTCTAGTAAAAATTGGCAGTACGTCCACAACACACCTGACAAGCTCTGATCCTCAGTCACTTCTGACAACGGAGCTGTATTAGCTGCCTGGAGCCTGAGGACAAATCTCATATCCTTCCGAGTGACAGATATCTGCTGCGGTTGAGCTCAGAGCACATCTTGTGTTCCAGAAACTTTAATTCCTCATCACACACAGACACTGGGCTAGAGAGATTGCTATCAACTAGATTTCAGACTGGTATTTTCATTTGGGGTTCATTTGATTTTTAGCATTTTAAAATAAACCTAGGACTTTAGCATTGAGCTTACTCAGCAGACTGATTTGTTCCCTTATCAACATATAGGCATCTGAGTTCTTCACTTTGGGAAGGAAAATGAATTCCACTTTAAAAGCAATGAAATGCGGTTCTGCAGTGTTGAAAAAAAAAATCAGGAGCAAGTTCATTAATCAATACCAAATAACATACTGCTAACAAGTACAAACTCACGGTCTTTTCTCAGAATCCAAGCAAAGTAGGTGGTAAAACAAAGCAGTACACATGAGAAGGGATTTTTTAATTGCTACTGAAAAGAGCAGTCATTTTTTTCCTTTCATTTTAATGAAACCTTGGTAAGACAGGAAAGGAGCCTAGGAATAACCCAGTTCCCTGCAACCTACTGCAGCAGGGCCTGGGCTGGAGCTCTTAGACACTACTCAGAAAGCAGCTCTGCACAGAATGATAAATGTTCCATCTTTTAAAATGATCAATACCAGATTAGCCCAAAATGCCATTAACAAGAGGAAAAAAATAGATAATTATCTTCACTGGAATGTCACCCGCGCAGCCGTAAAGCAATTGTGCATAAAACAACACAGTTCAAATAAGTCCTCAGAGCAGAGCAGTGGTGAGAGGCTTAGCCATGAACAAGCCCAAGTCCTTCTCCTCTCATACCCCCCGGAACAGCAGTGCCACCAAGTAAGAAGTCTAACAGGCAAGTGCAGCAGATGATGTGCCACTTTTGGGAGTGATAAACGTGTTTAATACTCAGGTGGCTGCTAAACTGGAAGTACACTGCCAGTTAGTAATGCTATGTGAGCAACATCAGTCTGGATGTTACCTTTTGGGAGGTAGTAGCATGTATAAGGTTAACATTCCCCTGCAAATGAAGGCAGGTAAGTCTTTCTTGCTCCTACTGCAGCTATTCATGAAGATCTTTCTCTTCACTTATTTGAAGCTGAAAGCACAGCAGGGTAGCAAGAGACAGGCTGCTCTCCCAAACAATATACAGATTTATCCGGCACTTTTCTAGCATGTCTTTCCCTGGAAAGACATACAATTGCCCAAGAAATACATGCTGAGCATAAAAAACAACCCAGAATTCAGAGGATTTTATTAGCACATTTTATTTTTAAAAATCTTCTTGTGAATTCAGTCTCTCAAGTAAAGACAAGCTCAGTGTCCAGGGAAGTGAAGACCTACCTTTATCCTCAAAAGAAACAGCACACAAGACAATATTTACTTCACCTGTGTTATTCTCTGATGGTGCCTCAGCCCTAGCCTGCATGGATTCATTCTAGGGATGGGAGTTCTGTTTCTAGGTTCTGTTTAGCCCCCCACCTTGACAGTGATTCCCTGTGGAGGCTGCTAATTGAAAAGTAAGAATTTAGCCACAGCTCATTTAAACAGCTCTCAGGCACAACTGTTTTGGGCCCCTAACAAGCCAAGCCATGTATGAATTTATCATGTGGAAATGAATTTCCCAAACTCATTGACTAGGTTAACTAACATCTCCTAAAACAAAACTAAGCAGCCATTACAATCCACAATATAAAGAAATCACAACTTTGCTCCCTGGTTCTCCCCTACTAATCAGTAGGTCTGCTAAGTGTTTTGAAGATCGTAGCTCTCATCATATTCACTTTAATCGATGGGATAGAAAACATGAGCTGTATAGATTTAATCATTCTGCCACCTCTGGGACATTTAGTGGTGGATCCCATCTACTGATACAAGCAAATACATCCCTAGGAATGTGAAGATCACAGAGCTCCTAACTTTGGTACTAACTGTGGATCATATTGTTACTAATAATGACAAACTGTCGGTCTTGATTTAAAATAATGAAAGACAAAGAAAAGGATTCAAAATTTAAGTTTGGAGTGACTCTTATCATGAGACCTACCTGACACTTCTCCTTCAGGTCCATGGCACCGCGGTTCTGTACGCATGTCCAGCAAGAGGGGATTGCTCCTCAGAGGAGAATTTCACCTACATAGAGATGATCTTGGCTACACTTATCACATCACCATCTGTGGAAACAGAAGGGGAAGCAGTCAATTTCCCTATATTTCTCCCTTTAGGACAAAAAAAAAGCTGTAAAATGAACAAAATTCACATGACATGATTGGCTCTTAAAAGAAGGCGAACTGGGGAACAGAAAGTGGTTTTTATGGTGCAGCAACTAATCTCATTAGTTTAACTTCCCCCGAACTGTCGTGGGTAGATGAATTAAGCTGGCTGCAGCTCGCAGCGAGAGCATTATCGCAGACCTGACACACTTTTGGGCAAGTCTCCAGAAACAGCTGACAAGGCCCTGGATTCCACCAGGTGTTGGCACGGGCTATCACCCGCAGCTATTTGTCTCACTAGTCTTATCTGCCAGGAGCTTTGTCCAGCTAATCTCCAGTGGAGCCTGTAATATTGATTCCTCCTTTGCTGAAAAACCCACCACACCTTGCACAAAGCTCTGCTGCTGGGCTCAGCCTGAGGCTGGCCACCCTGAAATAGGCCAGAAGGCAAAAAGAACAACTTCAGATTACTAGAGACTAGGACATTTTAGCTTAGCAAAACTGTCATTTTCACAGAACTGAGATAGGAAGCAACTCTGGAGCTCACATCCTTATTCTTCCATCTCAACTTCCCTCTGATGTGATACGGCATAAATTTGCTCTCCTTCCATACATATACATCATCTTTACTGGTCAAAACAAAATAGTTGGTGCCTTACTTATGAATAGTCTCTTAGATACTGAGATAGCATACTGAGATATTATGAGATTATATTGTGAGAGGTTTTAGGAAAGAGTCTTTTAGCTGGTTTGTATCTCTTGCTTCTCTTTTTTAATAATCACACAGAAGCTCGGGGCTTGGATATACACTTCTTGTAAATGCAAAGCAGCAAGGAAGTAGACAGTTCTGCAAAGCAACCCCAGCAAAGCCCACAGCTCCCAGACACAAGAGGACTCCGCATGCCAGGCTCCCCTACTCTGCTCTGTACCACACTCCTCTTCAAAGGAGGATTTTGATGCTTCCATCCTGGTGGTTGAAACATGCCACATCATTTCAAGGAAAACAAAAGGCAGCCAGATCTTACGGAGAAGAGCACTGCCGCTGTTACATGCTAATACTTCCTCTCAGGCAGGAAAGCACCTGCATTCTGGGGAAGCAGCAAATATTCAGTATCCAGACTGCAGAGAACTGCCTGCAATACAGCAACCACCACTCACCAATGCCATTTTCTGGCACTTACTTTTCACTAAAATAAGGCACAAGTCCAGACTCTGCCCTGGTTTTCTGTTCCATGACCCTTGTCAATGGGCACACACCAAGGGAATGAAGCTAACGGCAGCTGCTTCACAGCCCTGGCTAATTAACCAGGTCAATTAGCAATTGCAAAGTGAGCATCGGACAAAGTTGGTGGAGCTAAATGACGAAGAGGACTGAGAGTGTGAAGGAAGAACATGCATCTTGGTGTGCTTTGTAACTTACTTGCAGATCTAGCAAACTATTTATGAAGCTTTCCCTCACTTACATTAAAAAAAAAAAAGGAAAAAAAGAAAAAAGAAAAAAAAACTGAATTTCTCTCTGGATCAGGACTTTAAAGGCATAACTATCAGTGTTGTGACCAGGCAACTGGGAAGGCAAAGTCTCAAAAGCAGAAGCAGCAAACAGCTCCTGAGCTGGCTGTGCTAACCCCGCGGCAGGGGCCGTGGAGGGATGGGGTGACGCACCGCGACAGCCGGGCTGGAGCCCTCCCTGCAGCGCACAGGGACATTCTGTTTTAGGCACCAAACTGAAATGTGAGCCCGAATGTAAAACACACCATTCCTTAAAGTTCAAGGCGTATCGTCTGCGCATTTGGGAACACCACCCTGAAGTGCCTCAGCAATGTGAAGCGGGATCCGCTGGAAGAGTGTTAGTCGTGCACAAGATTGGCTAGAAAGAGGGAATATTCCCCACAAAGAGAAATTCAAAAGCTGATATAATGAACACGGCCATAAGAGCTTGCAGAAGAAATGAGTGGTGCCTCCTCATCACTCGTGTTGCTTGGGGCTTCTCTGAACTCTGAACAAGCTACTCTGAAACCCACAGGCAGGTCAGCTTCTCTCACGTTCCCCATTTAAGGTGTGTGCAACAGTCAGATTACAGACATTTCTAACAGAAAATGAAGCCAAGTCTCCACTGTGCCAATCTGCATATACAAACAGGCAGAATGCTTCATATTTTCAGAGCAGAACTGCACCTTAAAAAGGATTTGTATTAAGAGACAAAAATTCGAAACAAACCTAGATAGGTTAGGATATCCCATTATTAGGACAACTGTAGACAAAAGGAAAGAATTGCTACAATGAGAAACAATTTTTGCTACATTTCTGCACCAGGTTTGGTACTGGAGCCACCTAAAATGCAATATGCTGGCTTTATTCTTTTATTTTTCCTCTCCAAGATTTTATCAGACAAAAAGTCAGAACCTGCTTTGTGGGGACATGTTAGTAGCCTGAAGTGTTAAGCCAAAGAGATGCTTGAAGCTGCCCTAAGCAGGCACCAGAGGCTCTGATTGCACCCCATTTTCCCCCCTTTCTCCTCTCTTCCCCTTAGGATGCTCTACACTGATGTCTAGAGCAGCTAATGAAAGTGTTTGAAACACCCTTCTGAACAGCAGAAGCGGAGCTTGGCAAGGTTCATGCAGATATTCACACACCTTGTTATCATTAGAATAACGCTGTTATGCAAGGCACGGATAATAAATAAATTCTGTGCATTCTCACCTTCCATCTAAGGATTGCAAAGCACCACAACTCCCTAAACCTCACCACATCAATATGAGATATCAATGCTGGAACATAGTAAGAAACTATACAGCATGGTACGAGAGGTACAAGATCTGTAACATGACCAGCAAAAGAGAAAGATTAGATAATTAACCAACTGATAGATACTTGGAAAGATGACTTGTGTTTAAGAAGCACTACAAGCTGCAAGTCTTTGGGGAGAAAAAATAAATCAACATAATGACAGAGCTTTCTATGTAGGATCTATCACTGAGACTTTCGTTTATTTACAGAAAATTCCCAAGATAGATGAATCTATAAAAAATGCAAGGGAATCTGAACATCTCTTGCTGCCAAAAGTGAATTCCTCAAAACCAGAAGTCTGATCTGTCACCCAAAATAGAAACACAAGGGAACAGATAATAAGCAAAAAAAGCAGCTGCCTTGCAAAGAGCAGCTTAGATTAGAGCTGATTGCTTTGATATCAGCAGAAATACTCAGCGCTCCTGCTCGGGAATAGCTGAGGCTGCCTGAGAACTTGCAGCCCGGGCACATTTGCTGCTGGATGGGCTTCCCGAGGTGCCCGCGGTGACACTGCCGATTGATTTGAGAGCACAGATCAATTACAGCAAGAGAACTGGCAGCTGCTCTTCCTGGCTACACTATCTGCCTGTGAAGGAACCACCTTGTCAAAACTGGGGAAGCTCTACTTTTTCCCTGTTATAGACAGGGATATAAGTATCTGCTCCACAGAGAAACTGTGAAGTAAACGTATTAGTATCTGTGATGGCAGTGAGATCAGCTGAATTAGTGTTGTGTATGTGCTAAGTATTATCAGCTCAGCAGAGGGTGGATGTCCCAGTTGTTCGTGCCTGTGAAGAATCCATAGGGTGTTTCAGAGAAACGTCACTTCCCAAGGAGCTCAACCTTGAATCAAGAACAGGATTAAACTTTGATGAATTTAAAACCTGGCTTCTGGGGTAAACAGAATTATGCCTTTCTGGGGTAAAATCGTTTTTTATTTAAATCTTATTTGCAGAAAGTTTTCCAAGAAAATTAACCTCTGAGTTTTTCAGCAAAGGACTCGCACATCAGACTCTTGTCCCAAAGGACAGCGGTGACGTAAAACAGAACCTGGGAAACAAGGACAGAGGGAAGAAGAAATAGCTTTTGTGCATCAGTCTCTATCTCAGGTATCTCAGTTATAGGTTTACTTGCAAGATTGTAATTGGTAAAAGAGGATGCAACACAATTACAAAAACACATTTGTTTTAATTTTGTTCTGGTGAGTTAAAAAGTAATTTGACAGATATGATCAAAACAATGAGCAACCCAGTTTACTCTTACTGCCTCCACAGAGGCCAATACTGTTTCAAATTATGCTGCACTAAATCTGGAAGTTATCTGCTGTGCTCATTTTTCTTTCTTAGGGAAGGGAAAAAAAAAAAAAAAAAAAAAAAAGCTTTTGGATAAAGTTTAAGGATATTTTTATATTTTATGATTAAGTTGCTTTTTTCCTTATAAAAACCTCTGGGCCTGTCACAGCCACACATAATCAGCGCAGTTTGAGGTGAAAAATGCAACACAAGGACCAATTCTGAACGTTGTCCAGGCCCCCTGCTCACCAGCGGGGGTGAGACATCACCTGCTTTGCAGCATGATGCCTTAAATGCGAACCAGGACAATTTACAGCAGATGTAGGGAAGGATTCACTGTGGAAGTGATATGTCATTTATCATCACAACTTGGGAATGGTGGTAACCAGGATTGTAACTATTGCAGTTCAAAAAAAGTACCAACATGCCAAAAAACCACAAAAAGGCAAGAGACCCCAACCCACTGCACAGGGGATTTAAAGACCATATTGTATTTACAGCATCTTCTGGCAAATCAATTTTTGCAGATCTGTATGGGCCCACAAATCAAAGCATAGCTTTTTTTCCCCTCTTTATTCCAGATTATACATAAGGGTGCTACACACATAATGGCTTACAGCAGGTGTAAGCACCAACACCTGGAGATATTTAACAACTGCCCTGCTGATGGGACGGATCTCAGGGAGTTCCCCGGTAGAAGCAGAGCACCTGGAGGCCATTAGCAAGATCAAGTGTGTGCACATCAAAAGCAGCACAGGCCTCACGCAGAAAAGCCACGGAGCAGTTCAGCAGATTGTGCATTTTATCATTCTCATGAAAGTTTCACTTTAGTTTTGTGATAAACAACCTCTGTGCCCCGTTTACTGCACAAAGGGGCCCATGGATAATCGGGGTGTTTGAGCCCAGGTGATTCTCATTCTGGCCAGCCCTACAGAAGGACTTGTCTTTTGGCCAATCTTAACAGCCCCAGCCCTGCTCCTGGCCAAGCCCACCCACTCACAGGGGTATAAAAGCACTTAAAAATCCACTTCTTCCTTTTGGGATGCCCTTCTACTTGGAGTAGCTTGGTCTCTGGAACATTTGCTTTGGCCTCCTAAGGCCAGAGGCTGGACAAGGGCTTAACAGAGGTAAGAGTGTCCTCAAAGACACCAGCACTTACACAGTTTGAGCTGTGGTGTGACAAATAGAAGAAAACGGCTTCTTTTCTTGCTTCCCTTTGCAGTAGTAATAATTGTTTTATTGACTATTCTAAAAGTACTAATACCTTAATCTTCTTATCAATTAAAAATGTTGATTTTTTTCCAAAAAGCCCCAGTTAAGAAGCATGTTAATGCAAACTTTACATGCTGAGGTAGAAGAAAAATATAAGTTATGTGCTGAGTTAGAAATATAAGTTATTACTCTACAGAGCACAAGGTATGTTGTATATAAACTAATACATGCCAGTATTAAGTAGTGGGTTTTCTTGCTGTTGTGTTTTGGGTTGTTTGTTTGCTTCTCTGGAAAGCAAAACTGTTGCCAGGTCAGTGAAACTTTTCAGCAATACTTGAGCAGGCTCTTTAGTTTTCCACAGAACAGAGAATATCAAGGTGTAATACTTTGCTTACACAGAAATTTGTATTTTGAAGAAGCCTGAAGTATTTCATAGCTGTTGTATTCCACACAGCTGCATTTCACTGGAATGTTCAACTATGAATTTATGCTACAATTCCTATAGTAAAAAAACAGCTTTTTTCAAAAAACATGCTGTGACTTCTTTCTCTCCAAAGTAAAAATATTATGTATTGGTAGCTGCCCTGGTGATGGCTGAGTGCCATAGGAATCTGCAGCTATTGGGGTAAATTTAGGCACTGATGAGACTAACTTGGAAGACGCTTTTGTGGTATGAGTTGTTGTCCTGTGTAGACTGTGACTTAGATGTGTAACCAGAGCGTGCATGCAGCTCTCCCTGGCTTTTTAGCTACTTTTGGGGTAGATTGTCACTGAGATAAACTGCTCGTGCTGTGTGTGACGGGACTCTGCCTGGGCTTTTGAGGCCTTTCCTTACTAAGTGGCTGGTATTACACGGATAGGGGAAGGCACCTCGGCAAGGGACAGGCAGTGACAGTGTAATCCAAGAATGCCAGAGATCCCATCTGGGAGGCGAAGCCGGTGGGAGCCGAGGCAGGAGGTGCCGCGGATGCCCGTGGAGCCAAAGGACACAACTGGCTGTATTAGAGGGTGCCAGGATGCCCTCTGGGCTCGCAGGAGAGCTCCGTGAGCGGGCTGGAGTCTCTTTATTGGGAATTTGGGACTTTCGTCCTTGGGACCTTCGTGTCCTGCAGGGGACCGGACCACTGCAGCCCGCAATGGTTCCCGCTAAGCCTGCCCGGTTCCCCTGGCCCTGCAGGGAAGGGGGGATGGCGGGGAGGGCGCCGCTCCTTGCCGGGAGGACAGCGGGTGCCCCGACGCGGCGCTGACGGGCATGGGGGGGGCG
>JAWLRI010000424.1:458220-498519 GCA_034781795.1 Crypturellus tataupa
TAAATGTTATTAATACTTTTTAAAATTATTTATTTTTTTATAAATCAAGCTTTTTTTTTTTTTTTTTTTTAATGGTATAGGTTGAATTTTAGCTTAAATAAGAAATTGGTATAATAAAGGTGTATTTCAAGTTAGAGGCTATTTTAACAAGATAATGGTTATAAAAACATATCCTACTTTGAGATTCTCACTAATGGACCACAATGATTTTAACTTCTAAAATAAGTACATCTACCTCTGCGTATATTCTATATACCGCTAACCCATAATTAAAAATGTGCTAAAAATGCCATAGCCCAAAAATGTCTGTCAGGCCTGCTCACCTCAATTCCAATGTTTACATAAGTTACTAGAATATTTCCTTATTTTCAAAACTGTCGGAATTTGTTAGCTGTCACGTGTGATACCTTACATTCTTGTTCCTAACCTGCACTGTATTCTTCTGCTTTGGATTGCTATCAGCACTGCTATCCCTATATATAAATATACAAAATAGTGTATTTGAAGCTTGCAGAAAATGCTGAACTAGAAGGAATCCTTAAGTTTTCTTAAATATTGTTTAGAGTATCCCCCTCTTTATTTTCTTCTGGTATAATCTGGATGCTTGCTGAAGGGCATGAAAAAAAAAAGCTGGTGTAAAGTTTGCATTTATTGTGGAAAAAAATAACTCTAAAAAGTGTACGAATAAGAACAACTTTTTTTTAGCCTATTTGATGAAAAATACACTGCAGACAGTGGGGGGCAGCTATTGCTAATAAGCTGCCCTTGAGCCTTGCCTGCTTGATGTCAGTTCATAGATAACAATTTTGTCACAGCAACAGAATCATGGTGGTGGTATCTATGCTGTTGCTACCACATTCATATTCTAGGAGAAATACAGTGGTAAATATGAAGAGGGATTTTCTGTTCTTGACAAAACTTGCGCACTTCCTTAAAGCATTGATAAAGTTCTCCAAACTGTATTTACTTACCGCTCATTTCTGAGAATGTTTACAGGTTTTCATATTAACTTTGTGGATGAGTAAGCTGAGGCATAGAGATGATGACTTGCTGAACAACATCACTAAAGTTGGTGAAAATTCCGAGCAAGTTCAGAAATTGGAGGGTCAGAAATCTTGCCTTCGGCATATAGTCCTGCAGCATGGTAAGGTTCACTGTCTAAAACAGGCAAACTTCAGAAAAAGGAGCCAGCAGCAGAACCATTACAATTCACTTACACTGACAGGTTTTTGCGGCACACTGTCATTTTGAAAGTCTGGCTCACTTCAAATGTGTTTCAGGTTGTAGAAATTAATTTCTGTCAAGCCTGCCAGATCTGTTTTGTTAATACCCTGAGATTTCTCAGTCATGAACAAAGTATCTCATTTATGTGCCTCACATGATCTTTCCTATAAATCAGGTTAATCCTTCAAATGAATGAGCTGGGAAGGAAGATGTGCTCGCCACAAGCTGAGTGCACCTACATGCTCTTCACGTGCCTCTTGCAGAGACACATGTAACTTCACATGTGTCGAGACCAGGTTTCCAAATCCAGCGGTGAGACACTCAAACTTGCCTCGCCTCTGGAAAGTGCAGTTAGTTTGAGGCATATATGATCATGGTAAAGGGCTATTTCATACAGAAATGCTGTTAGCCACAGTAGGGAAAGAACAAAATCTATAACACTTTAATTCCCAGTCCTTAAAAGTTCATGTTTCCTTGTGGGGAGGGAAGGCAAAGATGCAATCCTGTCTGACTCCATCTGATTTCAGCAGATAACTTGCCTATGATGTCATGGTGCCATTACTGCTCCATACCCACGTATTCTGGACTTGATTGAATAGCGCTTGAACTCTAGCCATTAAGCTGGTTGTTAGTAATCTTGTGGCTGGGCTCCAAAAGTGAGTGAAGACAGTTGACCCTTGACTTGCAATTGTAAAAACGGCTGAGTGAGGAGGAAAAGTACTCGGCCTCGTCATTTGTGGGCACTGTATGGTAGAAGCTGCTTCTATGATATTGTAACCCTGGCAGTATATTGGGTTTTCTTACTCTTTCATTCTGTACCATGCGTGGTGTTGCCATTCAGGACATATAAGCTGCTATTTTTTAAGCTTTGACAGACTATGTGCAGCTTACCCAGCCTTCCCCAGAGAGAGGAAAGGTTACAGTTTCCATCTGTGTTCCCTGATTATCATAGAGGGCTGCAGCAATTAAGATCCTCATTCCATTCATGCATTGGTGGTTGATTCACAAAATCTTGGGGACTGATGTTCTTGCAGTGGTCTGAAGAAAATCAGGTAGCTTGTCCCATTATAAGCAGCCTGCCTATGCTCGGAGCAGGGATGTTTTGAGTGAGTTACTTTTGAATTTGAATAGTTGATACTTGTCATGTTACTTTTTTAGTCCTTTCCCCTTTCACTTCTGTATTTATTGATGTAGAGATTAGTTGACGTCCATATCTCTGCCTGTATTAGGAATTCCAATTTTATGTTCCCCAAAAGAGTCTCTCTCAAGCAGCTGGTTTTGTTAGTAGATGAGTATTCACACCGAAAATGTGCTGCTTTGATATGGTAGGAGTGGGGAGAAAAGAAAAATCTTTGAAGACTCCATTAGGCGACTTGCATTTCTTTTCCCTGTTCCTCCTGCAGTTCGAAGTGTGCTGTCCGTACTGTGCTACCATGATAACCATTTCTGCCTTGATATGAAAGAAGCACTAATGATGTTTGGGGCTATCTTGCATATTAAAAATGTTTTTAAAAGGGGAGAAGAGAGGCACAGAGAGCACCAGTCCGTCTCCTCTTTCTCCTGTCTGCCCCATGGTTGAGACATAGCTGAACGTAATTCTGCAGAACTCAGTAAGTTCCTGTTCCCAGTAGTTGTCAGCATAATTCAGGGATACTTAAGGTTACTCTTAAGAGTAAAGTTGTTCAAACAGTGTTGTAAATAGAGGCCTTACGTCAGCTTCAACTGTTTTGTGTTGTTAATATTTCACGCTTTTCAATGATACACAAACCGGCTTCCCTTGTTGTTAAAAGAATTTTTGGTAGGGTTTGGATTATCTGACACTTCTGTTAGCAAAGCCAAGTTTTCTTCCTAATCTGAGCACACAGTAGACCCTCACCTCAGGTTGTGTCCACACGATTGTTTGCGTTCAGATTTATTTTCTTTCTCTCAGCCTTTAGCAGGATTTGATGGTTCCAAGTGGTTGCTGCTGACGCGGCATTTTCAGTTCCTGCATGAAAACCAATTTTTTTTTTTTTTTGTCCCTGGATACAGTGAAACAGTTTTGAATAGAGGGAAGGGTATGACAGCGAAGGGCAGCATGGCTTCATTCTCTTCTTCCTCGTCCCTTGTCTTTGCCTTCACCCGCATTAGCTGTTCTGTGCTGCTGCCACTGCTGGAAAACAGAAACATGCAGCTAACTGCAGTGAGATGCAGAGACTGTTACTCTGTTTTGGGTGAAATTTTCTTCTCTCTCATCCTTTTTCTCTCCCTACATTGAGTGAATATGGTATTTGTTCTCAGGGACAGAAGTCACTTAGTTTGGATTAAATGAGGGAAACCAGACTGGTCATTGCTGTGATCTAGGAAGGTAAAGCTGTTGGAAAGTTAGAGAGTTGCAGAGGTAAGTGGAGTTAATGGGAGTTGTTTCAGTATCTTGGCATTTGGAGACCTGTTTGATAAAGAGATGCTGCTCTAACAGCTGCGTTTTTCTTCTGGTCAGTCCCATCTATTCAATATCTAGATTTTGTCATGAACTTCTCAAATATCATTCCTCATATATATGAAATTAACCTGAAGGTGAGATGTGTTCTATCAGCCCAAATCTCTAAAAAATTAGGGGAACAGGCCTATGAGAAGGAGCTATCTAACCTCCACAAAGTGCATGTATGAAACAAGGGAGTGTTCATAACCTCTGTTGGTAAAAGCTTGAACCTGCTTAGAGCAAGGTTATGTTATTAGATGTGTTCTGTGCCCAGAAGACACAAATATGGAAGATTACAGATAGATTCTGGAGTAAACACATTTTTTATTTAGTATTTGTATTAGTATTTATATTAGTATTTCTATTTATTTAGTATTTATTTAGCTATTTGTGATCTTTACTGTGGGGAGAGAAGAATTAACTGATGTGCCGTGTGGTACCTGAAGCCTACTAAAGTTTGGGATGTCCAATGAGGCAGTGATTAAAGCTCATGGGCAGCTTGGCTAATTTGATTCCATCTACTTACATAAATTGCATTCTGTTATAACCAGAGGAAATAATGCTAATTTGAAGTTCCAGCTGCATGTTGCAAGTTTAATGGAAACATTATTTTTATGGCCCGTCCATGAAGTGCAGCTTTGATAGGGCTGATGTAACAGGCTGCTGAAAAGCATTAGTACAGGCATATCTGCGAAGCAGCTTCTGGCTTGGAAATACCTGGGCTGCTGTGTTCAACAAGCACGTGGAACTGCAACTGAAGTGATAATGCTTTGTTCTCCTTTATTGGCCACCCAAGATGCGCCTCCTTTTGGACTCAACACCATCTCTCTCGTCTTAACTGTCTGATGAGAGAAAATGTGAGGATTTCAAGCCAGTAAAATCTGTTATTAGGGGTATCCTACCTAGTCAGGACTATCTTGGATTCAGTTTTTTTAATTAAAATGATAAAAGCTTGATCTCAGTTCAGAGAAGAAATGAGGGATTTTGGTGGCATGTATGAAGAAGTGTGTGTGTCACATATATGGAAATTACAGGTTCTTTGTTTCCTCTGCAGAGCCCTGTTGGAGGGCTGTCCCTTTTTGTCATGAAATTCAGGCCCTTCTGAATTCTTCCTATAGTAGATAAAGATCCTCCTGAGGGAGGGGAGATAAGAAACTCAATCAATATGTTTCTGCTTAGCCTAATATGAGCAGTGATCTACATGACCCCTTTGAAAAATCCCTTGTGCTTTAAAGCTACCACTGGCCAGTGACTATACATCAGAAATCAATAACTTCAACCTAAGCCTTAGGAAAAAGCATTAGTAAAACTAATTCTGTCACTTTGAAAATGAAGTAAAGCATTAGTCCTCTAACAACACTGGAACCAAAAAATCTTTTCATCTCCCATTGAGCAAAAGGGAAATTGTGTATTGTAAAATTCAACATGTTGGTTGAATTAATCTAAACCGGAAGAACTACAAAACATAACACAAGAACATTTTCACAACTGCTGTGAGACTGACTTAGTGCATTAATTTAAGGCTATTTTACTGATGCTGCCAGATTCTTCTGCTTAATCTCTGGTTACCTCTGAGTTACACTTACCTAAGGTAACCTTAGCTACCTGGAGTAGCAATGTCAGTCACATCATGGGGTTCAACATGACTTACAGACTTGATCGGAACGAATACACAGCTGTGTTCAGCTCTGTGTTACCCTAGGTAGGTTATGTAAGAGCCTGAGCTGGTTGTTCTAAAGGTGTTAATTAAAATGTGTAACGAAGGATAAGCACAATCCCCTCCTCACCCCCTCACTGAATGCTGTTGGGCCAGGTGCTAGCCAGAGAAATGGAACTGCAACTTGCAAATGAAGTTTTTAGGTAGAAGAGGGTGCCTAATCTTCATAAACTAAAAGTTGAACTTTTGTGCAATAATCTATTTCTGCAGCCCTAGAGACGTTGTTTTTTTACTACTTTTTTTTTTTCTTACTTGCTTTGCTTGGCGTTTTGCAAGGAAAGCCGTCTTTGATCTCAATATCATTTTCAATTTTCTCAGAAAATTCCGTTAAAGTCAAAATGCAAATGCCTGGCTGAGCCGCGTGCCCTGTGTGTTTCTATACTGATTGATGAACTGATACGGCAGTAACGTGATATGCAAGTTCTTATCTACAGCAGCCTCATCCCACAATGGGTTTTGCTCTTTCTTTCCCCTTGCTGCCTCTGCAGTGCCAGTAAACGTTATCTCCCAGGCTAACATCAGTTACTAGTAGCTACAATAAAGCCAGGTGTTCCAGATTCTTTGCACCTTGGGGAAGAAAAAAAAGGATGGAAAAATATTTCCGAAGATCCATGCACTATTTACAGTGTGGGGAACATCCTGCATGAGCTTGTTCCTTCCCCTCGAATGGTCGTGTCTGTTTAGATGGAACAACAGTGTTGTCCGTGTGGATCTGTCGCGCCTCAAGCTCCGCTGTTTGTTTGTCACGTTCTCGGCTCGTGCCCCGTTGCTGCGTGTTTAAAGCACCGCGTGCCACATGCCTTCAACGTGGAAGTCATCATGTTGATGTGGAAGAGTAGGTGCTCAAAGGGAATGGAAAGATGATTGGGAAGCAGAATGTAAAGCAGCGGAGCCTGAACTTGTTCCCATGTCGTACATGCGTGATTGGTGCCACCATCTGACAACTCAAGTGAGAATTGGCTTAACAAACGTAACGTCTTTTTCATGGTGACATGTGCTGAACGCGTGGGGTTGTACAGCTGAGCTCTAATGGAGCAAAAAGCAAACTGTCAGTCTTCAGAACTCCTCTTGATAATTATTTTTAGATATTTATTATATTTCTGAAACCCAGATGCTTCTCTATAATACTTCTGATTAGATACTCGATGCATCTAAAATTTGCATTTTACATGATTGTGTTTATGATTTTCCTCAACTTGCATTCCTCCCCCCCCTTTTTTTTTTAAATGAAATAAATGTTTCTATATTTAGATATTAACTAAAATCCCATTTATGAAATAGCTTGAAGAGCCCAACAGGGTTTTTCCCCATAATGAGTGATTGCTTGTTTGAATTTCTCTACCTGATCTTGGATTCTTTTGTCTAGTTGTTTGTGGTTGTGAAAGCAGGAAGAAATCCCTGGTTTTGGAGATGCAGCAGATCATTTGACTCTTGGATCAAAGGGAGGCGGATCAGGATGGGACTGGAGTAACTGCAGAACTGAGAACAGATATTTTGGTCTAGGAAACCAACTTTTAGCCTCTCTAGAGTAATTAGCTTAGAATCCCGATGTTCAAACACTGAACTTTATAAATAAAATATAGAAAGAGAATACTTAACAGGATAGATTTATTCTGTTTGTACCCACTGAATTTAGCTCCTTTGCATGCGTTGGTGTCAGCGTGTGCGCTTTGTCACGAGCTGCTGCTGCTGCGGGACCTCATGCAGAGAGCAGAAAGCAGTTCCTTTCAGCTGGGCTCAAGTGTAATTATACTGTAACTTTCTAAAACCTCTTATTTAAATAATTTGTCTCTGGAATTCATGCTTTCAGCAGTGGGCCAACCTACTTCTTGCTCTAACTTGCACTAAAACTCTGCAAGTTTATGTGTGGAAAAAAAAAAAGATGCTACTGTTATGCAAAATTGTTTCCCTTGGGAGGAACGGGGGGAATTCTTCATGAGTTATGCGTGAGCCAGCAGGTTCCACTAATCGTAGCAGCTCTGCTGGTGCAGAGGACTTGTGGGCTGCCCTTGTCAGCCTCCCGGTTTGTGAGAAATTGGCACTAAATTTTAAACTGTGCCACTTGAGCTGAGCCCGAGTAGGTTCTTCTACTGTAAATCCTTATGTGCTGTCAAATTTTGAGTATTCTGATCCTCTGTGATTGCCATTCCTTTGGCATAATTATGAAATCGATATTTTAGCAGCTTGGTCTGTTTTCCACTTTTCTGCTGTTAACAATAGTTTAGGGTCTGCTTGAAAAGCAGTGTGCTTCAGTTTCCGATTTTGGTGAATTCTTTTCAGAATATTAGGAAGGAGTCTAAACTGCAGAAGTGAGTATCTTTTTTTTTTTTTTTTTTTTTCCTAGTTCCTCTAGAATCTGCCAGTTTTACTTGTCTTTTTTTTTTTTTTTTTCCCCTGAGTTCCTGTGCCATTCTAGTCAGGGACTCTCAACTGCTACTGGGAGCACAACTGCTCAGAAAAACATTCAAAGCATTTCGAAAAGTTTGAGCAGGTTCTCCATGCACACACTGCAGGGGAAGGGAAGAAACATGCAAGGAAGGAGCTGAGGAGGAAGTGGTAGCTGCAATGGTGCCCAAATGCTGAATTTCACCTTAAAAACCTCCTCATTGTCCCAGTCTTGCCTCCAGACAGTGCTTAAAGCTTGATAAGATGAACATCAGCATGACAATTGTGCCTGGCTGGGGCAGTATCAAGAAAGCCTGTCATGTATCTCTTCCACAGCTGTCTTTTATTTATTAATTTTCCCTAGTGCTTTCTGTGTCCTTGAATATTTTATCAAGGTGTATCCCTGGGTCTGGAAGTGATAATGGTCAGTGTTTCTATTTAGACTTCCTTCTGACCCATGGAGCAGAGGAAGAAGTGAAGGCGACTTCCTTACCTTCACTTCTGGCCTTGTTTCTTCATGTGTGTTTTGCACGGCCAAGGCTTCTCTCCTACCTCTAATGAAACTACAGTTTTTGAAAGACTGGTGTGCTGATCTGATAGAGCAGTTTTTATTAGGACGCTCAACTGCTTTTCCAGTTTGAAGCTGTCGTGACGCTTCCTTAGCTCTGTTACAAGCAACAAGTGATACACGTGTCAGCTTTTTACTTTCCCAAAAGCTGAAGATGTTAAACACAAGGCAAATGTGTTGATTCATCAGCAGCTCTGAGGTCTGCTCGCCTACCGACATCCAGCTATGGGTGACTGATGCAACTCAGCACGTGTGCAGTGTGTGAAGCCTCTGCCTGAGCTACCCCACTTTGGTTTTCATTAACCCTTTTTTCCCCCAGACTTCTAATTATTACTTTTTTTTTTCCACAGATAATGTTAAATTTATTATACCTTTATAATAATTCATAAAAAGTCATAGAAAACTCTATACGTAGAATGTTTCCCTAGTCTGCTCTTAGCGTCCATGCTGTGTGCCATGTAATTATGTTTTTTCTTGTATCCCCTGTTGGGAAATTTCTCAGAGATTGGACTGATCTTCTGTAGCCGCGAAGCCACTCCGTATTTGGCTCATCCCTGGTGTCTTCTCCATACTTATTTTTAGTTTGCGTATGTATTCTTTTAACATAGTTTGAGCATAGGTACCCACAGGATATAGGTGTTGACCTAATACAGATTTATAGTGTCAAAATATTTGCTTTGTTTTCCTTGCTTTCTTAACAGCATGTTAGATAATGCTTCTGATTTGTTTTCAGATTATAGTCCCCCATGATTTCAGGATATTTCCTGCAGTGTAGTAGCTGATTTAAAGGCCGTAGTTACGCAAATATATGGTTCTTGGGTTTTTGCTTCTGGTTTTGCCTCCTGTGTTACTTTGTCATGTTTAATCTGATACTTATCACTCAGTCTTCTAGTATTAAAAGATACTTCTGCAACTCGACAAGTTGAAGATGAGTACTAAATATATCTGTAGTGGCAAACTTCGTTAATGAGTGCATTTGTGGAGATCAGTAGCCCAAAACCAGAGCAGATTTTTAATGTAACAACCCCCAAAACCCTAGAAAAGCTTGCGTTTTGGCCTGAATACTATTCTAGTTTATCTCAATTAACAATTAACCTGTTTCTATATAGAGCTATATTTTTGTTCTCTTTTGCCACCGGTTAAATGGAGGTCTGAGGTGTCGACTGCCTTTTGCTTTTGTATCTTTGCCAGCAGAGCCCAGCTTCCCAACAGCTGCTTGGGACTCAACTTAATTGGATAGCTCTATTTCCAGGGAGGTTTTATGGCTCCATATGAGCAATATTGTTGCAAACCAGCTGGGACCGATTGGCATCTGTCATGCTGCGAGATAGGGATATATTTACTATCTTTAGATAAGGCCTGATCCTGGTATTTTGGTGGCACGAGTTTTGCATATTGGAGTTCTGGGGAAAATGCATTTTTACCAAAGTGTCTACACTGCAAATGTGGAGAATTGAACAGTTTGGAAGTTTGAACAGACCGGGACCAGTTTGGTGCCTGGTCCATAAATTCCATTTTGCTGTGCAGGGATCATTGACCCCTGTTCAGGGCCCTGGGGCCCTGGGGTTTTGTGGCATTGATCTCCTGATTGGAATCTCTCAGTAGGGGGGAGTTTTAGTGCCTTGGCTTTTAGCGAGACGCACAATGGAAATATTGTGCTCCTGTAATATACTTGGGAGCTTAAAATTAGACTGTGGTCAAAAAATACACCCTAGGGTGTCAGTGACCTGCATTATGATATCCCTTCCAGGTTACTGCAGTGCAGCCATAACGAGTTCTATTCTTGTTTTAATTTGCTCTTGACCTGGAACAGCTCTTCTAATTTGAGACACTAATTAGGAGATGTTTTTCGTTATCTCTGATCTTTTCTGTAAAGAATTTGGTGCCTCAGCTGTCTTGACTTTAGGATTCTGGAGCAAGATGCTGCTTTTGGCATTCAGTGCCTGCATTTTTGCATTATTCATGTAAGACCGCTCTTTAATTTTTGCCCATAAGCCAATAAAGCAGCAATAGATTTTTTTCTTGTAGAGATCTCTGGTGGTTCTAATAGAATAATACTAACAACAAGTGATTTTGAGACATGCACGTGCCAGAACTCATTTATTTCAGTTTTAGTTCTCTGTTTGTTCCTCTGGGATATTACAGGGAATGACTCTCTATATCAGAAATGATTTTCAAATTAGGATACTGGCTTTTTTCTCTCTGGTCCTCAGTAACTCTGGATAAATCCCTCTATTCCCAAGCCGCATGACTGTGAGCTCCGAGGACTCTTGTAGGCTTAGTCACTTCCATGCAGAAAGTTTTCCTACTCTTAACTTAGCCTGAGCAAGCTCCATTTGAGTGTGTTTTTCCCCTCCTCTTTATAGAGAGAATTGGACACAAACAAATGCTCTTTCATTCGTGAAAGAGAAAGGAACTTTATAACATAGGGGAAATTTTTGAAGGCTTCTGCCCTGACGTGCGAATGTTGCCCATTTCTTTTTATGCCCCCCCGTTTTCCCCTCTCCTCTCCCCAGCTTGCTCACCAGCAGCCTCCGTGGCTGCAGTTTGGAGTTTTTGCTGCAGTAGAGCTCGAGTTCACCTTGCTTTGGAAATACTGGGCCTTGCGCTTCCCTGGTTTAGGTCAGAGCAGGAACATTTTGGTCACTGAAATGAATTATCTTCTACCCCATCAGGCAGCTCTCTGGCATGGGTGTAGTCATCGCTCTAGTGGGTTGTGTTCCTTCCCCTGCTTTAAAAAGAGGGATTATTGGCATCTTTCTCCCTTTTTTTGCCATTCATAATGGTTTCTGGCAACCCATGGGGGCCTTTTATGGGGATTAGATCTAGGCCACTTAGTTCTGATGGTTCCCCTTGTTTTAAAGGAATGATCCCTATTCTTTAACATCTAATTACTTCTTTATGGCCCAGGCACCCTTCTTGCCAGCTCTTCAGTCTGTAATTAATTATCAAAGCGTGTTCTTTTTGGAGGCTAATGAGGAATGCATATTTTACAGGCTTTGGGGAGAAGGTCCTTTTCTCTTTTAGAAGACTGGTCTTCCCTGTTTTACCCCAAAGTGGTGGGCAACTTCTGGTTAAATTGGGGCTGTTGTCATTCTAAATTTTGCTCTCCCG
The DNA here is from genome assembly GCA_034781795.1 of Crypturellus tataupa. Classification (NCBI taxonomy): domain Eukaryota; kingdom Metazoa; phylum Chordata; class Aves; order Tinamiformes; family Tinamidae; genus Crypturellus; species Crypturellus tataupa. The sequence continues at coordinate 469,690 of JAWLRI010000424.1, forward strand.
ACTTTGTGAGTGTGGAATTGTGGATGTTTCTTTCTCTGTGCTATTGGTTCGCCAGGATTTGAACCACAGTCTAATGATTAGTTTGGAGAAGAAAGAAAAACTATTTAAACTTTTTTTTTTTTTCCCCCCCAGTGGATTAGTCTTGGAATGAATCAACACTTTTTAACTAAGGCTGCTGTGACCCAAAAAAAGGCTAAACCTAAATGTCATTAGAAGATTTCTGGGATATAACAGTTTATTGTTCAATAGAAGACTGAAATCCATCATATATTTCATTTTAAGTCCAGGATTTATGAATTAAAGATCAAAACTAAAGTTGTTACTCAAGCCCTAGTCTGTATTTTTATAACCTCTCTTGTGTCTGTCCTATTAAGGTTTTCTTACGCTAAAGGCATGAATCACTGTGAAAGCCCCGATGATTAGGCTGGTATTTTTGGCAGCTGAGTAAAAGCTGGGATTGATTGTGAATAAATGTATTGATTAAGTCTTTCTAATAAAATGATGATACAATATTAAAAATATTCACACATTTATATCCCTCACAGCCAAAGAGTTAAGAAAACCTGGAAGTGAAATGAGGCGCTTGTAACAGAAACTGGATTTAGAGAAGTAGCTGAGCGTAACCTGTTGGTGCAATTTGTTTTTACTGGCTTTCAGGGTTGTGCTAGAAGCGTTTTTCAAAACAGCCCGTGGAGCAGAATTGTGGTTAAATGCATTTTTGCAAAGGTTATTTAGCTGCATTGAGGAACAGTTTTGGTGTATGTGTTTTTTGTTTTGTTTTTGTTTTTTAATCCAAGGTTTGCCTTGTTGACTTTCAGCACAAGGATTTACTTCCTCCGGTTTGAACTTAAAGGCTACTTGATGGCTCTGATGAACTAAGATCTCTCCCTACATCTTTCATTTCAAATCTTGCCCTTTTAGCAGAACCTTTCCAGGTAGAAATGGCTGCAGATGCTGAGCGAAATCTCTTAGGTGCCTCTCAATCATCCTCCAGTGCTGACTTGAAGATGGCAGTAAGAATTGTGTGGTTTAATTTCTTCGAATTTGAGATTAATAGTGTTGGGTTTGAAAAAAAAAAAATCTACTGGCCTCTTGGGGCTCCCCCCATCCGTTAAAACACGGGTGCAAGAAAATGTGAATTCACCATCTCAACCCTTTAAAAGGGAGTCCCCTAAAAATCTTTTTCCATGACGGTTTCTCTTTATTATTATCTTCTCTTGCTCCCACGTTCAGCGTAACGTTGGCAGAAGGGTCGCTGATGCTCGTGTACCGTTGCGCAGTGAGGCTGTGTCTCATCTCTTTGCGCTTGGCTGTTTTCGGAGGCTGGAGCTGTTCTGTGAAACATTTCGAGTGGCTCTAACGCTCCAGAGCTGATTGTGCAAACTCTCCTCAACTTGCTTAGCTCGATGCCGACACTGCAGCGCCCGTGGAGGTTTGCAAGACCTCTCGTGTGCTTTGCATTATGCAAATGTGACAGGAATGAGTCAGATAGTCATTTCTAAGTGTCTCGTTCATGTGTGAACTGTGCATTTCCCACTAGAGGGGAAGTCTGAGCAGCCTTGCAGTGACTGGATAGCAAGAAAAGTTCCCATCTCTTCAAAGCTGCTCTCTGCAGATCAGGCAGCCCAAATACCTGTGCATTTCCTCCTCGGCTTGAGGTGTTGCTAGACCCATGTCTGCAAAAACGGGTCAAACCATATGAAATAAAAATGTGCTAGATTAAAGTGATTACTCTGCAGTTGATAAATCTCTTCTGCAGTGAATATAGTTGAAGTTCCTTATAGCTGAGTTAATATTTTTTGTGGCTTAAATAGTGTTTTTTTTATACTTCAGAAGATTAATCTCTAATGTCTCTTAAAGTCAGAATGCTGTTGGTTGTAAACCGTGAAATTATCTTGATCTGTGCAAGGAAAATTCTCTTTATTTTGCTCAACACTGATTTATAATTGAATTTGTAATGCAATTATGAAGGTATTTGGTTTTGAACAAGGGTTTATTTGCATGCGGCTGGGTTAAGATTCTGATAGGGGAAAAAACCATTCTCTTCTAGGGACTGAAGTTTTCCTGTTCTGCTCTTCTTTTGTGTGGACAGGATTATCTAATCAGCCCTGTGGAGCTGGTTCGATTGGGTTTTCCTCTTTCTGGTTTCCTCAGTGGAACACCCCAGAAATGCAGTGGGTGCCGAGGGCGCTTTACACATGTACGTGTGCCTCCCGCAAAGGCAGCGTAAGGTTAATTGTTTCAAATGCGCAGATAGCAGGTTGGCAAGGCAGCAAATTATGCAGATGTGCAAACAGCGTTGAGGCAACAGAAAGAGCTTCCTGTGGATACGAACCAAATTAATTCCGGGTATATCTGTATAACCCGTTACAAAATCACAAGGGCTCTGAGAGTGTGAACAGGCTTCTTGTGGGCTCATTTAAGCCATACTGTAAAATTACTTGAGCAGCCTCATGCAAGCTGCAAGTATGAAGAAAGAGTGGTGAGAGCAGTTAGCTTGAACTGGCAGGTGAACCTGCTCCGTAAGAGATTGCATCTTGTGGTGATTTTATTTATTTATTTATTTATTAGCTTTTCTCAGACCTTTGCGTAACTAACTTGCAATAAATAAACTTCACTCACCTAGAACCTCAAAGATCTCATATTGCAGCCTTTGAGTTAGAGAGCCTGGGGCTTTTGCTGACCTACAGGGTAGGGTCTTCTACCTGGAAGAAGTTCAGACCTGCTAGCTGATGTAAAAGGATTTTTCCGGTTATTTTAGAGCCACCAGTTAAGGAGTCATTCCATGCATCTCCTTAATGTGCTTAAACCAGGATTAAAACTGTCCTTGTTGCTTCCCGTGGCTGCTTTGTAACAGAGTGGTCACAGGTACAAATTGCTATTTTAACAGTGTTTAGCAACAGAAAAAAATCAATAAGCAGAATCTGGTCACGTGCAGTCTGAGTTGTTTGTCCATTTTTAAAATGATTGGTTCTTTATTAGCTGTGTTTCCAATTAAAACATCCGGGAATTATATTAGTTAAAGACTCAGTAAATTAGTCTCTAACTTAATCTTTAATATTCTGCAGCATATTGAAGGTACATTGGTGATATATTATTTTGTTTTTCCTTGTTTATGTAGTGTGGATTTCGAGGTGCCTCGTTCAGCCTGCCAATATATTCTATTAGAATTGGTTAAATAGGTACAAATCTAGCAAAATATTGACTTATGCTATGGTGAACCTTGAAAAGCTGCCTATTCTAGGAAATTGGCCTCCTGTTATCTCTGATTTCATGCTTTTTCCATCTGTCTCAAAATGAAGAGATTAGGTCTGATCCTAGCTATGTGTGTGAGGCAGATTATGGTAATCTTATTATTCTGATCTCATTACGCTTAGTCTTCAGATTTGAAATTTTCCTGGGTTTAACCCCTTCTTCTGCAGTTACAAAAATATTTAAAATTTTAGTTAGGGCATGTTCTGCTAACTGCAGATTAAATGTTTATATCATCCTGAAATAATGAAGCTATAAAGTTTCCTGGTGAGATTAGTATATTTTAGATTGTGGTTTTTCTTTTTTTTTTTTTTTTTTGTCTAGGAATGCCATCGTACATGAGAAGATTAACTTGTGGATTGGAAAGAATGAAATAGCCTCTATATGTGACAGCCAATAAGTAATGGTTATTAAGGCTTCCACTTCCAGTTTAGTCCTTTTTACCTTGGAGGAATCTGAAATAAGTGTGTGTTCTGGAAATCTTTAGTTCATGAGCAGATTTTTTTTTTTTTTTTTGTTCACTGGCTTTTTTGAATAGAAATGGAATTTTCCAGACGCTGAGACAGATTTTGACAGGCCCAAATACCAAGGTGGATGGAGTAGCTCCTGCTGGCGTTGCAGTGTGTGGAGGCAGCAAGGGTTAATTCACATTGCCAGAAAACGTGCAGCCCTTTAGGGGGTAACGCAATGCTGTACGACATGAAATTCCCTGGATTTTCAGTACCAACAGCACAATTTCACTGTTGTTATGGAAGGTCATCTCGAACTGGTTGCAAAGGGTTAATTTTCTAGTCTAGGACACAGAAAGGAGCTCTTCTGCATGAGCTATTGTGGTTTATTGGGAACATTAATGCACACACTGTCAGGTGGACCTGGAAGATTACAGGAGGATTTTGTCTTAAACTTGTGAAGGAAACTGTCATTTCTGGGTAGTTTCAGACAGCAGTTGTGAAATAAGTGTTGCTGTTTCCTCTGGCTTAGAGGACAGCAAGGAAGGCAAAATGTCAATGAGCTGCTGGTTTTAAAGGGGGAGTTAAGAAGCAAGCCTGGTTCTTTGGCTTTAGGAGATTTGTGTTTTATTGTAGTGCCTGCTACAGATTTATAGGGTATTTGAGATTATATTGTGCTACACTGGTGGACTTACAGTCCAACACTTTTTAAAACATTTAAATATTTCTTGGACTGGTCTCCTATTTCTCTTTAGAATGTCAGGTTATTCCTCAGCTATCTCCAAGTTCCACTTGCAGAAGAAGAAAGAAGGTTGGAAATGAGAGAGGAAGATGAGTTAGTGCATCAAAGAGCTGGGAGAAAAGGAATTAAGTTCCTCCTCCTCCTCCTTCCCTCTTCATTCTGTCATTTTATAGATCAAGGCTAAATTGCACGTTTTGCAGAACAGTTGATTGTTTCATGAGGTTGTGCTTAGTAGAGACAAACATTCAATGCAGGGACATCTCTTAAGTTGCTTCTGCTGCCCAGCTGCCTATAATGCATTGATTGTGGCACACTTAATTAGACCTCAATGTTTTACAGGACAGGAACTGCTTAAGCTTCTCTTCTAGCTGCTGGTTGCCCTGTTCTCTTGGTGCAAGACTCTTGTATTTGAGCTCCGAGGAAAAATGCAATCTTTGCAAATGAAGCGTGGTTTTTCTTCACCCTGTCAGTGTTCTCTCACTGGTTTCTCACAGAGTGGGGATGGAAAGTGCAGAGTGCAGAGAATGAAAACCTGGAGGGACAGAGGTATATGGTGAAAGCTTAGCTTAAATGTCACAAAAAGCTTCACTTCTGGAGTCACCGCCTCAGGGACATGTCTTGGTTTTACAAAGAATTTGGCAACACTGGCTTAGGATCTTCTCTGTGTGTCATTGGTGATGGTGGAGATGCTTGTGGACTTGCACCGTGAACTAGGTCAGGGAAGAGAGGACTTTTTGTCAAATCTAGCTATGTTTTTCAGAGGTGAGTCCTTGATTTGGTGCAGAAGAAGTTGTGCTGGGGGGAAAGAAGCCTGAGGATGGACCGGACCACCTTCAACCGACCTCACTGCTCCCTGCCATCAAAGTGCGCTTTGATTCCTGCCCTTGGGCTAGATATTTGGCAGAGTCTCATGATGGCAGAGCAGTGCTTATAGAGCAACCCTTTATTTTTGTAGCTGTAACTGTTCTTTTTTCTTGTTGTTCTCAGTAACTCCTTAAAAATTTACCCTCTTACCAAAAAACGCTGCTTCCATTGTACACTCACACTGGGTGGTGATGGTTGTTTTGCTTTGAGTGCTGAGTTGCTGGCAATGTTTTAATATATTTTTAGATAACAGTGAAGTATTTGTTTTTCAAACTAGAGGTAGGAAATTGCAAAGAATAAAGAATTGCATGAGCTGGCTCCATGATGGCATGTCTGCTCATGTCGGGTAGCAGAGGAGGAAGGGGCACTAGGTGTGATGTAAGGGCTGTAGCTGCCACTCTCCCCCAGCAGTAGCTTCTGGGAGGAGCTGTGAAGGGTGGAAGGAAAAAGAAAAATATTTAGGGTTCGTTGAGTTTGCTCCTGTTTGATACGAGTCAAATCTGCTTGTTGTGAAAGGAGGATTGTTCAAATGAGCTCCATGGTGAGCTGTGGCAAATGCAAAACTGTGTGTGCATTTGTTTGCTTGTCAAAGCTAGACAGCAGCCAGTTTGAATAAATGCTATCTCTGTAAGCAAGGGCTATCAGATTCCTGCACACACTATTAAAAACAACGTTCTGGAAGCTCCATAGCAGCGAGGCAAGTCTTGTCTTTGTGGTATCTGTTGACTTAAGGCACCTGCAGTGACGCTTGCATCATCTACATCTGAAAGATTCGTATGGCTGGTAGCTTGGAAACTGATTTTTCATATCAAGGAGGGGCTTTCTGCAGTACTTCCAATTCTGTTTTCTGCTCTAATTATCACTTGTTTGTCTTTCCATTCTGACAGAGTGTGAATTCAACTTAATAGAGATCTGCACCTTCTGCCCCAAAAGCATCTATATCATGTTCCCCTCTCGTCATTTTGCCTAGTAAATCTTAGGCCAAAGTTAAATGGGTTTTCTCAAAGATGTGGGTGCAATTGCAGTTGCACTTCCGAACAGCAGCAGGAAATGCAGCGACTTTCTTAGGGCTGACAGTTGTTTGCGGAGGGATCCTTGGATGCTCTCCAAGAGCACCGACGTTGCCTTGCAGAGCCCTGTGCGACCCGTTTGAAAGTAATTTTTGGAAGTAATTTTTAGTTCTCATGCAAGAATGTGATTTTGACACCGCCGATCTCGCTTTGCATCAGGCAGAGGCTGAAATGCGGTGCGAGGAAGAGGGAGGGCTTCTAACCACGCTCCGAGTTTGGGAAAATGCAGTTCAACGGTGATAACACCGTTCTTGCACCATCGAGGCCATAAATCCCTTTTGGCGCTGACAGGAAGCAAAGCGTTTGGTTTCGCTGGCCAGCCTGACGAGCCGTTGCAGCGGGGCCTGCCCCGAGCGGTGATGACGTTTCGGGCAGCTGTCTCCACGCAGTGGAACGTGGCTCTCCCTCCTCCTGCACTTGCAAATGCAGACTGCACCGTGAATGCTCTGGGGACCCACAGAGCGGTACACGTGTCTTTAACGTGCAAGGAAGTAATGAGTGTCGCTCATTCGACTGCTGCAGAAAGAAGGATATTGCAGTTAGCAGGAGCCTGAAGCTCTCTCTTTAATAGGCTTACCTTTTATGTGCTGGTATTAGTAACACCTAATTTTTAAACATCTAATCATCAAATCCTGCTCTTTTCCACGTGTGTGGATTTACAGTGTGGAGCTCTGTATAAGGGATGAAGTTTTTCCTTACCATGCAGGTCACTGATGTAACCTTACTAAAAAACAGCTTGCCAGAAGGACTGACAGTCGTCATTATATGAAGTTATGGAGCAGAAAAGCTTGGTCAGCCCAGCCCTGCTTTATAAGTGTCTTACCTTGAGTTTCATGCACAAGGCCTGTGTTTTTATGGTTTCTGCTGCGTGGGGTTTTGAGACCTTCAAAGGTCTCTTGCCAGGATTAGTATGAGGCTTAATTTAACCTGCCTGGCTAACCTGAAAGTAACTTTTCTTTCTGTGTTATCCCTTAAAGGTCACAACTTGAATACGTATACAGCTAGAAAACACCACTCAAATACGCAGCTAAGCGTGTGGGAGGAAAGTTGTACCACTACAAGCCTCCATGGGGTCCCTTGCTCCTGCTTCCCTATGTCCCTCCTCCCAGGAACATTAAACCCTTGAGCCTGGGCTTTTGCTGCCGATCTACAGGACCACCCGAGCCCTCCCTTGTTGAATATTAAAAGCTTTTACCCTCCTCTTGCTCTACTGGAACTATTGAGTCTTGCATGTGGAAGGTGTTTTTATTTCAAAACCAGCCTGCGCAGTGGCTGTTTCTTCCTTGCCTGCGTCAGCCGTCCTGCTGTATTCCTTGCCTTCCCTTCCCCTCGGACACTTCCAGCTCCGGAGCTCTGCCCCGCACTTGCTGGGCAGTGTGAACCCAGATCGGCGGCTAGTCCACTTGCAAAATCCCCCACCTCCTTATGCTGCTTTTTTCAGTCCGAGCAGTTCCCCATTCTCCTGGACACCTCGGGCGCCTGTTCCTGCTGTGCGTGAGAGCAGCAGCCACCAGGCCGTGACTGCAAACCCCAACTCAAATGCCGCTGCCACCACTACAAACCCAGAGTGGAGCCTCCAAATTTGCAGATAGCCAGAAAGCCAGGCTCGGAAATGTGAATTAGCTGGCAAGATTGTTATTCCTAGGTCAAGATGTGTATGTAGTATCAGCATTAACAGTTTAGTTGCTGATTGCTTGGTGAGGTACTGTGTGCAAGCATCCTCATTTCTAGGTGCAGGTTTAAGTAAATGAACTGCTTTTTTTTTGGTATACAGCACTGTGTTCAATCCTCTAGCTTTCCAGTTGCAACTTACAGTTGTGGTTTAAGCAAAAAAATAAAATTATTTGTCCTGAAATACACGCCATCCTAACACTACTCTGCAAGCCCTTTTAGCTAATAGGAATGTGTTTCTTGCCATGATCTTTGGAAACACCTTGGACCTTTGTGTCCCTCTGCAGTGGGGATTGCGCTTTGGGCGGCTGGTGTGGCTGCTCATCAACTAAATTCACTTCCTTTAACAATAGAAAAGTCTTTATTCTGATTAGCTTTGAATTGATCTTTAAGGCTTTTAAGGGTTCTGTCTTTTCTATACTGTGCTTTAAAATGTAGCAGGTAGCATTTCTAATTGGGCTTCCTGCTGATGTGTGGTGGCCTTTGGTGTTGGCTCTGGGCAACTTTTCCTTTTTCTCTCCTGGGCTGCTTTTTTGTAATAACAAATAGCAGGATGAAGCAGAGCCTGAATATAATATTGTGTATTTGTGTAATACACAAATGGGTGGCCATTAGCTCAGGTGGACTTAGGCATGTTGAAAACGATTCAAAACTGTCTCAAATCTACAGAAAATACACTCTAAAAACAGGAAGGTGCTCAGGAAGAGTGAATGTGCCGTCCCCTACGTGGGCAGAAATAATCAGCAGTGCAGGAGGGGGAATAACTCGCTAGGTATCGGTTCCTCTGAAAATACCCCCGGGCTGAAGTCCCCTCTGCGCCCCCGGCAGAGCTCCGTGGGGTGTAGGCGAGACTGCAGTTGCTCCACAACACGCGTTTATCCCCCCGGGCTTGTAGGGCCTTGGCTGTGGAGCACAAGTGCCCAGCTTTGGAGTCCCCAGGTGAATTGTACAACTGCCCTCAAGTCGCATATCCTGAATTGCCGATCAAATATTGATGGGATGGGGTTGTCCCCTTTCCTCCCCGTCCAGCTTTTCTGAAACTACGAGGTTTGCCACAGAGCTGTTGATCTTCTCACACTTTTAGACTTTAAATCTGCTTTTGCCTGTGTGCAACATGGCAGCTCTGCTGTCTGCATTAGAGTTGCCTCTGCTGTTAGGGAGCCCCTTGCACATTGCCTTGAAGCAACTGAGAGCAATTGCTTTGTGCCACTCAAATAGCTTTTCCCATCTGGTCAAGAGTAATACATTTCTTGAGAATTTGTGTGGTAGAAAATGGGTTTATTAAAAGTGATAGGACTGGAGTGGAGTGTTGGACTCTGGACAGTGAAGCATGGCACAGGTAATGGATCCTTTCAGGAAAAGGAACTATACTGCACCTTTGTTCCCACCAAACTGTAGCTGTCCTACATCTAGAATAGAAAGTGTGTCAATCTCTGCATTTCTTCATATCTTTCATGCTAGATTATTTTTGGGGCAGTTTAATCTGTAAGGTTTGGGGTACCAGGCATGAGATGATGAAGGCCTGGTGTGTTAACTGGTATAATATCTTATTTTTCAGTGGAGTGCAAGCTTTGTTTTGTCCTCTATCTTATGCTTTAGTTATGTGACTGCTGCAATGCGTGAAAGGCAACAAGGAGTTTGGTCCTGGTCATAGCTCTGCTGTATAATGTCTCTGTGTGTGTGAAGGTGCTGAGAATGAATCCTCTGGCAGCATATTTTAATGAGAGATATTAGGACACTTGGGCAAAAAAAGTCAGCCCTATATGGCATAGGAGTAAAATATTCTTTTATGCAAAGCAAGGACTTGCCAAGGGGCTGATGAGTTTGGGCTGGTGGATGGCCCGATGTGCATATGCACTTCCCCAGAGTGTTTTTTGGTTTTGCTCTATCTAGCCTGCTTCTTTTCTGCTGTAAAGCTCTAAAAGGGCATCTAGGATTACGATCACTTGTTCTTTCAGTTATTCTGTTTTGATAGGCACCATCAAGCAATGATTTACAGCAGAGCCAGCGCGATTACTGCCATCTCACTGTGTGAGATGCGTGATCTGGATATGACCAAAAAAGCACGAGGCCATTGCCAGTCTTTATGTCATGTTCTTCCATTGAACTTGAAAGCAACCCTGAAACACGCTCGCTCAAAGCTCGATAGCATTTTTTATTATTATTTTCTTGCAGAGTGACTTTCAACCTTCATCTCTGAGGCCGTGCCAAGAGCTCTTCCAAAAGCCTAATGATTTGATTAAAGACCATTCTGCAAAGTCGTACTGGGTTGTAGTTGTCTAAATATTGTAGAGCATATGGTAACAAATGTGTTTTATGCTTGGTATCCACACTGCTTAACTTGAAGGAGAGCTGGAAACAACTTGCCTTTTAGGAGGGCCTGAAATTTATAGCATTTACGCAAGCAGCAGATACCCAGGAGACTTGACTCTTGACCACTAGGTAGAACTAGTTCTCCTTTTTTTTTCTCTCTCTTTTTTCCTCTGAAAATTGAGGACTTATTTAGACAACCAGACAATGTATATTCTGTTCTCTGTGTGCGGATGACCATAGGCGCATTTGGGTTATTTGGGGGGTTTCTTTTTTGTTTGATTGGTTTCTGAGCCTTTCCCAAATAGGGCAGGATCTTTGAAAAAAGCCATGAAGCAGCACCCTCCTCAGTGAGGAGGAAGCATGGCCTGGAGCTCGAGCTGCTCCTCAGTTTGTGTCTCACTCTTTCAGGGCCCTGCCCAGACCTAAGCTAAACAGTACTGGTCTGTTTATTGTTTAAATAAAACTCAGAATAAGGAAAGACTCTGTATTTGCAGGCAAATGACCTGAGTAAACTTATCCACGCTGCAGAACAGAAAACTGGCCAAATGCTGTGTTCTCCAGCGCTTCCAAATTAAACGTGGAGCGAGTTTGAGGTTAAGGAAGGATGTTTTGTCTTCTGTTTCCGTGATAACATCCTGAGCACTACAGCTAGTTATAAAAGGCGGCTGGTGATGGTCTTTAGTCACTGTAAACTAACTCTTGGTGTGTTAGGGAAAAACAACACTCCCCTTCCTCTTTTTAAGAAGCTGTTCTTGCAGATCCCCTAGCATGCTGCTCTGTGCATGCTCGAGCCAAGCTGCGTAGCTCAGCCTGTGATAACAATCTCTTTTCTTTCTTCCCCTCTGTTCCTCTCCTTCGCTTCATTTTGATCAAGCACAGAATTGAAACTGCTTTCAGCTGCAGTCTGCTTAAGTGCTGAGCAGCCATCCTTAACGTTATAAAGTCCTTAGGAATTATAGTGGTCACGTAAGTACCATAAAGCTACTGGGTGTAAGGTGAAGCTCGCTTCTGGGGTGTGATTATGGTATCAGCAGTTTAAGCTTCATAGAAATGTGGCAGCAGTGGGAGAACTAATGTGAAGAGGCTTCTGTAATCACTGAGCCTGGCAACTCTCCCTGCTTCCTGAGCCAGGTAGGCAAAACCAGTGAATTTGCTGTCATTTTAACACTGCGTGTCTGTGCTGGTGAAACCTTCTTACATAGGAGGAAACTTGATTGAAGATGAGACCTACGGCAAAGTCCCTTGAGCTTTAGTGACTCTTTCCAAGGTCTCCGTTAGATATTTGAAGGTTACTACAAAATATTTTTTAATTTCTCCCATTTCTTTGTGGCATGTAATCCTAAAAAGGTAGGATTCCCTCTGTACCCTGTAATATTAGAAAGAGAGAGGGAAAACGCCACAGTAATGGGTGGAGGGATAGAAGACTTTTGCCAGGGGGAACCAAGTCGAACAAGACTTGCAAAGCCTGAGAGGCAGGGTAAGTTAGTCCGTGCTGAAGTCTGTCTTTGCAGTCACGCTCGATTGTACCTCAGCTAACTTAAAGTTGCCTCGAGGATTCCTGTGCTACGTACAAAAAAATCAAGGTGGTTTTGAAGAGAAGGCTTGAATGCTCATCCCTGGCTGTGTTCTTTGGCTTTGGGCTTTGCTCGGTTGCAACTTTCTTTACCGTGTTTGGCAGCCGCGTCGCTATGGATTTCTTGATCACTCTAGTTCTTGCTCCCTAGTTACAGTTTTGCGGGGTGAAATATTCCATGGGTTTTTCATCATAGCTTTTCCTTGCTTTCTCCTCACGTCGTTAAAAACAACATCTTATACAGCTGTTTCTCCCTATCGGCCCTTTTTGAAAGTTAGGGGAATATTCTGTTTGCCTAGAAATATCTATATGGAACAAGAGTTCAGTGATGATTTAGAAGAGAAAAGGCTATTTACTGCTTGGAAAGAGACTCTTAGGTCCTAGAACGGTCAAGTCCTGCAACGTACACTAAGGTTTTTGACTTGTTGGCTTTTAGCTTTGTTTTATATTTTACTTTGGACTGCATTATTGGGTTCCTGCAAGGCAGAAGTAAGCAAGTAATGTAGTTTTCTTTAAGAAAATCCCTGTTTTTGCATACTTTGGAACTTGCTCTCCTCGGTTCTTGCGTTTGGCAGCTTGGCTTGCTGTAGAAAACAGTGTCAATGTGAAAAGTCAGTGTACGTGCCATGTTGAAGGAACAGTCATCACTTCAGATAAGGCTTTGAAGAAAAATCACAACTTGCAGAGCAGGGAGGAAGAGCCTTGTGCTTTCTGTTGGCTGCAGAGGGAAGAATTTCTGTAACAAATTTGAGGGAGTTTGGGGTTTGTGTGCTGCTTTTGGCTTTAGGGAGAGTGAAGGAAGTGTTTCTATAGCAATGACAGGGAATAAGGTGAAAATGCAAAAATTGAAATACCTATCCATAATACATTATTGCATGGTATTATGATCTACATGCATTGTTTAGATATTGAATTATAATACTTGGTATTGACTGTAGTTTACGAAATAGTGTTTCTATTTTTGGCCGTTATACGTAACACTCTCCCTGGATTTTAATGTATGTTTTCACAGCTTTTTTATATCTACCTAGAGAGTGAGTATTCACAATCTTAGTCATGTCTAAATATGATGCTTTGGGTTCTGATCTGGAAAACATATGTATTTCCCATTTCCTGTGCATAGTTTTGATAAAAGGAGCAAAAAGAAAGAAATCTATTAAAATCTGCGTGTTCTTGAGCTGGTCGGCTTCAGCTGTCTGACGCATCTTTTTGCATGAAATGTTTGAAGTTAAAATGAGCTGTACTCGCTGTCACGATGAATAAGCCAGGAAGAAGGGAAGGTGGAAGGAGAGCTCGGCCTGGCTGCAGGGCTGCTTTGAGGTGGGTTCCCCTCACGCTGGGGCCGCGGGGCAGCCAGGCTCCCTCCTTCGCACGGTGCCCTTGCTGCCTCCGAGGTCCCTCACGTGAGGAGCAGGGAGGGCATTAAAGGCAACCAGAGTCTCTCGCTTATAAATCCCTCATAAAATGAATTTTTGGTGCCATTTGCAAGGGCTTTGGGGAAGAAAAATGCTTCTAAGGGTCTATGCTGAACACGTATGGTGAATTTGGTTGGGGGCAGCCTCCCTTGAAGCGGTGATGCAGCAGGTGACAGGACTGGTTGCTCTGAGAGCGAACAGGAGCCAGGGCTCTCCAGAGTGTTCACCCTCTCCAGACGGGGTGAGATGTGACAGTCCCAAAGCTTCCAGTGCTGCTGTTAGTCCTTAAATCCCATCAGAGTCCTCCCCAACCCCAGTTCCACATCAGGCAAATAATTTCTGGGTTAAAAAAAAAAAGAGTGGCAGTGTTTACTGGATGCAAATCACATTATTATTATTATTAGTTGTTATTATTATTCCTGCACTCATTTAAGTGACCTGAGCTGGGCCTTTCCTGGATTTCGGAGACTTTTAATCATTGCAGCAGTATCAGCGCAATGCTCTCAAGGAAGAAAACAACCCTGGCAGCCACCCGGTTGTACCGGAGTGGTTGTTGCCTTCTGGGCTTGTTGGCCTGGTACAGATCCTGAACCCAGGGCAGTGCAGGGGAGAGGGGCCTCTGCCAAAGCTCTCCAAGCAACTTTCTTGGGATTTGGCTCTCCAAAATTCGGCTATTTAAAGGAATTTGGCTAAATTTCCAAGGTTATAGATGCGTTTGGGGTGCTGTGCTTCCTTTCACATTTGCACGTGGGAGTCAGCCTGGCCTTTGATGACAGATCTGCTTGCTTCGTTCCAGTTCCGTGACTGGATGTTGCAGAAATTGCTTGGTTTTGAGACCATAGAGCCTCAGCGTGCAGCAGTTCAGCAAAGCTGCGTTCAGGAGTCGTCACCAGGTATAGGATTGCAACTGGGTGAAAGCTTCCTTGTCGCTCTCCGACAGGGCCTTTTCCCCATTTCCATGGGAACAGATGGGCTCTTGTTGATAAGAGACCCTTCGTCAAGCTCGGGGCTGACAGGCAGCAGTTGAGCCACTATTCCTGTAAACCAGGGCTGCCTCCAGACTGAGGACATCACATGGCAGTTTGTGTTCAAACGCAGGGGCTAAAAATATCCTTCCTCCTTCCTCCTCGCAGGCACAGATGCCCCAGTGTGAAAGGAAGAGTTGCTCGACCGTAGATTGGATTAGATCTACAGCAGGCAGGAGAGTTGCCCGCCGAGGAGTGTTTAGTGTTTTACCCGGTACAAAAAGCAGCAGTTTGTAATGTTTGATAAGACAAATAAGTGTTTGTGCTTTTAGATTTTTGCAGACTCGGAAGGGTGCTGCAGTTTGGATCAGGGAAGCTAACAGTCTCATTTTCATGCTTAATTTATCTGTGTTTATTTGTACTTGGGGAAATCTTCTAAGCAAAGCCCAGTGATGCATGCAGTATTTAGACTAAATTTTGCAGCTCTGGTAAGTCTGGAAAGATCTTCAAGATAGTTCAATTAAGTTTCTTTATTTTTTCTCAGGGGCATAGTATATATTTTTTTAATATCCAGATAATTTTTTAAGATTAAAATTATCAATCAGAGATCTCTAGGAGACCACTTATAATTGTAGGATATACAGATTTGCTAGATGCTTTAGTGTTTCATAGCAAAATGGTTTAATGACACAAAGTCAGGTCTTGCCTTTTAGTGGGCTAAATGTCAGAAGAAGAGATATTGCCAGATGTAAACAGCTAAGCTGGCCGCAGCAGTGTGCACAATTCCTTAGCATGTTCTTGCTTTACTTGAGTTGTATTTCAGTTCTGGGGATGTTAGTGCTGTAACTTTTCTGAAAGCTGAAAATTTGTGTGATTATTTTGCAGTTGTCGTTAGTAGCAGCTCCCTAACATTGCAGCAGCAGCCACAGTTCCTGGAGTACAGAGGGACTGCAGAGCTCTCCTGACTCCCAGGTACTTCAGCAGAAATCATTTTTACCCAGCTAAGCACTGGAAGCAGCTCCAGAAATACCCGTTTAAGACCCTGTCAGGACAAATGGATTTGTAGACATTTGTGTTTTGGGGGTGACTCCTCTTCAAACAAGACTCGAGTGAATTGCTTTCCAAAGCGGTTGTGTTGGCCCTGCAAGGGGCAGTGGGCAGGGGACTGTAGTGTACAGACTCTCTACCATGCAGCGTAGGACAGGGGTAGTCTGGCTGTCTGCCAGGGTGTGAACAGAGCTCTGACAGCTAGTTGAAATGATCCTAGAAAGGACAACCAGCCATGAAGACACCTCAAGCCAAGTGTGAAAGGGAAGAAAGACTCCTCGGAGCCAACAGAGACACCCAGGTGGGGACTTAGGAAGGCTTCGTTATCGCTGCTGAAGTCCCCCAAACAGCTTGTGTGTGTGTAGGTAGGTCACCTTTCTGTGCCTTTTATGCAGCTACTTTCTCCTATCATGGAGCGTAGTGCCCGTCTCAGCAGCGCTCCCTCGCCAGCGTTTGTCTCCAGCTCCAGCATTAATGAGTACTCCATGTCCTGGGGGATTTGCCTCCTCCAGATCTAGTTGCATATCTTAAGAGCAACATGAAACTCATTCATTTACATTTGGGCATTAGAAATGTTGAAAATTTTTTAATATCTACTGCCAAAAGCTCAAATATATGATGATATTCCTTCCTGCGTCTGTGCTACAGACTACTTTTTCTGCGTTTCTTCTTTTCCAAAAAGACCAGATTGCTGCATCTGTTAGCTGCATTCTCTGAAGGTAGTACACGATCTTATTCAAGTTTTCGTCTGTGCCATCTCTAATAAAGGAGTGTGTATCACCGTGTGCAAATTGGCGTATTAGGGATAACATCCAGACGTGCGATAAGTGACGCTGTGGGTGACTCAAGTGTGCGCAGACTCGCGCTTGCCCCCTCGCCGCGGCACCGACAGACGTTGCACATTTTTCTTACTTAAAGGCAGTTCAACAGACATCAGCTGATGTGCGTCCTGCCCACGGGGGAGCTTTTGTAGCAGAGCTACGCTTGAACTGCTCGTGACCTGCAGGCACAGGATCCTTATCAAAACAGCCGTGCTCTAGAGCGTGCTAAAACAGTGCTCCTAAATAAAGAAATGTAAACCCAATGCAGTAACAGCGCAAAACATGGTTTGAGTATTTTTATCCATATAAAAAACACTTGAGATATTTTAATAATTCAAGTCACTTCGTCAACTATAAATGTCCTGCGTGGCTTTGCTCACCTGAAGTCCTGGAGCTGCAGCCCTGCTCCTGTGCCTCGTTGCCCCATCCAATTATTTGCACTGGGGCAGGAAAACTGCATCTCCCTCCACCTGTTTATTCCCCAGGGAGTGAGGGAAGAGGCAGGTAGCTCTTATCCACTGCAATTCACTGGGGCTGTTCAGATTTTTTTCTCTTCTTCTAATGTTCTACCAGGTTGCATCTCTGTGGGTGATGAGGTTGCGCTCTCTCACATCTAGCCGTCAGTTACTGGATGGCAGCAAAAATTGATCTTTTAGAGTTTAGTAATCCAGAAGCCCTTCCATCCACTAAAGTTGTTCTTTCAGCTTCTCCTTTTTAATTTCATCTCCTAACTTCCAAAAGTGTGATGAGATAGGAAAAAAAAAGGCCATAAGTGGACATAATTGCTTGTGAAAGGTGTTTTTTAAGCTAAAATCTTCCTATATTCTCATTTACTATGTGATTTTGGGGATCTGTTCTGTGATATCCTGCGTGCATATCTCTTCTCCGTATTTCCTCATTTTTCCCCTACTTAGACATCCTTGAGCATGTGATACTGTGACCTAAAGCTGGAAGTGTATCTAATTTTTTAAAAATCAGATCTAGCTCTTTCCTACAAAGGAAAAAAAGAAGTGAGGAAAAGTGCTGCTTTAGTGCTTGCATGGTCAAAAATAAAACGTGGGGAGGAGGGGCAGGATCTTTGCCATGTTGACTTCCAAATGCAAATAAAATCAATTTGGGAGAGAGCTGGTTTCAGGCTAGAGCATGGTTTACTTTATGGAACATGATGCTACTTTGCTCGAGAAGCTGCTTGAGATGGGGCAGCTGGCTTTGCTGCTGCGATGCATCAGCTGAGGGAAATTCAGTGAAGAACAAAGCACCACAAATTCGAGAGCAGATGTACTTTGAAGTGTTGATTTATGTGCTTTTTAATGGTACCTACTAGCATGTCCCTTGTCTGTAACTCCTGATCTTATATTCATTTTTAGAAGGAAGTTATAGTAAAAAATGTATCTCTAAAAAGGGAAACTTTGTACATCTACATTTATTTGTTGTTAAGATTTAACCTGTCAGTTGAGTATTTTTTATGTTAATAAAGCAGGTCACCATTTCTGTTCTCTAATTTAAACTTGTTTTAACCTGTATCAGACAAAAAAAAAAACAGGTTGCAGTTTTATCTGCAATTGGACCCATGCCAATTCTGTCATGAGTTTGTTTGTTTTCTACAATTCTGTAATATAGATGTTGTGTAAAATCATGAAAGCATCTGGTACATGACCAGGGCAAATGTAGAAAAGCTGGATGAAGTCCTCTCTGTGCTGAAAGCTTCAGGTTTGTCAGTGTCATTCAGAACGAATGATCATTAGAGCTGATCAAGAGACGGAATTTCATGGCTTTCAGATTTTGACCTGAATTTGTGATGATGACAGGCAACGAATCTCTAACACAGAAGTCCGTCTAGTTAGGTTGCTAAACACAAAGGTACCTGTGGACACAGAGTGATTCCAGTGACTTTGTTACAAAAACATGTGGTACTTAACCTCTTTGTTTTAAATTACTGTTCCTGTTTTGTTGCTCACCACAGTTCTGGAAGTCTGTGGGATCTGATGGAGCAGAATGACTGGTACCATTTTTTTTTCCAGGTTCATCTTGCAAACGCAGCCTTTGAAGGACAAGAATAAGCTAACAACCTAATCACTTTGGTGTTATTTGAAAAGTTGCTGAGGTTTTGTTGTTGTTCTGTTTCCTTCAGGTTTTGAATGAAGAATGTGATCAGAATTGGTACAAGGCAGAACTCAATGGAAAAGACGGCTTCATTCCCAAGAACTACATAGAAATGAAACCACATCCGTAAGTTGAGCTTTGGGCAATAGCTCCCGTGCTTTTATCTTCCTGTAAGCGAGGAGGGAGGTTGCTGCTGAGCACTTTGCAGGGTGTACCTTACTGCATCTGTCAAGATGTGCAGACAGGGGGTTTATCAAGGTTTGTTTTAAGACGAGAATTTAAAATTTTTAGTTATAGGCTTCCCTTAGGGGAATATTAAATGTTCCTGATTAGCCATTTCACTGTTTGGCAAACCCGGGTGTTAGGACTTGACTCTTGTCTTCTAGTGATGGTTCTCTTATGCTTAGTGTTGCAGATAAGAGCAAACATTTATTGGCATTCGTAGCTCACCAGAAAAATGTTCAGCAGTATTTGTAACTGGTTTCTTGGTATGTCTCTATCACATTCTGTGGTTCTGTACTTCGGATAATTTAGGTTGGATGAGACATCTCTCCAACACCATCTGATTCCACACTTCAGAGGGTGTGCAATGCTCTGTGGCCACATTGGTTTACAGCTCCAGACTAGTCTGTCTGAGTGACTCTTTGAATGTTTCTTCTTAAATACAAAGAAACAAACATATGAAAATAGTGGGGTTTCATGATTCTGAATAATTTATCACCATCAGTCCAGGTATTTTTGCACGTAAAACTTCGTAAATTGTTTAAATAAAGTCTTGCCTGCTGCAATAAGACTAGTTTTCCCGGATCCTGCTAGTCCACTGAGAATCACAACAGCACATGCTGATCTCCGTCTCTCATTAATTTAAATCCTTATACATCTTATAATAACCATTTCAGAAGTATTTGAGTTCTGCTGTAATGATACCCTGTTTATTCTGTAATCATATTGGTTTTAGAGAGATAGAGCTGTCGGCTTTTTATTTATTGATACCCAAGAGGGAATGAACAATGTCAGAACCCAGAAGCAGGCAAGTTTGCGCATGGGTTTTTAAGCATGGTTAATCTGGTCTTTTTTGAAGATGTTTAAACTGCTGATGGCAGCTACATGGTGAGAGTTAACTCCATGTGTCAGCATTGCTGGGAGTCTTAACTAGTGCATTAAAAACCCTGGGAAATTATGCAGAAGTTTTTATAGCGTAATGTTTGCTTAGCTGCAATGCAGAGCGCTCCGAGTAGTCCCATACTACTCGGTCATACTAAAAGCAAACGGCAAGCAGCTGGCCAGGGGCAAGAAGGGGAATGCCCTTTTTCTCAGAGCAGTGTCAAACTAGGTTGTGGGAAGGTGGTATAAGAACTCGCTAAGAAAGTTTGGAGAGAGAAAAAAGCTAAAAAGTGACTTTATATGATAGCCCTGCCATTAAATCTGAGATCCTGAAATCGTCCAGCCCCACAGCTAGTCTTAAGTGTTGTGCTCTTCCTGCTTGAAAGTTGCAAATATTCCAGTTGCTTTGTAACTATTAGTAAATTAAGCAAGCAGAAGATGTGGAGCCCATTGCTTGTCAGCTGAAACCATCTGGGCTTCAAAAGAGTTAATCTGGACTGCATGTTGATTAACAAAACAAAGAGCAGATACCTCCTTGTAATCCTTATGATCCTCGTGCCCTGCTCGTGCCGTGGTCCTGGTGAAGAGCTGCAGGGAGCTCCCTGTGGAAGCCCAGCTGGGCAGTTCGGTGCCAGGGCTCCCTTTCCTTTGCAAGGGGCCGGGGGAACACTTGGCTGCTCACGGCATGGGCTGGTTGAATGCAGGGTCCGTGCATCGCAGCAGTTTTCCTAATACCCTGTTCCTGCAGAAGTGACACTTTGCAATCCTCTAACCTGTGTGGAGGAAACAGTGCCAAGCTAAGTGGCTGCACTAAGTGAAGCCAAACAAATTTCCCGAGTGCTGATTGAAAGGAGCCTGCACGCAGAGTGAGCTGTGTTGTTCCAACCAGTGCATCTCCCTCTAGCTGTGCAGCAGCAGCAGTGAGATCTGCGTTTGTTTTTGCAGCACTGACTGGATGAGCTTCACCTGTGTTACAGAGCTTGTTGGAAACAAATATTACCAAGCCTGGCCATTCTGCAGGGAAGCTCTGGGAATGTAATGATCTTTGGCTCTCTTGTCTTGGACATGCTGGGATTTTGTTTCAATTATTTGCAAGCAAAGTTTCTATGTTCAGAGTATCTGGTGCTCTGTATGTGTGTTTTTAAGCAGACATTATTCCCGCCAAGTAACTTATTTTCCTTCTTTGTGATTGTGAAAGCCCCAGAAGTGTTGGGTTTTCTTTCTTCATCTTTTCTGTGGTTAAAAATCCATCTCTTTTTACTTATTGGATGGTTGAAGTGGTAGTGAAGTCATAAAACATACAGGAAAGCTCAAGAATTGTGGAAGATTTCTAATCTCTGCCTCCTATTTAAACTAAAATGCCTTGTAAGCAGCTGCCAGACAGCTCTGAGAATTTGATATTGTTACTTTGCAAATGTTACTTCCATTAATTGAATTGTACACGTCTGCTCTTTAATGATCCAGTGAAACTGAGGGGGGAAATAGGGTGAAATGAGAAATAAGTAAACAACAACTATGGCAAGATATCCGAAGTCGTAGTATAAAACTTGCATTATGTAATACTTGGCAGAGGTAGAGTTCAAGACTTGCTTATCTTTGTAACAGCTCTGCCAAAAGTTCAGGGGGGAAAAATGCTACTTTGGGTTCTGAGGGAATTGCACATGCTGGTTGCTCTTGGCTGGTTTCGGGGGAAGTGGAGTGTAGTGGGGCAGGTGGGTGATCCAGCTGCTGGCTCTGCCACCACCTCTGCTCCTGGGAAGCGCTGCAGGTGCAAACGCACCAAGGAAATGCGGGTTCTTTGTCCCTGGGAATAGGCTGGATACTGGAGAGAGCTTTCCATTCCAGGGGATGAAAGGAACAAAGTCAAGACCCACGGTTAAGTTAAATTTATGTCTAGGTGGGGAGCCCTGTTCACTCTCTGCCCATCTGTGCCTCTGCTCCTGGTACCCACCTTAGCTTTCCAACATGTTATTTGCCTTTGAGCAGAGTGCCCTGGGGTGCCAGGCCCTGGGGTTGGAGAGGTTGGGCTCTGCTGCAGGAACCACAAGCTGCTGCATAAGCTTAGTCCTTCTGCCTGCTGAGGGAGCAGTGTCATGCTGCCCTGAACCAAAGGGCACTGTAAACTGGGTTTTAACACACAATCCAATTTCCATTCAGGCAGGATGGTAGATTCCTAGGCAGGATCTTGTTTCCATAACATTTCTCATGTGATACCTGTGATGAAACTCTGTGATTCACTTACAAACACCCCCTTTTTCTTAAGGTTTCTCCCATTTTTTTAAGGTTCCTATCTGTTAAAATAGTAATATTTCTGTCTTTAATCCTGTATAAACCCTGTTATACGTTGTCTGCTCTGCAAATAACAACTAAGTCATTGGTAGCTTCTCTTTAGGAGGCATACGTATTAAAAACTCACGTAACTAATTAAAAAAATTTATGTGATTACTTTCCAATGATTATCTTTGGGTGCTGATGGTGAAATAAATGCTGCTATATCATATAAAAGTTGCCCAGTGACTGGCCAGCAGTCTCTTGTGTACTAAGACTTTGCATCTTCTTCTAGACATGCGACTTTATCCGTTAGTGATAAAGGAAGGGCTAGGACTTGAATTTCCTACTTTAGCTCTGCATTTAGTGTGTCTGTTGTTAGGTTGTGGGGCACACCTCTGCTCCGGTAAATCAGATGGGGGCCAGTAACGGGGTTAGTGTGAGCTCCTGCCCGTGAAGTCCAGGTAGCCTTCATTCCCAAGATGAAGTGGTACGAAAGGGTGCAGGGTGTTCAGGTGCCTGTACTAAAGTGGCAATGAAGTGTAGCTTGGTTATTCCTGTTGCGAATCGTTTCATGTCGGTGTGAATATCAGGGTCTTCCACGAGAGGATGAAAATTCTTAACTTAATCTTTTGTTTCCTTCTCTTCCCGTACTCCACAGATGGTTTTTTGGCAAGATTCCCCGAGCAAAGGCTGAAGAGATGCTAGGCAAACAGAGACACGATGGTGCCTTCCTCATCAGGGAGAGCGAGAGCGCTCCCGGGGACTTCTCCCTCTCAGTCAAGTAAGTGATGCCCAGAAGCAGTAATGTGTGATAATCGAGAAACACACTTCTGATTTGGACTTGTGAATAAAGGTCAGGTGATTGTTAATTCTGAAGAAAAGGAATAATCTTCTGCAAAGTGCCTGGTGTGTACATGCCTCTCTCCTGTCTTCCTCCGTTCTTCTTCTTGTTACTTTGTCTTCTGTGTCTGCCTGGTACACTTCCAGATCTGTTTTTCTGGACATCTTGGCCCTTGTCTTGGAGATACTCATCTTGCCTTGGAGCTACTCGTCTTGCACTGGGTGGTGGAACTGTGGAACCTGAAGTTTCTTCCATCTCTCACCCGGATGTTCCATGTTGGCAGAGAATATTGGCCTCGAAGCAGTGAACCGAAGTGGAACAGCCCTCATCCTAGAATAACCTTCCTGGATGTGCTAGCTCTTAGCCAGCAGGAGTTGCTGTTCATTAGGAATGGCCTGCACATTACCCCATTACCTCTCTCAACCCTTCTGAAGCCACCGTAAAACACAGTAAAGTTGTTACAAATTTGAAAGGGTATGAGACATAATGTAACATAAATCAAAGGAGGATTCTGCTCTCACCATTTTTTTCCTTTTCTCCATAATCTTCTCTTTTCCTACCAGAAATGAACAGGACGTTCTTCAGAAGCTGGGCAGTAGATCTTGATTATCTGTGCAACAGTCCCGATTTGCTGGGTTTTCTGTGGCTACCACTAATCCATCTCAACAGGACTTTTTTTTTTTTTTTTTTTTTTTTTTTTTTTTTTGTTCCGTAATCAAGTTTTTGGCCTCCACTGAGTCATGCCAGAAAACTGAATTAAAACCAGTGACTGTAGAGAGATGTTTATATTTCTGCCTTGAGTACAATCATCAGAGCTAGAATATTAGACATGAATCGGAGCTTCATTCTAGAAAATATGTTTCTTTGTAAAACCTAAAGTTGTAACACTAGGTTAGTGTTGCCATCTGGTGGGCAAGTTCTCAGTTGTTTTCTTTTTTTTCTTTTAAATGTGCTGTTGGGAGAAAGAGCTCTTCTTGGCTAAAAGGTGATTTGCAGGTTTTGAAATGGACAGAAACTCTCAGGCTGAGGAAGGGCGAGCTGAGGCAGTACCACAGTTTCATGTTTGCTCTGTAGCCAAGATGGTTTGTACATTTTCAAACAAGGTATGGAGAATACTTGCCAAGTACAAATAATTGTCTCCATTTTTCAGTGTTTTGAACTCTGAAGGAAAAAAAAACAACGTGCTCTTCACTTGGGAAATCCTGCTGGACCTCTTGGAGCACCTCTTTGTTCACAGTGAAGTTGTTAGGAAAATAACCGAATGCCAACATTTCTCAGAACTGTTAACGCAGATTTGAAGTTGCATCAGTGTATGTGCAACATCACCTTTGGTGCACCTTCTATTGCACTTTTTGTTTATTTTTTTAAAGAGAGCTCTCTTGGTTTTGCAAGATGGTCTTTTAGCCAGTAGTTTCACAGTTGGCACAAGTCCACACCGAGAGAGGCAGGTTTTTCCCAGCAGTTCACCCACAGCAGGCCTGGTGCTTGTGCACTGCACTGTCTCACACCCACAGAGTACTCAAAACACTTCTAATGTGCCTTTTTTTTGTTCTTCTTCTTTCCTTCCTCCCAGGTTTGGAAATGATGTGCAGCACTTCAAGGTGCTTAGGGATGGGGCTGGCAAGTATTTCCTCTGGGTGGTGAAGTTCAATTCTTTGAACGAGCTGGTAGATTATCACAGATCCACATCTGTCTCCAGGAACCAGCAAATATTTCTCCGGGACATTGAACAGGTTCCACAGGTAAGAGAAACAGCGTCCTTGCAGAACGGTCTGTGTTAAACTGCTGCAACGCACCAGCTAGCTGTAGGATAGTAACTTAGAGTAAATGAAAAGGGCTTGACAGGAGCTGATTTGAACATTTTCTTGTTTGCAAAAGTGTGTCTTTGGATCCAGCATCCAAACCTAAGCTGGGAAATCAGCTGAGTGTTTATAAAAACCTCCTTGCTAACTCCTAGTTCCCCCTTTAGTTCTGGTGAAGTGTTACTTCTTGAACATTAGGCCGCTTTTGAGATTTGCAAATACTGCTGCTCAAGTAAGATTGTCTGTTGACTTCTGTAAATGAAAAAAGGCTCTTGTTCCTATTTTAGGGCACAGTAAGAAAGGATCTTCCCTTTCCTTTCTGTACGGGTGCTTCAGTAGGGTGTTGCAGTGAGGCTTTGGTGGAGAGCTGCAGCGAAGGGAAGAGGTGGTTACAGGTAGTAGCAGATGGAACATCTCTAGCTTGTTCTCTTGGATCTAACCTGTATTAACAGACGCCAAAAACTGCTGCTAAATGCCAGCAGAGCAGCCTGTGCATAACTCGCTCTTTGTTTTGTTCCATTTCCCAGGGCTATTAAATGTTACATTAGGTAACATTGTGCCAAACAGGATCAGAAAAGAGGTGGCTAAAAATGACAGGCATGAGAATTCCTTTCCAACCTTGCAATTTGAAGAATACATTTTTTTTTTTTTGTGATCTTTTAGCCTTTCCATAAGCATAGAAGCATTTGGTGACCAGACAAAATGCTGTGCAACTTCTTGATAATACGTGAATGGTGCTAAGCTTTTAAGGAAACTATGTAAAATGCCAACATTCAATTTTTAAGGGAAATTTAGTGTGTCATAATAGTAGGTCGAGAACTAATGTTCATGCTGTCAGTTGGTGAAAATGGGGCAAAGAATTTGTGTTGTAGCAGAGTATAGATTTATGGTAAGTCATGAACACTGGAGCATCTTAGGGAAATGTTGGAGACATCATCTGATGTCTTTATTTCAGCTCTTTCACAAAAAAAAAAAAAAAAAAAGATTTTAAGGTCTTCTGTGGGCTATACCTTTTTAGCATCATATTGCACATGATAGAGCCTGGCTTTCAGAGAAATGAAGCAACCCAAATGTTACTGGCAGCTGTGGTGTAAGCTAAAGCCCAGTCTGAGGGAGAAAATGCCTTTTTCTTCGAGTGATTCTCACGTTTTTGTTTTCATCTTTTCCAGCAACCAACGTACGTTCAGGCCCTGTTCGATTTTGATCCCCAGGAGGAAGGAGAGCTGGGCTTCCGACGCGGAGACTTTATCCAAGTCCTTGACAATTCTGACCCCAACTGGTGGAAGGGAGCCTGCCACGGACAGACGGGCATGTTTCCACGCAACTACGTGACCCCGGTGAATCGGAACATCTAGAGATAAATATTAGAGATTATTTAAAGAAACCAGAGAACCAGTAAATACACATACAGAGCCTAACTGCAGCCAGTGACCTAAAATCACACGGCGATAAAACCTGAGTCACCTTTCACCGTGAGGTGATCCTCCTTCACTCAGTGCGGAACTTCAGAGGCAGGGGGAGAGTTCAACTTACACACCAAAACTTATCTTTAAAAAGGAGAGAAAAAAAAGAGAGAGAGAAAAGAAATGAAAATAAATTTCCTCAGCTGCTCCTGGGTTACCCCCTTTCATTCGCTCTTCTTGTTTCCCCCTCCTCCTCTGTCCATCAGTGCATGACGTTTTAATGCCATATAAAGTCCTAGCCATGCAGTTAAAGGAAAAGGGAGAAACTCTGCGGGTATTTTCTCTCTCTGCAAGCAGTCTTCATTTGACATGAAGGGACATGAGAGAAGAACCAAATCCACAGTCCTGCCTTTAAAAATAAAAAACAAAAGTCATCAGTCTTTGCTTTTGCCTTCAACATTCAGCTCTTCTGGCCTGGGAAAGATGAGGTGTTGCTCTGATTTTTATTTTCTCTTCTCCTTTTGCACTTTCTTCTGGAGCTCAGTAGCTTCCAAGCAGGGGAAGGGAGAAGAGTTTATGTGGCTTTTGTTTTGTTTTTCTTTTTCTTTGAGTCACAGAGCTGCTTTGAGAAATTCCAGCCTACAACTGAAGTCTGTTCTTGCTGTGCTGACAGCTTTTTTGATTTTTTTTTTCTTAAAGATGTACGGTTGAGCACATTCTGTAATTTTTTCCATAGTGCCTTCCCTTATTTTCTTTTTTTAATTATTTTTTAAGTTAAAAGGACAGTCCAGAGCTTTTCAGAGGATTTTTTTTCTGCCTGTGTAAATATTTTGGGGGAAAGGGTGTAAAGGAGGGTGGTTTTACCAATGGACATTTAAGAAAAAAATCTACAAACAGAGATGGAGCTTTAATTTTAAGATTTGTCTTACTGTTTGACTTTCCTTATTCCAAGGAAAAAAAAAAATCCAAGGCATTCGGTGGCAGCTTAGGCTGCTCAGAGGTGAGGAGCTGCAACCAGGAGCCTCAAAAGTAACAGAAGGGGGAAAATTATAACCAGGGAAAATGAGGAAGAATGCTTTGGGGAAGGGAGAGAGAAAGGGAGGAACTTGAGAAATCTGAGCCCTGAGATGTCCTATAAAAACATACATTCCTTTGATGGAGAAGTCTGTCACGCAGAGGAACCTCAAGAAATAGTGCTTGAAAACACCTCATGCTCTTAGCGAATGTTTCCATGTGACGCACGTTATCAGCCTGTCCTTTTGACCTGGGTAGGGAATATTTGCAGTTGCAGTCATGTTGCTCTCGAAATGTGGGGTTGGCATCACTGTTCTCCAGTTTCTCCTCCCTCCTCAGGTCGATGCTGTTGAAAAAGCCGATTTCCCTCCCCTGCTCCCCATTCACAGCAGGCTGTGCGATGACCGGATCCCCGTCCCTCACCGTAACGGCCAACACTCGGGCCGTTTGCTCCTCCGCCAGAGCAGTGTGACGTTCAGTCGGACAGAAAGGAAAGAAATCCAACCACACCGCTCTTTGTGCCAATCCTCAGTTGCGTTATTTTTCCTTTCGCTGGCCGCGCGGCTGGATCCCTTCACCCCACCAACGAATCCAAAAGCTGCAATGGAGATTTCCTCCCGCCCCGCTGAAGCCGGGCGGTCTCTAGTTGGAGGGTGCCTTTTTTTGTACTAAGTGTTACAAATGTTTTATTCCTGAGATGGACTCTGCCTTACACTTTAATTTTCCAGCTGACGAAAGAGAGAGCTATCCTGTAGAGTATTACTTTCTCCCCCTCTCCTTGCTAGCTGTCACTCACTTTCTTCCTTCTTTGTAAAGTGATTGGAAAAAGGAATCTATGGCATTCTACACCTGGACCATTTGATTGTTTCCTTATTTTGGAATTGGTGTATATCATGCAGCCTTGCAGACATATGTCTTGTGTGTGTATATATATTAAAAAAAAAATCAGTGTTTAAATAAAAAAGGCCTATGTACTTAATCCTTTAACTCTGCAGCAGCATTTGGTAGATAGTAATTAACTGTGAATAATAAATATACATTGAATTCTTCACTCGAGCATCTGCCTGTTCTTTCAGTTAACAAAAAGTGACTGATGGAGCTAATATAGGGTTTGTAGGAGGAGGAAGCTGTGCGATGTGCCCCGAGGCCAAGTGCTTGGGCTCTTCGGGGCCCCGGTTTGATCTGCTTGTGCTTGGCCAGATTTTTACTCTTCCAAGCAGTCAGGTGAGACCCGTGCCCCTCGGCACACGCGGTGCTGGGGACAACGGGGAAAGGAGCTGTTATTGCCACAAGTGCAGACCGTGCGTCTATTTGCTGAGTGATTGGATGCCACTTAAAATCTCTGCCTTTGCTTTTTCCAAGCCTCTTCCCTAACTCCTGTGATGCTGTGACAAGGGAGCTGGACGCCTCGTGGTTCCTGCCAGCCCCTCCTCACAGGGACAAGGTGAACGTCCGCCTTGGAGAGCAGCAGCGCTGAGTTGGGTGCTGCAGGAGCGTCTCCTCGGCTCGCTTGGGGCCGCAGGAGCGTTTCCTGCGCTCCCTTGGGGACAGGGCATCCCTGGAAGTGCTGCCTGTGGGGATGCGGCATCCCGGGAAGCGCTGCGCTTTGGGACACGGCATCCCTGGAAGCGCTGCCCTGTGGGACAGGGCGTCCCCTGGGGACGCGGCATCCCAGGAAGTGCTTTGCTTTGGGACACAGCATCCCGGGAAGCGCTGCCCTGTGGGACGTGGCATCCCTGGAAGCGCTGCCCTTTGGGATACGGCATCCCTGGAAGCGCCCGTGGGGGGAAGCTGCCCGCACCGCGTGGACCACGCGGCTGCCGGCTGCCTCGCAGGAGATGCGGCTCCTCCCCGAGCGCCCCAGGTGCATTTTGCAATGGAGTCTAACGTACAGCAGAAGGCGCAGGGATGGGAGCGTCTCTGCAGGCAGCGTCGAGGCAGCAGGGCCTGAGACCCGCAAACTCCCCCAATTCAGCCAAATTCGGCCAAATTCAGGTACGGAGGCGCTAGGCTGCCGGGGGAGGGGGAGGACTACATTTCCCAGCGTGCCCCGCGGCGCGCAGGCGCGGCGCGGCCAGGGCGGCTGAGGCGCCGGGGCCCGGAGCGCGCA
>JAWLRI010000424.1:507058-541813 GCA_034781795.1 Crypturellus tataupa
ACACACGACTTCTCATCTGCGGCAAGGAATGCCGCACTTACTACCAGACCCCAGCTGAAAGTCCTGATGGATTTTCCAGGTGCACCATTTGGAAAGCAGAACTGTGCACTGGGCAGAGAATACAAGTGTGACTTAAGCCTCTAAATTCCACTTCTTTCTATGCATTTTGTATTAGAAGCCAAGATTTCAGATACAACTGTCCAAGTGTTTCTTGGTGGATGGAGGCTATAGAATGAATTGGACTCAGAACCAACGGATTATGGCTCTTATAAAACATCTATAACAATAGGTATTGCTATTTGCAATAACTAGTCATGGAGCTGCATGTGAATAGAGCAGGGAAAGTAGAGCATTGCAAGGCATTACATTATTAGCTCAAATTCCAGAAGGGACATGGGAAGATGGTCTCCAGTGAAATTAAAATGAGGAATGTTTTTCTGAAACAAACTTTCTCCCACAAGTCAAGGGAAGTAGGCTGAGAGAAACAGTTGTACGTGTAAAATGATGCTGTGCAAAACAAATTTCTGCAGCACCAAACCACATTTTCATTTTTCTTGGAAATAGGTAATGTGTTTAAGATAGAGCAGGTGCAGAGGAATAAAAAACATGAAATTTAAAGAAAATAAAAACAGCCTAAGTACAAGGGAAACTACATTCATCTGTGTTCTGTGTAATCTGGACATCCTGCAGTCATCCCTTCTCAGGGTTCTGAGAGGCTGACGCAGCACTGGTGACCTGGCTCAGATCCTACCAAGTCCCAAATTTTGGAAACACAAATTTTAACTAAATTCACCCAGCTTTTCCAGTTGAAAAAACTGAGATGCAACAAATGCACAGACTTTTTTTCACTCCAAAGCTTTTTTCAGTCCAAGCTTTTTCACATCTGAAAAAGAGTTTAGCATCAACACAAAACGTCTTTAAAGCATGTCAATCATGAGGTGCATATTCTGTTCTTACAATGACATAAGCAGTTCAACTATAACAGTCATACATAATTGCTATAAGGGTTAATATAGATCTTATTAGCAGCATTACTTTTGTAATTCTGCACAAAAGCTGCAGAGTAGCAAAACCCCAGCCTGTTTACAAACCGATTCCCATACACAAAGTTTAGTTTAGCTTGCCAGAAAGTGACAGTCCCATGGAGTCTGAAGTTCTGCAGCATCAGCTTTTCTCTAATGAAATACACAAATGAATACTACAGACGGCACTATTTATATTTGTATGGTACTTATTTGTTCTCTCCTTTCAATGTTCAATAGAAAAGTCATTTGTCTTTTTTTTTTTTTTTTTTTTTGATTAAAACAGCAGTTTCAGAATTGAGGTTTAATACCATTTTCATTGTTCTGAAAGTAATGGAAAGACATTCAGGTCCTACAAGATCATGTTACTGCTCCAGATCTAACAGTTACTGACCTAACTGTAGCATTGCAGATATTTGAGTAACTGTTCAGGCTGCCTGCAGAATTAAGACTTTTCAGAGTTCTCAATATTTACAGTTAAGAAGAAAATCTTACACCTGGTCTAGTTTGATTTTTCTAGCCTCGAGAGCAGTGTTTTGCATAGATGGATGCACCTTTCCCTAGTGCTGCTCACTCTGCCTTTTTTCTGTAGCAGTTCTGCAGCAAGAGCTGATTCCTGCTCTCTGCCAAATCATGGAATAAATGGGTGCTCTATTTATAGGTAAACTTCCTGTGACCCACTAAAATACATGCTTTCATTTCCCCTTGTGTTTTTCCCTGCTCAAAATCAAAAGGCAGACACTGCATTTTTTTCAGCTTGTGCTCTTTTTTTAACCCGTTATATGGTCATATGTTGGGGCTTTTTTAAAGTGATCACTGGTATTCTTGTACAAGATTATATCAGTTATTTCACAACATTTGCTATCCTGAAAATGCACAGTATTAGATATCTTGGTAACCTTTCAGCATTTCTGCAATTATATCCCTCTGACCCCTAGGACATGTAATCTAGACATACGGCTAAGTCACAGCACTTCAAAACATTGACAGGATGCTAAAGGTGGAAAATAAGTTAAGAGTGCTAGCTTATTAAAAAAAGTCATTTTTCCAGTCAATATAACCAACTTGCGTGGCATAAGTTCTGCATCCATTTATCATCATCTCCCTGCTCCTAGTGCCCTCCCCATCCCTGCAACTTCAGTGGTTTTAAGCATATCTTTTCCTCAGGTTGGGAATATAAAGCCTCAGACAAAGAATTCATGCTTTCTAAGTAATAGTTACAACAGATAGCATTAACTTTGGTTACAAAAGAACAAAGGTTTGCTCCTGCCTTTGCCCACACTGTGCTGCTGGGTCCGTTTGCGTGCAGTGAACAGGACGGGGTGACTGCACCCCGACGCTGCCACCCTGCCTCACTACCGACTTCAGACATGACGGGTCACATCTCAGAAGGGTTTAAAAAAAAAATTCACTCCCTTACCTGAAAAGGAAACCATGGGATAGTAGTTCAAATAATAATGTTTAAAGTCAGGAGAAATTAATATCTCATCTGTGACTGTAGGGAAGTTGCATATTTGCGTGCATTTTCAAAATCTACCTAACTAACATTTCAGCAGTTGATTTGAAATACTTTAAAGACGGCTTTTATGGAGCACTAAACATTTGCAATTGTTGTAGGAGCAGGTGTTACAAGACTGATCAGTGCTTGGCTGAACATTTAATAAAGAGTTCTGGGGACATTTGCCAAGGTTTTCCAGAAGAACCATAGTCTTGTTCCAGACTTCGCAGTTTGGCTTCAAGGTCCCAGGAAACTACCAGTGTCCTATCAATAATATGTTTGCAGCCAATACAGGTCCAGCATTCAGTCTGTTGTTTGCCAACTCACCTAATCTGGGAGATTGAAATGTTTTAGCATAATTATGTTCATATAAATCCCAGAGTAATAAAGCAGCGCCAGCCATCGCTCTTACACTAATAGCACTGAATTCTAGGAACCACCTCCATAGGAGTCTGCACCTTCAGCTATGACTGGAGGATGGTTAATACTTAAAAAAATGCTAAGCATTAGCACCCAGGATATTTCTATTGAAAGTTCCTATCATTTTTCCAAATTCAGAAAAACTGTCTCATTTATCAGAAGCTTGTTGTACTTAACATAGGTTCACATGCTGCAAACGTAAAGGGACATAAAAATGGGAGGATTCCATAAGCTAAATGATGCAGGATTTGTTAGGCCAACATAAGCGAACAACCCTCCCTTCTCCCCACTTCCAATATCCAGACCCTGCTGATCTTCAGGTACTAACAAGAGCTTCTGTTAGTGCTGGCACGTGGCCACTTTTAAGCTGCAGCCGTCAGGAGCAGGACGCATGCACAATGTGCCCCCTGCCAAGACGCAGCCGCCTGTAGAGGTTTGGACTCTGACAGCAGCTTCGAATGCTCCCAGGGTGTTCCCTCCTCCTCCTTCCCGCTGCCTTCACTTTCTGCAGAACACCCCATACCCAATACTGAATATTTCATACACTTTTTCCCCCCTGTGCAAGGCTCTTGTACTCCTTCAGGGAGCTTGGTCCTGCCCCAACCTGTCACCACATTGTGCTGCCAAGTGTGATTAGATTGCATCTTACTGAGCCTAAGCCCTAACTTGATACTCAGATTCCACTATTTCTCTTAAAGATTATTTTACTCGTGATGGATTTTACTGACAGATTTCCCTGACATTTTTCTCCTGCCTTGCAGAAAGAACTTACTTTTAGCATTCACAAAATGGAAGAGTTTGTCAGGGAGTCCATGGGTATCAGAGCCAGCTTTGTTACACATAAGGCTTTTGTTACCACTTAATTCTGGTAAATTGTTGGTAATAGAAGTTTGCAGAAGTACTTGTTTCCTTGAAGGAAAATGAGACACTATGTCTCAAAGGAGAGGAACACCAATATATTTGTTTGGAGTATGTTGAAGCACCATTCTGGTTTGGTATTTCAAACAATATTTCTTTGGCTCTAGCTCAACCCAACCTTTTCCAAACCCAGAAGCTTAGGGCACCTCCCTGGTTTCCTGCAGCATTACGTTACCAAAATTGAAAGTTTTCTGAGGAAAGTGTTTTATGGAAAAAATATTGTTGTTGACACAGAGTTAAATATCTTGGAGGTCTTTTCTTCCCACAGTTAGACATCCCTGGCATATTTCCTCACACTTTGTCTTGCTTTTGTGTACTCCAAGACTCTAAGGGGCTTTCCTTAATTTGAAAACCTTATCTTTTGTTGATGGGAGTGGCCTCAGTATTCTTAGAGCATAATGTAAAACCCATCTTTTCATATGAGCCTTTCCTCAGCAACAAAGAATGACATCATGCTCCAAGGATACTTTTAAGAAAACAATCAGGTCCTTGGTAACTGGTTATCAAAGATTAAATCAAAGGCAGGGGGAAGTCAAGACCTTTTACAAGACACATCTGCACAGGAGACTTACGCTTACACCCACAGCAACTTTGATGTACGGAAAAACTGAGCAACGAGACTGCAGCCGCTCAGGTTACAGCAGTGAAGCAGACACATGGGTCCCGGGGCAGGATCACGGGGTCTCCCGCGGGGAGGCTGCTGTGCGAGGCCCTCCTCTGTATGGAGGCGGCTGCCAACACCCCGCACCCCTGCGCAGAGCCCCGCTCCTTCGAGGCCAAGCGTCTCTTTTGGCCAAGGCGGTTCAGTTATACAGAAAAAAACAAACAGAACTGCACGAAAGCCATAAGACTCCTTCTTTGAAGGGACATTTCAGTCAGTGCAATGACTGATGCCTTTTTTTACATCTAATCCCTACCAGCATCATTACACCTGTAGCTAAATCTCTCCCAATCTGAACAGAATAAATCCAACGCAACTTCCCCTTTTCTTTAAACGCAAAGCATGTACGAGGCACTCAGACACTACAGTGACTCTCAGGAGTACAAAAATCCTCAAGTTAGATAAATACACTTTTTACTCCCCCACTCTCATGCAGAGAAGGAATTTAACTGATGTGAATTAGAGTTTAAAAGTCTTCAGGCAGAAACAGGTTGGTAGGAGGGCTTATTCATGGAAAAGGGAGAGACTAATTGTGTTATTGAAGTGGAGTCTTCTTACTGAAGAAAAGGTTAGAATGCAAAGGGGAACTGCCTGTTCCCGGGTCTGGAGGGAGCGGGTACCCTGTCATCACGGCACCATTTGGGAAACTTCGGCTTTGGTGGACTGGAGTTATCAGGATCAGAATCAAGTTTGGGGCAAAGAGAGACAGCCTGAGAGAAAGACAGAGAGAGAGACGAGAGAGGGGTTTGATGGCTGGGGACAAAAGGCATTTTTCAAGTGCCATTTAGGTTTACAAGGACAACCAAAACCCCATGACATAATTTCCTTAAAGGTGCAGCCATTCTCCTCTCACATCTGTCTCCCACTTGAGGTCAGTGATTTACCTACCTTAAATCTACAAAAATCCAGGCTGCACAGATCCTGTCTCCAGTGTGCAAGAGGACTCATAAAGTATCATTTCTCAACAATGCTTAGTATGCAATGAATTCTCCCACTCATGAGCTACAAATACACTGCATGCCATCAAGAGCTTTTAATAATTTTGTCATCTACTTCTTTCAAAAACATTTTTAGATTTCTGCAATATGTTCAGCTGTGAAAGTGGCATGTATCCAATGTTAACAATAGACTCTAGGCTATGAATCACTGGGGGGGAGGAAATCAAAAGAATAATGTTTAGTCATTTTGGTTGGAATATATTAGGAACAAGTGAATGTAATTATCTTCCAGTGTTTGAGACTAAATAATTCAATGAAAAACTTCTAAATTCAGGGAGAATTTTGCAAAATGAAACCCTCTTATAATTGAATCTGCATGATTTTTTGCAAGCAACAACAAAACACCAACAAAAGTGTATCTATTAAATATTAATTCTGAAATAGTGTGGAAGGAAAACTTTTCCTAGAATCAAAATT
Organism: Crypturellus tataupa; assembly: GCA_034781795.1. Classification (NCBI taxonomy): domain Eukaryota; kingdom Metazoa; phylum Chordata; class Aves; order Tinamiformes; family Tinamidae; genus Crypturellus; species Crypturellus tataupa. Next base: position 512,993 of record JAWLRI010000424.1, read on the forward strand.
GCTCATTCCAGGTCTATCTAAAGACATGCAGAAAAATCTGATTAGAGAAATACTTACTAGTTAAGGGTTAACTTACTAGTATTTTAATCTCCAAGGTGGTGCTTTGGCCCAGTCAAGATATGGAGCCCAAATGCTCTCCCCTTTCCCTCGGAGCACTGAGCAAGGTTCCCTGAAGAGTCCTTGGTACATCCACCCTGTTTTTTATTGTATCCCAAAAGCATTCTCAAGGAAGCAGGACACCCAGCTTCAACTACTCCTTCAATCAAGGGGTTTCAAGCTTATATCTCCACAAGAGAACACCCTAACTGTTATTGGCTGATCTGCATTGAAAGCTTCTCTGCTCCATCCTATTTAATCTGCTGCATAGAAAAAGAGACCCAAGATTCACCAGACCATAAAGAGAATGCAACCGCCACATTTATCAGAATGGAAAAGTGCTTAGGAATGTATTCAGCATTTTATCTACTGACCTTTGAACATGCTGCAGGAAAATACACAACAACCTATATCCTGGTACCTGGGGTAGGATGGCGGATGTGGGTTTGAATTCCCTCCAGGAGGGGACAGAAATGAACCTGAAAGTACCAGCCTTGATTTCAAAGGCCTCAGAATGTCACCCAGCGTTTGCAATTTCTCATCTTCTGATCCCACAGCCAGAACGCAATGCTATTAATATCACTCCATAAGCAAACATCTCCAGCAAGCTACACCTCACATATTTCTGCAGGAAGTCTTAGCTCTTTCATTATACTGAAAACTTACCAGTTGCTGTAAGAAACTTAACCATACTATAACCATCAGAGATAGGGAAAAGGAAGAGAGGAGCGGAGCACAACATTAATGTTTCACCACAAAGTTGCTCAAGAATTATAAACCTCGTTGCATTGCTTCTCATTGCATTAGGTTTCTCTTCAAAAGAAAAGCAGTGTTTGACTATAATTTTAATAACTGCGCTGAGAAGCTTTTCTGACCTCAGTGGTTGTACGTTACTACAGCGTTCTCCGATCTCAGCACCTTCTCCAGGTCTTCGGCATTCATAGAATAGTTAGGGTTAGAGGGGGCAACGTTGAGAAGGCAGCAAAAGTGGAAGCAGCAATGTCACTGATAGCACTAAGAAGGGCCCTAGTCATAATTCAGCAGTGGATGAGATAAATATTGCTCACTAAGGCTTGAGATGAGACCTGCAAGAAGTAGCATGGCCTAATCTGCAAGTCTGCCAGCCAAAATCCAGAGAGGTCAAATCTGCTGAACTCATTCATCCATCATTTCAAAAATCTCTTCAGAGACACCAAATTACCACCAAATTTTGTGATCAGTTTTATTCAAGAGACAGGAAGAGAAGGAGTTTGAAAAGAAGTACAGAACATTCAAATGGTTCCATTTCAAAATGGAGTTCTTGGATTAAACCAAAATAAAATTAAAAGACTTACAGGTATGTAGAGGATGCTTTAACTGAGCCAGTTTTAAATTGTGAGAATCTTTTCCACTTATGGAAAAATCTAGGAAGGAAAAAAAATGCCTATTTAAGCTTAAAACCAAAACAGGTTCTGAGATAATTAGTTCAGGCTCTTTGCTCTACTTCCCTTCCTTTGCAAAGACACAGTCCCAGCAGCTGCACGTTTATTGCGAGACAGAGAGGTAATGTTTTCTGTTACAATTCTGGCAGGACATCAGTGGTTAGCTGCTGCTGCACGGGATCCTTCCTGAACAAGTCACGGTGAACCAGGAGTGCCTTTTTACTTTGAAGAACGTGATGACAGCAATTACACCACAGCTGGGAAATTCTGCTGCCGCTAGTATGCATAGCTGCAAGTGTTTTAATAACCCAACAGCAAGAAGGCTACAAGAAATTGTCTAGTAAACTTCCTCTATGTAGTTCTCCAGAGCCAAGTTCCAAATCTAGTGATATAGTCACAGCAGCCATTACTTAGTTAAAAGCTGATGACAAGATCTTTGATAGATAACGATCTGTGCCCTCTCGGCACCCATTAACCTGTGGTTAGGTTCTCTGCCCATAAACTGTACGTCTGGTTGCTTTAAGTCACCCTGGATTTGCTTCTGCTCATTCCTCTTCACACAAATGAGCCTTTCCTGGGAAGAGCAAGCCACTTATGTCAGCAAGTGATTGAAGTATGAGCTTCTCTGCGCCTAGAAATGCTGCTCTGAATAACTGTAGGAACTAGTCTGAGCAAGGCAATCCCATTACATAAAGCACCTCAAAGCTGAATTTCAAAGCAGCCTCCTTGAAAATTGTTCCCCCCCGCCGCCCCGTTGCCTTTTTAAGGTGGAACATCGGACAAGGAGACCTATTCCAGGGCATAAGCAACCCGCCGGCTGCGCAACTACTGAGGAGCCCAATCCCACCAGGCCTGGAGAGCAGCCCGCATTCCTGGGAAACCCTGAGAGGCCGCCAGCCGGTCACGGAGCACGGAGCTATCTGCCCTGCTGCCTGGCATTTGAAACACCTTGGTCCCTCTCCAGGAATCCCAGCAGATGCAACTAGCCGAGCTCCAGCGCTGGAGCTGGGGAGCTGCAGGGTGCAGGGGCCGGTCTGGTGCCATCCATGGTCCCCCATTAACCGCCCCGCTGGCTCACGGCTGGCAGAAATGCCGAAGGGATTCCTGCAAACCCCAGCAAAACAGTGTCTCTGCTGACACTTCTGTTTTCGCAGGTGCCACAAGTGTGGCTGTGAGACAGAGGTTTCTTTCCTGACTTTAGCTTTAAATTATTACTATGATACTGGGACTTGAGGACTTTTATGCTACTTTTGCAGCTTAGCACTATTGAATTTGTCTCTGTTGCAGGAAACAGAATTGGCAGCACCCAAAGAAATGTTAGATTCACTTACCACATGTACTTTCAGTTCATTAAGCTACACTGCCAGAGAATCCAGAGAAGGCAGTGCTTGAAGTTACTTCATGTGCTAGTAATTCAGTTCCTACTTATGCTTTTCTTCTGAAAAACTTGTAGCAGATTTTAAACTCACTACTCTAATTTCTAAAGTCTTATGCCTTTATGACGAAAAAGAAAATACAGGCTATAGCCTGTAAAAAAGTGACTGCTTTCCCTAGCCACCTCACTCTGCTTAGAAGACTGGCCTTTGTGGGGTGAAGAGAGGTGCATATTTTATTGGGCTTTTTAATACACTTGAGAGTCAAGATTCATTGGGAAAGATACTTTTCGCTGGAGCCGAGCGGTGCTGGTGAGGAAGATGTGGTACGACTGTGAGCACAGTGCAACATGTCACAGTTCCACAGAATAAAGACAGACTTACTGAAATAAAAAATAAGCTGACAACTGCTGCCTAATCAGTAGGTTTCTTTAAGAAGGTTTCACTTTGGCAGAACAGCATGCTTTAACAAAGCCAGCATGCCAGAGCATTTGCTCCTGCTTAACTTTTCATGCCCACTGACATGTCAAAATGAACACAAGAACAGGTAGTGCTTGTGCTCCAGAGCTAGACCCTGCAGTGTAAAAGCCTTCCCGCTATAGACAGATTGGAGATCATGATTAGCTTAGTTGACATAAGCTAGTGACGCAGGAAATAACATCTTAAAATCCAACCTTACAACAGACTCCGTTTCAGGGAACTGGTGTTCAAAGCCCAGCAGGTTATATACACGGAGTGCTCCTGCAAAACAACTCACCTACCTTGGTGTGCATCAGGGGAGCACAGAGAGGGCTGGCAGGGACCTGCACTCTGCCCCACTGCATACCCCAAACTAGATCCATGGTGCATATTCCTGCACGTGCTTTCCACTTAAAAATACACAAGCAAACGCCAAGTTGCTAGCATCAAGCAGTATGACCTGAGTTGGAAGAAATAGTGTAACATTTTGGATTTCATCAAAGGATTTTAAAAAATAAACAAACACACTCAACACCATCTTCCATGAGAAGAGAAGATACAACATAAATGAGCTATAATATGTAAGAGGAAATATATTTACAGCTGCTTCTATAAAAACATAAGAACACTGCAAGATAAAGCTGTACTGTAAGGAGTAAAAACTCGCCCACATTTCTCGGTCTCAGTACTTCTGCTCTGCCTTGCTTTAAGAAACAGACTCTGTACGTGCAGGTAGCCCTGCAGTGACCACAGTTGGAGGGAGGCCTCAGATACGGCCACTCAGCCCCCTGCAGCTCCCAGCCGAACAACTGTGGGGGAGAAGGAAGGGGCGACTGCCCCAGATTGTGCCCCAGAGCTGTGGGGCGGGTACAGCCACACAGCGGGGAGCGCGGCTTGCTCAGAGGCAATTCTAACTGAATACTGAGTTGGTTAAGATGTTTTGAAGCTTTCTGCATTGACGATGAAGCTGCACTTGCAGTACTTTCAGTATTTGCTCGTTTGATACTTTGCAGGGAGTCATGAGGACTCCTGGGCCGCTCATGGAGCAGGGTCGCCATTGGGAGCACGGCCTGCTGCCTTCGTGTCTTACTCCAGTCTTGCTCCCCCTCTACTCCCCAGGAAGAACAAATCATTGACTCCTGCATTGCTTGTGATCCCTGCAAGCCCACAGCTTTTCTTGTGGTATTTCTGTCTAAATGAATATTTGCCTTCTGCAGCCTATCTTCTTTATTACTAATATTTTGTGATTGTCTCTTTATTGAATTTCATATTGTCAGGTTTTCGAATGGTTTTCTAGTTTGTTAAGACCATTTTGAATCCTGATCCTATCCTCCAGTGTGTTTAAAAGCCTCATCTCTGTTTCTGCTATCCCAGATTTTAAAGGTTCATTCTTTCTTCCATCACTCATTCAGTTATGGAGTTCAATGGCCTTTGATCATGAGGAGCTGCTGCTCAAAACAAATAAAAGAGAAGAAAATATTTCTCACAAAGTCAGGATGCATTTTTCATCATTGGGAAGTGCTGTAAATTGTGCAAAATTGAGATTATATAAGTTTTTTACTTTAATTTGCCTGTTCACATTATTCTTAAAATACTTCTGGGAAGGTAAAACAGATTATATGTGGTGTGAGGTTAAAGAGCTGAGCTAATCTGTCAGAAAAAGTCATGAAGCTGAGAAAATGTCTACAGATTCCTTGCATTTGCTGACTGCACCTGCTAGTTAAACTGCAGCCATTTCATAGCTTGTGCATTAGACTTTTATATGGCTCACTCTTTCATCTCCCTCCCATGAGTTCTCCTGATTTAATAATCTAGACAGCCCAGGTGTCCTCAAACCTATTGCCTTCCACAAAAATCATCTCCTCAGCACCTTCCAAGAACAGTTCCCCATTAGATACTGAAAAACACTCCTGTGACCATGACAACATGGTATATTTGTCCAATAAGCGCTACTAACCTGGGGAAGGCTGGTTTCTACCATACAGAGAGATGTGAGCCTCGATTAGCTTGCTGATCTCCTCAGAGCTGCTGACAGCTTCTTTTCCACAGTATTTTGGTCTGTACAGCTATTCCCGGCACACAGGTAAAAATTGCTGTCATTTATTCTGAAGTAGCTGGAAAAACTCATCAGGTTAGAAATATTTTCACTTCATCACATGATGAGAGCGTAACCTCTGAAGGCTGCATGAAGTGTCTGTGTAACCCCCTCCTGCGCCCCGCTAAGACACAAACTGCCTTGCAGTTATTTGGGCAGGGGGTGGGCAACACTCCTGTCTCAATCCCAACGCAGATATTTCTGCTAGGCGCCTAATGTTAAACAGGCTGAATCTGAGATGGCATCTTCAATATTTCTGTAGTGGCCGTCAATTTTGCACTTGCACAGCAAGAAGCTGTGATTAATATATTTATTACTGAATAAATGAGAGGCTGGAAGTCCATTTTTTTTTTAAAGTAGCATTAAGAAAGGCACTAAAACTTTCTAAGACTTTCCATTACTCAGATATATTCTAGCCCAGCAAATGTGGCTTCCTAATTGCTGCTATGACTTGTTCGTGTGCTGTAGAATTCTGAAAAATATGACAACAGGTGAACTTTGAATCATCTGGCCATTCCGTGAGTTGTGTTTAATAAACTCAGAATAATGGAAAGGCCTTGACAGAATTCTTTCAGCCCATGGGCATTTGAAATACTCATAAAATATCAGTGGGCTATCCAGTATCAAGCCTCTGATCTAAGCCAAGAGCAGTTCTTAGTATTTTCTTCAGAAGTTGTAGATCTGTGACAGAAAAAGAAAGAAAAAAAAATGAAGGGAAAGAAGCAGGAGGCCAGTAGGTCATTTATAGAAGGGAGGTAGTTTTACTATTCTCAGGACTTGTTTGTAATTTCCTACTTTAAATGAAAAGCAGAGCACTTCTGTGACTGCAGCAATTGCATCTGCATATACCTAGTGCTTCATTGTATTTCTGTTCTCTCGCTAATCAAAGTGAGAGTATTGCATTTCATTTAGAGTTCTCATCTGCTGAAAAGGTCCACGGTAAATTCCTGGGAATACCGAAACATTATGAGTCCAAGAGTTCAAGTCCATCTATAGCTGCTTAAAAAAAAACACATTAGTATTTGCCAAGAGTTGTGAATAGGAGGCCTGCATGCTTACACGCACGCACGCATGGGGGGGGTTCCCTACTTGATGTTGGACAGGATGTTATCTTTCTTCAAAGAAGAGGGAAATAAGAATAGTTGTTGAAAACTGGGAAAACCTAGAAAAAATACTTGACAATAGAACTTTTTAGCTCTGGGAAGGTTTTAGAGGCTTCTGGCCATGTTGAATTCCACCCCCACTCACTTGGGCAGAAGTCCAAAGTCAACATAAGAAGTACATCAGTTGAAAGGGACTATCAAAGTAGACTAAAATCCATGAGTGCCTTTTTAGCTTGTAAAGTGGACTTTGGAGTTGCAAGCATCGCCAGCATTTTGCAATCCATTCTTAACCGTGACCGTTTTGCAGATTCTCCATACCAAAACCCTGTTCACACTAATTCCAGTCAACACTTGTGAGATACTCAAAATGTCTCTGTTTACACTGTCTGCTGAAAACTCTGCAAACTCTGCTTGAGGCTTTTTTGGTTCTTGTTATTTCTTTTCTTTCACAGGTCTGAATTAACATTCTCGCCTTCATTTAAAACACTCTGACTATATTAGTGTTTATGGAGACAGAATTAAGACACTGCTTCCTCCTGCCTTTTCCTTGTCTTACCAACATATGCATTGCTAAAGCATTAGTTAGCCATAAATCAACTCACTAAACATAGGTGATCCTTCTAATACCTTTATTAATGTCCATAAATAAATACATATAAACAGCACTTACCATAACTCTCTGTTGCTTGTAACCTATATATTATTTTTGTTCCTCTGCTTTTGTGAGCTGAAATTAGTAAAACTGTCAGGTGCTTTTCAAACAGAGTGCTTGTTGTAGAAATTTCTGCAATTGAAATTTTTTATTTCTGAAGTTTGGAAAAAGAAAAAACCTCACAGAGCTCTCACAACAACCAAAAAGCCTTTATTCTTTCTATTCAGTGAAAGTATTGCCTTTTAAATGTTTTACATTTTATCTTAAAAAAAAGTACTAGGTTTCACAGGCAAGAAAAATAGAGTCCTGAAATTCATTTGTTGACATAATAGTTTTCCTCAAACAGAATTGTGACATTTTGAAAAAAAAAATGTACTACATCAACAGTTTCTCTCTTTTGTTGTTGTTTGTGTTTAGTTTTTTAATCAGAAAGCCATTGAAAAGATAGTTCTCAGTTTAAATTTAGCCACGAGATAGATAGGTGTAGTAGAAAAAGCTGCAGCAATGGGAATTCTCCTGACTCCACCGTCCCAGGGGCTCCTGGCGGGGAGCCAGCAAGCAGAGAGCGGCTCCATTTCCCGCGACCGTGCAGAGCCGGGGGGTGAGGCTGGAATGGACATACATAATAAAAGTACTTACACGTCCACAAATGCCTGTGCTCTTTGTGAAAGCACCACGGCCAATTCATTCTGCGTATATTCAACATAACTCTCTCAGCTTAGATTTGCACGGGCAGGGTAAAACACCTCCATCATCTGTTACCAAGTTTCATGCTGTTGAAAGTGTGGATGGAGGTGTAGATTTCTCAGTGGCTCTGTCCAAACTGCTGTCATCTGCTGTCGTCAAAACTGTGCATTGCAACCTGGAGTCTCTTGACAGCCTTTACCAAACCATATGAAATTGGGGCCTCAGAAACACAGAAATTAGCAATAATAAAAATGCAAAAGCTTCCACAGTCAGTGAGAATTTATCTTTTTGGATCTGCATGAAGCTCATACCTGTTGAGAAAGGTTAGGTGGTGTTTGCCAGACCTGACTTGGGGCTTTCAGACCACTGGGAAGTCTCTCAGTTACTTTTGCAGAGTCAAATTTATAAGAGGAAACATTTCACCCTCTGTATGTTTTCTGGCACAGATTTGAGCATTCTGACCATTTTTGAGATGGCAAATTCTCCAATATAGTTTAAGATAGGGAACAAGACCATATTTAAAATTCTATCTGGGACTGGCCTAGGCCCAAGAGCTCAAGTAGCATTGCCCATTGCATAGTGTCCTCTGGCTCTAAGTCACTAGGTTTCTGGACGTCTAATAAGATGAAGTTTTTGCTGAAACTTTTCCAGCAGAAGTCATAACATCTCTTGCCACTGAATTCCAAAACGAATTAAAGTTTTTGTAAAACCTTTCCCTCTGCACTGATATCACAGCTTCTCTCTACTATCCAGGACCTTATTCCCTGAAAATGAGCAGTTTGGGGTCTTGGAGGTCTCCTATCTCTCTGGCCAATGTACAGCAAGTTATTAAGGGAAAAGACAGCCTTGTTCCCCCACCCCCCACTCTCAGTTGCATGTCTCATTTTCATCAAGCTAAAAGCAAAGCAAAGCAATTTAGTGATTTTTTTTCTATTATGTGGTGCTAAATTCTTTATCTGTTCTCTGCCAGCGAGTATTATATTAGTAATATTAATTTAGCAATAATGATATTCCTTGTAATTTGCTTTTTGGCTCTGCTTACTAAGAATTACCCCTAGTGCAGCAACTTGTTCCCATTACATGTGTTTAATTTTAATACGCTTAGAGGGATTAACAGCTCAGCAATTGCTTACAATGGAGTGCTTGGTTAAACCATGCACAAAAATACTAATCAAATATTTTGATGCATAGAGCCATATTTCAGAGAATATATCTTTCATCCCACAATATTTGACCAGCTCACAGATGTTATCAGCCGTGAAAGTGATCCCTATGATTTTCCAGGGCTTCTACTTATGAAATCACATCTAATTGTATAATACCATAAAGCACACGAACAATTACCGAGGTCACTTGAGATAGCCTCATTGCTTTTTTTACTCAAGGAGATAGTCCTTCAATGCTGAGAAATATAATATCCAGGAATTCCAGCTGCCCTTGTGTAATCTCCTTCACAGAGCACCACAAAGAACAATTGTGTGAAGCACAATGACCTCAGATGCTTGAAAGCTCTTGAGCTATTTATGAATGTGGAGTGGAGAGGCGAAGCATAGAGTCAGGATGAGGAAGCCTTGACCAGCGAGGGAGCCTGCTTTAGTTGTGAATTATTTTTGTATGAGGAAGCTTTAGAAGAAAACAAAGTGCAAGTGCAGCACTACTCAAGTCAAAGATGGGTGGGCAGACTCCTTTTTGCAATGTCTCAGAGAGAGGATCGTGCCTCTTCAGAGACTAGCGAACAGACGTGACAATTTAGTGTATCTGTCCTTGAGAATATTCATGGCTGTTTCTATGAGGGGTCCTTACAGGCCTATGTCAGTGGAGATATAAACTAACAAGATACTTCCCCTAACATTTACAATAATAAAAAAGAGATTACCTTGAATTTATGAATTGGTGAACCTGTTTATCCAAGGAAGAACAACAACTTGTTTGTATTTCTTGTTTGTACGTAAACTGCCTGCATGCGTGGTTTGCGGTCAGGCAATGGACAGGCAAAAAAGGCAGTGCTCTGTGTCTCACTGTCCAGGCAGCAGGTGCTCCAAGGCTGTGTGTAAGTACCCGAGGGGAGAAGGTAGGGAGGATGGGGCCAGGCTCTTCTGCATGGTGGCTGGTGATGGGGTGAGGGGTAACAGGTGTAAGTTGAAACACAGGAAGTTCCACCACCACGTGAGGAAGAGCTTCTTGACTGTGAGGGTGACAGAGCCCTGGCACAGGCTGCCCAGAGAGGCTCCTTGTGGAGTCTCCTTCTCTGGAGATCTTCCAAACCCGCCTGGATGCCACCCTGTGCCCCGTGCTCTGGGTGTCCCTGCTGGAGCAGGGGGTTGGACTAGATGATCCCTAGAGGTCCCTGCCAACGTCAGCCATTCTGTTATTGTGTGATTCCAGGGAACCTCCTACCTTTAAAAACAGCACTCATAAAAATATAGGACAAGCATGTGGTAAAACTGTGTCTATTATGGTTTTACAACACACTTTGGTGGAACAGAACAGGACAGGACCAGCCTGTTCTTTTATGTGGAAATGTAACAACTCCCGTCATGAAAATAACATATACAGTCTTAAAGGAAAATAGAAATCTGCTTTGAACGCAACAACATTCAGAACAACCCCACTTATCTTCTAGAATCCTTTCCAGCTTTACTGATCTAAACATTGTTTCAAAATATCGCTTCAAAATAATAACGACCTTTGAATGTAAGCAGCTTTAAGAAGAAACACTGGAATACAGTTAGTTTATCTCTCAAATTTTGTATCATTAAAAGAAGATAAAACATACTAATTATAATTACTCCTTGAAATTATGAAGGAGCATTAATAATGAAGGAGTTATCAAGGTTTTGCAAGGAACCTACCTTTTAAAAAGCTCCTTCATATTACTAAACAAAATTGTTTTTCAGTCGGTTTTCAAACTGAGAAAGCTTTTCCTCCTCCTGTTTGCTTTATAGAGCATCACATTAATTAATATGATTAACTTTGTGATGAAACAGGCAAAAATTCAAAGTTATTTAAAGACATTAAAAGAAGAGGGTAGGTAGCCTTTTAGGCACTGTAACAATTCCCTCTTGTCATTTGTTTCCCATTCACAACATTTAGGTGCATTACTGCGAGATGCTGCTGTAAGCACAGAGGTTTCCATTTACTCCAACAACACTTCCCTTGATTTTCCTAACCTAGTTAATAAGTCTACTCTTTTAACCATAAAATGAGCTATTCCCATAGCACATTTATAGAAATCAAAATGATAAGAAATAGATTTCTCCTGGGACACTTATTTAAATGAAAAATGAGTTTCTCTTTTTGAAGTCCTTTGTTATCAACAATGTTCTCTTAAAAAAGTTAAGAACTTACTCGAATGAGAACTCATTGATGATAGCTAAATATTCACTTCATGAATTCATCTTCTCACATGAGAATTGTCTTGGAGGTTAATTGTTATATTTCATTACCATTCATAATCATACATGCTTGGGAGCTAAGCACTGGGACATTGCAACCTGTGTGGGAGAACCACCTGGGAACACAGAGTTTAGGCTATGGATTTAGAGAGAGACCAAAATTATTGATAACTATTAATTCTGCAGGATTTACACGAAGGTGGTAGGATGGAACTAAAGAAGTACCCTGAAGAAAGACGCTGATCACACTTATTAGGTGTTACTATCACGCTTTCTAGTTCAGAAACGGTGAGGTGAAAGAAAGTAAATTTGTGACTATCTTCATAAAATGTCATGTACCTGACAGCTACATAAAATCTCAGTTTTAAGGTGAAAGCCCTTAAAACAAGTACAGCACCTGTCCCCATACCTGAGAAAGCCCATTCTTGTCCATCAATGGCTAAATATAAATGAGATTTTAAGAAAAAAAATGTATTCTCCATTTTGCAAGGGGATTCAGGATATAGAAGATGCTAGATATACAACCTTGCAGTCCATGGACTGCACAGGATCATGACAGAGGATTGAAAAAAATTGTAACTCCTGTGATATTGAGGATCTTTTCAGTTGATAAATGGAACTCGGGCAAAATAAGACACACTGAGCCTTCTTCCACACTTAATAGCATGAGCTTTGAGCAGTTCTACTACAGCTGATTCTTTTTAATAAAATGGTGGAAGTATCTCCTCCTGGTGGCACTTTTTTTTTTTTTTTTTGAAAAAGCAATAGATCAATTTTTTAGATCACTTGCACTTCAGGTATGCTGGTGTAGTTATTTCTTTGAACTTCAAAGAAATACGCTTACGCTGGCTTTCCAGTACTGTAATGAAGTACTTTGTCCATGTTTAGAAAAACACAGAAATAAAATTCACATGTTTTAGTTATTCCAATTCTACCTTGAAATTATGAATGAAATTATGCTGTTAAAATGTTTCCAGATTTTTAAACCTTCCCATTGAAGTTGGTTCTTTTTTAGACCAAGAAAATACTGCAAGTAAACTACAAATTTCAAAGTGCTGCTGGAAGTTTTAACATCCTGGCGGAAACAGATTTTACAGCTTGTTCTTACTACAGCTGGTGACAGTCAGTGCACTACCCAGTGATTTATGTCATGAGAGGAAAGAAACAGTGGTGAAACTGGGATGTGATGTAGCAGTACCTTTGGATTTTCAAGCTATCATATGGGAGCATTTGAAGCTACAGAGCAGAAAAAGCAGGAACTGAAGCATTATTTAGCATGAAGCTCAGAACACACACTGACTATGTGTAAATCAGTTCAGGGTATTTTAATATGCTAGCAGCCATCTGTATGACTAAATTACAGCTATCTCTGTGACTACACATGTGCACACTCTTACATAAACAGGATTCACTGAAAAATTGAGTCACCCTCCGTACCACTAATCAGCAGCCTGAAGTAGAGAAATAAAATTGCAGTCATTTTTAGCATTGTATATGAGCAACCATGTACATTGAGATATAAAAAATTCCAAAAAATGCACAACAGCACATTTCAAAGGAAGTATTTTATTAAGTTGCTTGATTTCCTGCTCTTGTTGGCATGAGCTTTCTTGGTGTTGAAATGAACCTAGTGTTAATGTCAATGGACATTTCACCTCACAAGTTACAATGCAGAGACCAGTTTTGCTCTGTTTCCCCTTTTTCAGCTTATGCTGTTGATTGCTCACATGCTGTTGTACTAACCTTAGTATCTCGGCTGGTATCTCTGGGCAAGTCTACACATTAACCTGTTGTTGGATGTGACCTTCTGCTGTGTGTTAAAAAAAGCTCAGCCTAGTGCTTTTAAGCATAAGCATTTAAGGCTCTGCTAGCCAGCAAGCTATGGACCCTGCTGCTCTCAACAGCGCTCTTAATATCTGCAGCTTCACGCATTTTCCATCTCACATAACTGCTCTCTTGCTAATTTCTTGCTTTTCACCCTTTTCTATATAATACAACACCATATGCTTTAGTCAAGTGGCACAAACACAGCCGAACCTGTGCACATTTAAGGATACCTCATCTTTGCTTATTTACTACCCAGATCAGACTTCCAAATCCTTCACACATTATAAAGCTTAAATCTGTACAAAGTATTCTGCTGGTGTATTCATAAACATTTGCACCGCCACATGGGACAGAAATGTTCTCCTGAAGAGGTTCATTGAGTTCCCTGCCGCCACAGAAAGCTCCCCTGTACAGCCACCTCATATGGTATGTTTTTGCTCCCACTAATTTCATGGAAAAGCTGTTTCAAAATGTGATTTCATTACAGACTATAAACATTATTTTAATTTCCCGACTGAATTTATTAATAAATAGTATGTATTTGTTTGTTCTTATGCCAACCTTGTTCTGCAAATTAAATGGTTTTCATCCCTCATGTTTTCTTTCCTGGTATATTTATAGACAGCACTCATAGCCCCTCTCTCTTTTATTCAAGTAAACAAGCAGAGCCCAGTCTAAAATCTTTTCATATGAAAGGCTCTCGATGCCTCTGATGATCCTTCTGGCTTTTCTTTACCTCTGTTTCCGCTCAACACTTGTGATCTATTTAGAACTGCAGAAAAATTGCTTAGAAATCTTCACAGTGCCCAGTGAAATCTCAACAGGGTCTTAAAAATATCAAAACCTCCCTACTTCAACCAGAAACACATCTCCTGAAATGCTCTCACTACCGGCTTTCATGAGGATGCTCTTACCGATTGCACCAGGGATAGCAGGAAAATATTAAAGATCATCCCCAAACCACCCCTTGAAGCCTTTGAACTTCTTCCTGTCCAACCTTAACTGTGGCTATCTCACTTTATGGTTTCTGTCCTAATTCCCATGTTCTCATGCCTTCCCAGGTGATACAATATCAAATGCTTTATTGTTTTTTTTTTCCTAGATATATAGTATCTGTGGTAAACCTCTCTTTTCTAAAACTTTGCATGTGATGTAGACCAGACTTACAGGCCTGTAGTTGGCCACGCCACTTTTCTCTTTTTAAATATTAAGCAACTACAGCCCAGTTCCAGCCTGCTTAAGCTTAAACCCTGGGCTGAGAGGCAGGGATCCACAGGGAGCCGTTCAGGATGATTTGTTCTCTGTAGATGCCTCTGCTCACCACTTCAGCACGCACACAGCACAACTCCCTATTGTAACTTGCCTTTATTATCTAGGAGATAAAAGCAAAAGGCGGCAAACCTATTTTAAGTATTAAATTACTCTAAAAGGTAATGACTCCCTTAAAGCTGCTTACAAATGAACTTAAGAAAATATTACCTACTGGAAAGCTTGAAACGGGTGAAAAATGGGATTTGAGTATTTACTCCTTCCATGACAATTGATGCCTTAGGAAAAAAAGTGCTAGTAATAACTAGAAAATCCTTTTCTACATAAAGGCTTATGGAAGAACCGGGAGAGGGGAGGAGTCTTTTCAACACTTCTACTTTCAACACTGTGACCCTTACCCTGAGAAAACAACCTCTTTTAAAGCTCAGGCCCCGGTTTGCTGAACACTTCACCATTTTGTTCAACAGACTGTACGGGGTCCAGGGGATCATTGTGAAACTAATCGCGGGAGAAAAAAAAAAAAAAAGAGAGAGAGAGAGAGAAAGAAGACAGCTTCTCGGGAAGCTGCTGCTGCCGGTTATTCCCCGCCGAACGCCCCAGCGCTCCCCGTTCTGGGGATGCCGGGTTGGGAGGAGCAGGGGGCCAGCCCCGCGCCCCGCCGCGGCTGCGGCACCGCGGGACACGGACAAGAGCAGAGCCGGCCCCGCAGCAGCGCGCAAGGGCGGGAATGTCGGCGCATGCGCACGGCGCAGGCCCGCCTCGCGCGTAATGGCGGCCGCCTCTAGAGCGGAGTGAGAGTCTGAGCCGCCCACCGGCCTCCCGGCTCGTTGCGTCCCGCGCCGCCGGCCCCGTCCCGCTGCCGGCTCCGGCGTCCACCGGGCCCCCATAACACCCAGAATAACTCGTCATCGCGGGCTCCGAGGCGGTACGAAGGGGAAGCCGTGCCTTGTCCCTCTCAAAGCCGCTGCTGAGGATTTTCTGGGTGGGTGTCAGTAGTTCCCCTGAGTTAACGGCCTTTTCTGTAGGCGATGCAGCACCCGGCGCTGTGCGGGCCTGCCTCGCGCTGGGGCCCGTGTCTAAGGCAGTAAGAGCAGCCCCTGCTTTTATCTATTCCAAACACAGGGATTTCTGCTGCTTTCCCAGGGGAGCCTCTCCTGCACCTCACTGTCTTGCTTCCAAGATGATTTTTGCCCTCCTTTTCTTTTAATACAACTTTTATTTCGTTATATCAGTGATACAGTTCCCAACTGGTTGGATACTATGCAGGTAGCCAAAGGTTGTCATTAACCTAAAGCCTTCTGAATATAAAACCTGTGACGCCTTTAGGATTGCACCTCCTGGATGTGATTTTCTTGTTCTTTCTTGGTATTTTTGTATAAAACTCGCATTCATACATGATGTTATCGTCTGTTACTGGAGCTGCTGGCCGAGCTGTGGTCTTAGCTCCTAGTTCTCGTTTTAGGTAGGTGCTTTCTCCCAGCTGACCGCGTGCACTCCTCCTCTGAGCTCCCCCGGTTTGTCGGTGTCTTCCTGTGTTTGAATTGTAGCCATATGAAGGAACACCCACACCCCCTGCTTCTGCTCCGAGGAGAACTGACTCACTGCGCTCGCTCCGCGTGTGAAAATGCCGCTGATGGGAAGGATATTTTAGGCTGTGTAGCACGGAAAACTTCCTGTTTTGTGCGTTATTTATTTATTTATTTGTCACTGCTGTTAATTGTGGGAGTTAGGAGAGGAGCTGGCCATGCAGTCGTGGGGAGCATCCGCTGAAGAGCAGCGTTGCAGGGGCCGTGTTCACCGCGAGATGTTCGTCTGGTGGCAGAGATGAACGCGCGTTTTGAGGCTCCGGTGCTGCTGTCGTTTAACGTGATGCGTTTATGCCTGGTCACTGCTCCCGTGGTTCGGGCTGGTGTGATTCCGTAGCTCCTCCCATCGGAACAGGGCCCGGGTGGTTTATGTAGGGATGCTGAAGGAGTCGTGTGTACCAGGGAGGTAAAGTGCAAAGGCTGGTGCACGTGAGTGCTCTGCCCAGACCTCCTGAGGGCTTTTTCTTGTACCTGTCAAAAAGATGTGCTGAGTCTAACACTAACCTTGCAGGTCCGTGCCTGCTGAGCCCTTACTAAAGGGAAGGACCGGAATTGCAAGAAGACAAGACCAACTTTCCAGTCATAGAAAGACAGAAAATTTCTTCCTATCAGTGATTCTTCTGTATCGGTGGCATGCGGCTTTCCTTGCTGCCTTGTCTCATGTCATAGAGCTGTGAAGTAACATTATTCTCCTGTCCTAATATTGCAACAAGATCTTCATTTTCAGCCTGTGATGATCCAGCATCTTCTTCATCTCCCATCTCCTTTCAGGCAGCCCAGAGGAGAGTGAGGGATCTTTTGTGCTTCTCTCCCTGTCTGCAAGCTCTTCTCCCACACTTGTTCCAAATAAAAGAGAAGGTTAGAAAATATTGTCAGTTGTGCAAGCACAATTGGATTCTTTTAGTTCTGCCTGTTGTATTGCACCAGGAAAGAGGCTGTTGACAGTGTGTCTCATTCATGGCAGGCTTAGGCTTTGTCTGGATGTATAATAGAGGCAGAGGAATAAAACTTATTCCGATTGTTTCTTCCATCTTTTGTCATGGGTCAGCATCCTGCCTCTCCTCCCTGGGATGCAGATGGTCAGAGATGTCCAATCCCTGTGCCAGGCCTGATGTGGGAAAACCCATTGCTGAGTCAGCTTTTGTCTCCTTTCAATAGAGAAGTAAAACCAGGGGAAATATGAGCCTTCATTACCACTCAATGAGTGTTTTGTGGCTCTCTGCATTCCAGAGCCTTTGCTCTATAAAGCAAATAAGCACCTTTGTTTCACATCTAATGATGCATCTGAATGTTGCTGGCTCGTTAGCTGTGAGTGCTGGGTGACGGATGCTGAGGTCGAGCAGGAAGCCCTGGTTTGTGTTGAGAGCAGTCGTGTCTAAATGCTGAAGCACAGACAGTGGCAGGGCTGGGGGAGCACAGAGCCTTTGGTTTCCAGGTTGCTCATTCAGATTTGCTCAAGTGCTACTCGAGTGCCCCTCTGAATTGGGTTTTGAGGCTGCTGGACAAGTGTCCCCATGAAAGCAGATTTTATAGCTGGTACCAAGCAGACCTTTGTTGGTGATTTCAATAGAGAAGCCAAAGATTTAATATTTGAGAGCACAGAAATCTCCTTCCTGCTATGGTCCTTTCATATCAGAGTTGAAGCATATTTATAAGGCAACGCGGAGCCTACTGCCTACATTTTGAGTTGTGTATAAAAATAGAGGCTTTTAGGTTGTCTCTTCATAGATACGATGCAGCTTCGTGTAGGAGCATCCTGCAAACGTTAAGCAGGGTGAACCAGCCCATCTGGGCTGCTGGGCTAATGTGGCTGTACTGAGACGGTGCCCAAATCAGTTTAGGCACCTGGGCTCAGCCCATGGTTGTGCTGTGCAAACACCTCAAACTTCAGAGCCAATGCAGGGCTTCTGATAAAGCATTTTAGCTTTCATGACCTAGGGTTTCAAATGGAGGTTTTGTGAAAGGTAGAAACAGGGAGTTGCTTTATGTGGAACACCATCTCTCTCCAGTAGTCTCTCTCCTTTTGCAACTTTACTGTCTTTATATGAGAGCTGTTGGTGCAGAGTGTTAGGCTGATGATTCTGACTCCAAGCTGAGACTGTTTAATAACCTAATGTCATTCAGAGATGTTCTGAGCAGCTTGGAGATTAACGTTTGACATGGAATGTCACATTTTCCTATTTGTATCAGACCTTCCAAATATTGAGGTGTGCCACCAACAGACAGCCCATTTCCTTGAGTACCCTTAGCTACTTGTGCTCTTCTGTATTTATTAAATACAGGGCATTAATCCAGCCCAGCAACTGCCTCTTTTCTCTGGGCATGCGAAGCTATGGAGGTGCTTGGGCGCATCGAGCCGCACACGGTGCCGTTTGGCTTGCGTGACAAGACTGGATGTTGCTGCAAGTCGTTTTTTTTCATGATGCTTCCGGGGAGTTTAGCAGTTGGAAATGTGGTCATAGGGACCGAGTGTCACATGTGCTTAAAGAGATGCTTGGCTCTGCAGCAGCTGCTTTTTAAACACACCATCCTTTAAATCTTGAGTTCAGAAGGTAGCTTGGTAGCTTAGCAAGTGCAGCAAGATGTGATCCTATGGTTAGTCCTCGTTGGATGCTGTTATACTCAGGGTCCCATGAAAATAAGCAGCGTGGTGCAGAGATCCACCTGTGGAGAGTGTTTTGCAGATGCAATGTGTGGAACAAATTGCAAAATTGTTTTTCAGCTATTCTCCTGTGAGGGAGAGAAGCTGAGCAAGGGTTGTAGGGCTGCTGCAGTAGGAGGACTAAGATGCACTTTAAAAGGGATGTTTCAGGGTAGTCATTTGGCAGCTGTTGTTTTTATCTGCCCATGAAAAGGAAAAAGATATGTTCTAATGATAGAAAAATCCAGTTTGTGTTATAGCATGCATTGATTTTATTTTGCTTCCCTGTATGATTGAAGTGCAGGCGGGTTTGCTGTTTCCTTCCTGTCTTTCACCCCCTGCCCTGCACTATCTGTCTAAATAATCTTTTCTGTATTGATCTCTGTTGTGTTTTGGGCAACGCTTCTTAAACCCCACTCCATAGATATATAGCTGCAGTGTGTTGTTGCTTTTATTACATTAAAAAAAAAAAAAAAAAAAAAACAAAAACTACATCATCTCAGTTGGAAAATTAGGTTAAAGCATGAATCTTGTCTACTGTAAACTAAGTACTCCATCAGCATTAGGTAAAGTATGTGGAGAAGATGGACTTGTAATAAAAATAGATTTTGATAGTTTTAGTATTCTGTAGTCAGTACAATAAGCGAGTGCCTCAGGGAGGATCCTTCAAGAGCCTGAAATAGCCCAGTCAGTAAAACATCAGCCTCTCAATTTGAGCATCCAGCATTTGACTTCCTCCTCAGGTACAGGCTGTGGTGTTTATTATTTGCAAGAACAACAGAATGCATAGTAATAAATTTTGGTCCTTATTTCCAAGGAGAAATGCTAATGTGTCTAACAAATCAACTGGCACTCTGAAAGCAAGTGTCAGTGCCAAGTGACTTATATTAGACAGCAGATAGTCCAACTCTGACTTCAACAAAACTCCCAGGGAATGCAAAAAGCATTTCCTATGTAGAAAACATGAGGGCTTAACCTTTAAATAGTTTAATGTTAGAGACAAAAAGAAAGAGAGCATTTCACACAGAGGGAGGGTGTGTGAGCTCCAGTATTTCCTCTTGTATTCTTATTTAGAGCATGAAAATAGTGTGTTTTGAGTGCTTGAGATTTGGTGTCTGCTTTTCGGAAAGCAGTGATTTTTCTTAGATATTTGGATGGCTTGACTTGCGCTCACCCTTCTCCCTGGACACCCTGGGTAGACAGATGTACCGTGTGTAAACTTATTTCTCTCTTTTTTATAGCTGGCAATGGATACCAAATACTTTTCTCTAATAAATATATAACCTTTTGTTTCTTTTGCTTGATTAATAATATGTTCTCTTTTCCTTGCCAAAGATAAAGCCACTAACCCATCTAACAGACAAGAAGACTGGGAATACATCATCGGATTCTGTGACCAGATCAACAAGGAACTTGAGGGGTGGGTGTTCAAAGCACTTAAATTTAGAAATATTATAAATTTTCATTCATAGTCTAAAATGTGTCACTTGGTTATTGAAGTTTTCTATTTTCTTTTTATATAGTGATATCACAAAGAAGATTTGGTTAAAAAAGGAACAAGATGCTGCAAAATTTATTTTCTTTTCTGTGATAAAAGGCAGCATAGTTTAAATCCATATTGAGTATCTGGAAAATATGGATTCAGAATCTGCCCGTTACACCAGCTTCTGTAGCTGTCTTACCTAGCCAAGCTGTTTCTACTTTTCAGTCTGTAAAATGGGTTTGTAACTCTTACTGCTTGATGGGACTTCACATCTTCAAAACTTTTACAAGTTTTTTTGTAAGAGAAACCTTACAAAAGGGTTTACAAGGGAAGCCTTTGGGGCTCTAGCACTTCTGTGAGGGCAGGAGGGAATGTCCTCTCCTGGAGAAAGGCACAGATAGATGAAGTGATTCCCTGGGCATCTCATCCTGCTGGGCCTCTCCCAAGGAGGGATCAGGATTTGCTGGCTCAGCCTGTGCTTCCTTTTACACATGAAACACCCCAGCTTCCCAAGATGCCCTGAATAATTCTTGTTTGCTTTTGTGCACTAATGTACTGATGAAAAGCACTAAAAATGGCATTTTCTTTTAGCTGTATGAAACACATCTCATTTAAGCAGTAGATATTGCAAAGGTCTGAAAATCCCTGAGCGTGTTTGCCTTCTTTGTAATGGTCATCTGCTTTGTTTCAGGCCACAGATAGCTGTGAGACTCCTGGCTCATAAAATCCAATCGCCGCAGGAATGGGAGGCAGTCCAAGCCCTGACAGTAGGTAGTCCTTAGCCCCTCTCTTAAATCCAGTTGTGTAACATTGGACATTGTGTGTCTTGTTCACTGACATTAGCAGGAGCCAGTTCTGGGGTCAAACTCTGTGATTCTTCTCTGCTGGGAGTGGACAGTGAAAGACAGAACAGTTTATGTAACTGGAGTCTCCAGATAGCTCATTAGCAACAAAGCAGCCAGAAATAACTGTTTTAAATTTCATCTGTTTTCGTGTCTTATCTTCAGGCAAGATTTATATTCGCTGTTGTCAACCCTAATGGGGAGATAACTCTGTTCCTTATATCTCTTGCTGAGAGTGGGACTCTAGCTTGTCTTGATGTGTCACTCCTAAAGAAGAGGGATGGACAACTTGTATCTCAGAGCAGGAACACATGAGCAGAGCACAGCTCTGCTGTTATAGTAGGTTTGGGCCATTTTTTCACCACCTATTTCTCTTGAATGCAGGTGCTGGAAGCTTGTATGAAGAACTGTGGGAGAAGATTTCATAATGAAGTTGGGAAATTTCGCTTTTTAAATGAGTTAATAAAAGTTGTGTCTCCAAAGGTTAGTCCCTGACTTGTTGCCTTACTACAATATTTACCTTCTGGCCTCTCTAAAGCCACAAGCAGCAACCAAAATTTTGCGGCGCTCTGTCCAGCTCATTGCGTGCGTTAACCTATATTCAAAAGCATTTGATAGTTAGGGTTTTTGTGCTCTGATGGTTACTTTTCTCCATAAACTGTCCTTGTTTACTGTGCACAGTCTTTGTATTATTCTAATGCTTCATTTAACTCCAGGACTTTTAAACCTCAGGGTGTTTTCTTTTTTAAGAAAAATCGCCCCCGCACCCAGCATCAGTAGAGGAGAGATATGGTGCAAAGCTTCAAGTATGAGATTCAGCAACACACTGCAGAGTTGTAATCCTCACTGTGCTGCTGCCTTGCTGTATAAAGAGTGCCTGGGCAAATCCCTCAATATCCAGGATCAGGTTAACTCTATGAAAAATTGATAGAAGCGCCCCAGGGCATGATTAATACTATCAAGCATTTCAAGATTCTTTCCCCTAAAACAATGTTAGGAGAATATTTGTATTGCTATAATTTATAAATAGCAAAAAATCTAAAGCTAACAATATTCCTGCTCTTTTTTTTTTTTTTTTTTTTTTACATTGATGATTGTAAAGCTTCTGCTCACTGTTACTTCAAATGCATTAGAGGAGCTTAGATCACCTGCAAATATACAGCTTTTAATGTATAATGGTGAATCCCCTTCTCTGGGTTTGGGCTTTATTGTTAAAAAGAAGTGAATAATGTGGAAAACTGATTTCTGTTTCTTTTGCCACTCTCAGTACCTGGGAGACCGGGTCTCGGAGAAGGTGAAAACCAAAGTCATTGAATTACTGTATAGCTGGACAGTGGCTCTGCCAGAAGAATCCAAAATCAAAGACGCCTACTACATGCTGAAGCGACAAGGTAGGAAGTAAGCTGTTCCCCCGCCACATTCCCTCCCGCCCGTGCTTGTGAGCAGGAGTGTCACAAAATGTGCAACTTCTAATTCCGTGGAGAGTCGAGGCAAGGTCTGAGAGAGGACAGAACAAGTCCAAAACTCCCTGAAAATTTGGGAAAGCTACTAGTTACATTTAAATGTCCTGGGCTGTTATTTTTATTTTTATTTTTATTATTATTAGTTATTATCATTAGTTAACACTTTGTAAATGCTTTTGATTTGACCTTTCTTGCATGACCTTTTTTAGTTTATCTGAAGCTAGATAATAATTTATTCAAAAGTAATTGAAAGCTAAATAAAAACCTTCACAGAACTTTCTGTATTCTTTTAACCAAATCATTTGTACCTTCAGTTAAACAAATTCAAATTTCTTGTGTAGGCAAGATGGAGAGAAAAAAAAAAAGAGTTCTGGAGGGAAGCCTGTGGCTTCAAAACAAACACACACACACATACACACACACACACACACACACACACACACATCTCTTTTAGGAAAGCACAAATTTTTGGGGTAGGGCACAAATTTAGGGATTTGCTAATGGAACTTGAGCATGAAACTTGGCTCTCTCCCCACTTGCTGGTTAGGAGTCTGCACATCACCCCATCTTGCATGACTGTCTGCTTTCCTGCTCAGCTCTTCTATACAAACAGATCTCCCACCCTTGAGTCTGCACAAAGCTGGATTGTCTGGGGCTTCACAGGGTGGTTCAACAGCCTGTGTGAAAGGGGAAAAGACAAATAACGGAGAGTTATTGAATATACTGAGCTATTAGAGGAGCAGTATGGACATGGCAGTAAAGTTGCTGGGGTTTTAGCCTTTTTCTAAAGAAAACTTTCTTTGTTTTTCCAGATAGCATGTTCAGTGATTTTGATGCTGTTTTGTTCTTTGGAATGACATGCTAGGATCAGTGGACAGATTGGCTCCTTGTTCACTTTGCTATCAGCATGTGAATAGTGGGGTGCACTGCCTGATGTGACTGCATGTGCCAACCCACGTGGGTTCCCTCTCTGCTTTCAGGGATCGTTATGTTTGATCCTGTGATTCCTGCAGACAGAACCCTGATTCCTTCTCCACCACCTCGTCCCAAAAACCCTGTGTTTGATGATGAGGAGAAATCCAAGGTATAGTGAAGACTTGTATCATAATCACTGAAGTGATTACCTCATGCCCTTTTAGAATAAGGAAGAAAAATATACTAGTTGAGCTTTTGTTTACTGGGAGGTAATTTTTACAGAACTCCCAGCTTTATCTATGACCCCTTTGTCCATCCACCCAACCTGAAATCCCAGATGAGACCTTGTCTATGTTACAGTTTTGTCCAGCTGTAGTACTAGAAGGCAGAGAATGTGTTTCAGAGTCCCAGAATTGATGTACAGGAGGAATACTGGTCTGATGTCAAAAGAGTCTGAGATCTCAAAGTATTTGTCCTGTACAAAAGTAATAATGTAGCAACTGACATAAAATAGTAAAGCCATAAATGACTCCTGCTGAAGTCACTGTGACAACAGTGTAATCTTTGTAGTAGTGGGATGTATCTCTTTGCCCTGAATTGTTCAATTCCTCTTGCTGCTTCCCTTTGCTAAAAGGGCTGTCTTTGTTTCCTGAATACTCTCTTGTCTTGCAGCTTCTAGCCAAGCTGTTGAAAAGCAAAAACCCAGATGATTTACAAGAGGCCAACAAGCTCATAAAATCCATGGTAAAAGAGGTAAGAAATTCCTGTAGGGCTGATGGCAGTCAAGAGCTTGCTTTGCAGCTCTTGCTCTTGCTTTGTAGCAACAATTTGACCCCAAACTGGTGGAAAGCTTTAGGATCGTGTGAATGGCAAAACTTGGATTTTTTCAGGCTCCAGGAGCATTGCATTAGTGAATTCCTTAGTTAAACCTCAGAGTCTTAATGATATTGTCTGGCAATGATATCCAGTCTTGAGGGATTTTGTTTAGTTTTAAAAATTTCTAAGTCAACTGACTTTCATCACCAGTCCAGCTGGTGAGGGTTGTAAGAAAGTCCCATCTGATAACTCGGTAGATGGTAATTGTGACTAGATCACAAATGGGGTATCTTGTATCACAAAAATGCCTACAGTTGGTGTTGCTGGTGGAGGATGGGCTTAGATGAGAAGGACTGAATGGGATGTTGAAATTAATACACTTTTATCACTCAAGATGATGTTTCATGTCGGGGCTTTGGTGGGAGCATCGCAGAACTAGCCCTGGCTACTGAGGGCTGAGGTAGCAGAGCAGACTTCATGGAAACACCTTCCTGTTTGTGGAGCTGTGAGGCATCCACCCATGGCAGCTATTAGAAACCCTGGAGTCCAGGAAATGACTCACAGTGAATCTGGCTAAAGGCAGGAGAGCTTCAGGATTGAAGAGGATGTGTAGGGTACTGAGACCGTGTTTCCATTTGAGCTTCTTCATCCAGGACAGTCTCCTACGTCTTTCTCTGGAATCTCCGCTCAGAGGGAGTTGGACATTTTCTACTGGAGATTGTTGGTTATTTGTAGTACATGTTTTGTTTCAAATGTGTCTTTTTCATAAAATCTCATCAAGGACAATCCCTATTCCCCTTAAAAAATAATAATAAAAACCCCACATTCTGACAAGCTCAGAAAGGAACCTTTGGAACTTTGGAGAACATACTGTTTCAAAAACCTTTCTTTGTTTATGTAATTATTCATTAAAATCTATTTAATTAGACATGTTAGAATTGTGAGATTTCATAAAATTTTAGAGTAGTGGTGAAGAGATAACTGAATAAGCAATGCTTTACATGAATGGAAAAATACTTTCTTATTCCTAGTTCTATCTTAAATACACATTACTTGACATGATTTACAGATAACAGCTGCTGCTGTGATACTGTGGCCTGTACTGGAAAACTTACTTTTTGTGTCTCTCTCTTACGCTGTGAAGGATGAGGCTCGGATACAAAAAGTGACAAAACGCATGCACACACTGGAGGAAGTGAACAACAACGTGAAGCTGCTCAATGAGATGTTGGTTCATTACAGCAAAGAGGATTCATCAGAGGCTGACAGGGAGCTCATGAAGGTGGGTCTGAGCTGCTCTTGCTTCCCAGAAATCCTGCAGTCAGACTTTTCTTCCTCCAGATTGTAATGCTGTGCAAAGATCAATAAAAACAGTGCAGGAAAATGGAGAGTAGTGACAAGAAACAAAAGCGGTCATTGGAAACAGCAGGAAAGAAAATAATCATGTTTTTAACACTTTTCACCAAAGACTCAGTGCCTTTCAAGGGCAGTAATAGCTCTGTTTTGTACATGGGGGAAGTGAGGTACAGCAGTTAGCCCAAGATGCAGTATAACAGGATGGAGAAGCTGCAATATGTAATTCGTGCTCCTGCTAGGACACACTGATTCTAGTTAATAATTGTCCTTCACAGCATTCTAATGATTACCCTGAAGGCTGAACTAGGTAGATAAAATGTCCTTCCCTCAGGAAGAGTTTTAACTCGTGTTATAAGTTTGGAAGATGGTCAAGAAGGTAAAAATCTAAACAGACACGAGGGATGGTTGGATAAACCCAGGACCTTGAAGAATTGCACTGTTTAATAAAACTATACGTGTATTTAACAGTAAGCTACTGAAATTATGGCTTTTTTTTTCAAGTGGTTTGTTGCCTATAATACAGGCATAATAGCATATTCTTCCTGCCACCTTTCCTTTGGTTGTAGGCTCTAATGAGAGCTCTCAATTCTGCTCTTCCTTGAGCTTCCAGGAACTGCTGCAGAAGGAACATAGCACTTTTGGAGTACAGGGACAAAAATGTCAATATGAAGGAAGACTCAGATTTTGTATTAGTAGTGCTTCATGAACCCATTAATAGGGCAAGAATGAGAGATCTTGGTTGTCCATTCACACTAAGACATTCATCCCAGGGGAGTTGCGCTGTGTGGGCTGGTTTTGCTGACAATAATCCCTGTCTGATGAGACCCTTTGTCCTCATCTGTCTTTCCAGGAGCTCTGTGAAAGGTGTGAAACCAAAAGACGGACATTATTCAAGCTGGCCAGTGAGACAGAGGATAATGACAGCAGTTTGGGTAAAAAAAAAATCATGTCTTTTCTGATTGTTATTATAACCTGCTGCTGTTCCAGGTGGTAGGAAGGGAATAGCTGCTATAAAGGAGCCTCTTCCATTGTAGGTTTATCTGCTTGGTCAAAGCAAACGTAAAGACAAGGTCCTTGCCTCTTTGTGCTTATCAGTTAAATTCAGGCAAGGTAGACAGAGCTGATGGCTCTGGAAAACTGGGGGAGGTAACGTGGGAGGCACGTGCTGGTTTGGAAGGGGAAAGTTTTTTTCTTATTAATTATTTAGCTGATAACTGAGTACTCAGGGTGTGGGAAAAAACAAAATTACTGAAGTCTTTGTGATCATTTTTGTCTCTTTTGCATGTAGGGGATATTCTGCAGGCCAGTGACAATTTATCCCGTGTGATAAATTCCTATAAAAAAGTAATAGAGGGGCAAGTGGTCAATGGTGAAGTGGATCTCCCTGCAATGCCTGTAGCAGAAGGTGAGTTCCTGAGAAACTAATTATTTCATTTTGAATCATGATTTTTTAAAATCTTTTGGCAAGGTTTCCTTTTAGGCAAGGTTTCCTATTAATTGCAGTTAATTACTTATCTGGCCAACAATTGGTGAATCAAAGGGTCACAAAACATTTCTCAGGCAACAGTGCTACAGCTTCTGATTTTCCTTTGCTGGTTGATTACTACTGAAACTTTAGATAAGATCAGTAACAAGGCTGTGTCTGAATGATTTGTGTGGCTTGAAACTCTCATATGTTTTCCTTTTCACCTTTGCTCTGTCTCTTAATTTTAAAGAAAGGACAGCTTTACCTAAAGGAGAAGAGTAGAGTGTGAGAACCAGGCCAGGGTTCCGGTTCCTGACTTTGACAGCATCTCTGAAGTTAGGCCAATCGCCCCCTTTACACTTCAGTTTCACCAGTGAGAACTCTGGGCGTGTTTTGTGTCCCTGGATCATCACTTGGGAGTCAGCTCAATATTTCTGGATAAAAAGCAGTTGATTGCATACATAGTGCTGAAGGCTTCTTGTTGACACGAAATTGTATGAAGGCAAAGGGAATTCTAGACTAGATAGAAAATATCTATTTCTCCTGATTCTCTAGCTCTCTGGTAGCCTATTGTTTATGGTCTATGTTTGTTAAATAGGGAACATGTTACCTGCACCATCTCCCAGGTAATTTTTTCTGTGTGCTTTGCTTGCTCTGAGCCTTTTGCCTTCTTTCCTAGTAGTGCTCTTCTTCTGTCCGCTGCAGGCAGTGACTCCAGCAGGGATCTCAACACCCTCATCGACCTGGCTGGACTGGACGTCGCGAGCGCCCCGCCACCGCCGATGCCACCCGCCGCCCTGGCGCCAGCGCCCCCGGCCGAAATCCCCATCCTGCCGCCGCCGCCCCAGACATTCCCTCCCTCCCGCGGCAGCTCCTCGAGCCAAGCGGAAGCCGCTCCCGCTCAGCAGAGCAGCACGGCCAATTCCCTGTCCTTGCTGGATGAGGAGCTTCTGTGCTTAGGTACGAAACGGAGGGGCCCAGAGCAGGGCTGCTCAACCCATGCCTGACAAAGTCCCCTTCTGTCCTCCAGCGTGAGTGTAAGGGCTGGCTGCGCATGCAGGGTGCCTAAACAGTGTGAGGTACCTCCCATTTCTACCGCACTGGTTCCTCCTGCTCTTGGCTCATCCTGCGGGTTTAGTTAACCCATGGCAGTTGTCCTCACACTGCCCTGGGTTTTGGTGGAGCCTAAGTTTCCAGTTTTGTAACAGGTCCAGTGCATGCTGAGGAGGGTTGAGGGAGCCTGATGTTTCAGAAGAGCAGTTGGGAACAGTGATATCTGTCACTCACAAAACATGAACGTGGGGATATCTTTCCTCTAATTCTGTGTCCTTAGATCTGTTATTTCAAGAGAAGTTGAGGGGATTTCTTAGGCTCTTCTCTACCTCTCTCAGATTTAACACTGAGCCAGTGTTAAAACTCTGAAGTTGTCAGAGTAGGCTGCAAATAAATTGAGCTGCGTGTAACCACAGTCTGGGCTCTGGGTGCTTGGACATGCAGCTGACCTGCTGCAGCTTGGTGCAGGCTCCACAGCTGACTTAGCAGCTGTGCTAAAGAGCAAGGTGGTTCTGGAGAGTCGCTTACAGAGCCCGCAGAGCAGCTACCTGTGACCCCTGGCATGAATAGCAGGGGAAGCTGCAGATAAGAAAGATCTACAAATAAGAAAGGTCTGCAGATAGGAAAGGTCTGCCGATAGGGAGGGTTGGGAGAACCACGAGCAGGGTTTGTCTGTTAGCTCCTGGTGCTGCCAGTCTCACCATAGACTTGCACTTTGTTTCAGTCTTTCATCACATTCTTGGGTTCCAGCAGAGTTGAATCAAGTAGTTTGACACTGAAGCAACTGCCAGGGAATTGCAGCTAGCTCATTTTCCCCCTTGGGT
>JAWLRI010000424.1:541913-553942 GCA_034781795.1 Crypturellus tataupa
TTATTTTTGCTTTCAGGCCTGAATGATCCAGCCCCCGCAGCAGCGAAGGAGCCATCAGAAAACAACCAGTGGAGCATGTTTGAGGTACAAAGGAATTTTTCTCTAGGGGGATGGTCAGCGTGGGAGGTCTCAGGACACACCGTCACCTCAGAGAAACCTGTGATCACACGTACAGACCGAGGCATAGCTGTTCCTGGGGGGAAGCCAAACCTAGCCTCAAATTCAGGGATAGCTGTGTCTGAGCAGAGCAGATCTCTCTCTCTTGAGAGTGACTTTCTCTGTTTCCAGTCTGTCCCCCGTGATGTTAGCACTTCCTTTGCTTAAATTGCAGATCAGGTGTAGTCCTGCCATAGGCCACAGCCTGCTGCTTGCCACCTGCCACCTGTTTTTGTGGTAAATCTCTCCCTCTGTAACAGAACCACCTCTGTGCAGGGCTGGCAGGGCTTTAGCACATCTTCTTGCTTGCTTTTGCAGAATGACCAGCTGGACCTGGACTTCTTTGGTTCGAAGATGGGGACTGGTGCTTGCAACCCTGCAGGGAACCCTCTTCTCCCTCACACGACACAGGCCGCGTGTGGGCCGGCAGCAACGCTGCCCTCTGCTTTCACGGCCTCTCAGCCTGCTCCCAGTATCACTGCACCAAACCCAAGCCCATTTGTGTTCTCTGCTGCACCCACTGCCCCAGTGGGACCTCTTCAGACTCTGCCAGCTGCTCCTGGATACTTCAGCTCAGCTGTGGGAAACAATATGTCCAATAAGATGGATGCTCTGGGACAGCTCCTTGAAGAAGCCAAAGGGTAATGAACAGTCCTGGACTTTGTTTTGTTCCTGAGGTTAGGGAGTAAGGCTGACTGCAGCGTAATCCCATTCAGAGACAGACACATTCACCATTCCGGTTTGGTAGAAACCTGTGATTGAGACCTTTCTTCTCTGAGAGTCTCAATATACAAACAATACCAGAGTCCTACATGCAGCAAGGAAAGGCAGACACTGCTAGGTAGGACACAGCAGCTGGTTATTCCTGCAAGAAACAGCCTTCGTGTAAGTGAGCCTAGCAGACTGCTATGGTAGAGAGGCCTTTGCTCATCTGAGCCTTGCCGATCTGGGCCAAGGTGGGTTCTGCTTTCTTGCTGACTTGGGGAGAACGATACCTGTATCTCCAGCACCAGAGCTTGTCACGTAGCTCTGCTTTTTCAGTGGGGCCTCACTGAATCACCAGAGTATAGCCTGGTTGCAGGTCACTGCTTTGTTCTGTTCTCTTACTTCAGGGTTTATGCTGAGATGCCTGCTTCACTTCCAGCTCAATTTTCTGTGTTTTTTCTGTCTCCCTTCCAGGACTGCCACCCAAGGCATGGCTACAGCATCAGTGTTTCCCGGGGTTACTTTGCCAGCCACTTCCAGCTCTGCCCCATTAATCCCCTCTGCAGGGCTGCCAGTTACTGCCCCGGGAGCCCCTCCAATTCCTTTCCCAAGCAGCTGCACTGCTGGCTCAGGGAGCCCTCTCTTTCAGTCAGCATCACTCCAGCAGCAAGGCAGTCCTTTGAAAGCACCTGAAATTTCTTTGGCCAACATCCATGTTCCCTTGGAATCCATTAAACCGAGTAAGTACGTCAGGTTTTTCATCTTTCTCTGGATGTTATTTTTTTAAGCAAAACTTCCTGACAAAGATCACCTGGGAGAAAGGATTGTATAATAAAATGTTCCAGGCAGTCAGGTTGCCTCACACAGCTACAAACTCTCCTGTAGCCTAACGCTGCATTTGTCTCCTTCCCGTGCGGCAGGCAGTGCCCTCCCGGTGACGGCCTACGACAAGAACGGCTTCCGCATCCTGCTGCACTTCGCCAGGGAGTGCCCGCCGGGCAGGTCGGACGTGCTGGTCGTCGTCGTGTCCATGCTGAACACGGCGCCGCTGCCCGTGAGGAACATCGTGCTGCAGGCTGCTGTCCCAAAGGTAGGGGTGTGCGACAGACACAGGGCAGCCTCAATCTGCACGGTCAGAAAGGGCCTCGGGATGAACATGGGGTCTCAGATGGAACCATCTCCCTCATTCTGCTTTTCTGTTGCCTCTGTTCTGCCCGTTTCCAAAACACAAAGGTGGTTCTTGGAGGCAGAAAACACTAAATAGGATAAATCAAGAACTACAGTTATGTTTTCCTTTTTTTCTTGCCATCTAAGGTCAATCCTGCTCAGCACAGGACTCTTACATGGATGTCTCTATCTGAGACCTGTGTTGAGGTCTCGCTGAGATCTCTATTGAGATCTGTGGGAACTGGTTTCTAAAAGACATCTTAAATCTGAAAATATATTCCATTCTGGTTCTACCTCTGCCAGCTAAGTTTGGATGTCTGATTCATGTTTTGAATCTATCAAACTTGGCTATGGTCTGCCCATCATTGTGACAGCATCTGCATTGAATCCTCTGCTACAAGAGCTCTCCTACAGGAAGGTGCTGCTGGGATTTACCTGGCCAGCGCCTTCGCTCTGGGCTGATTTGTCAGTCTCTGTGTCATGCTGTGATGCAGGGCTGGCTCTTGTCTCCCTGTGCGTGAAGCTTTCACTGTCCCCAAGACAGAAGACGTTCCCTGAGGTTCCACTTTTTCATTTGCAGTCCATGAAAGTGAAGTTACAACCACCCTCTGGCACAGAGCTGTCTCCGTTTAACCCCATCCAGCCGCCTGCTGCCATCACCCAAGTCATGCTTCTGGCAAATCCTGCAAAGGTGAGAGGGGACCCTGCCACAAAGTGGGATTTAGTTGTGCTTTCAGTTCAGGGCTGGAGGGAGAGCAGGTTCCCCAACAGGAACTTTTTCTTCAGCAAGAAAAGCAACGAGGACACCTGCATTTCTCCAAGAAACAGGCAGCAGCCTATATGAGGGGAACATAAAGGAGAACACAGTTCAGGGAGTCAAAGTTCAGTCAGGAATTTGTCTTGGCCCCCTTGTGCCCTAGATGTGCCTCCTGCTTAGTGATAATTGGAGTGTCACTAAATTAGCTGGTGACGCAGAAATACTTTTGGTGTATTGAGGCTGTAGCCTGTCAGCTCTGAGGCAAGACATTAATGCCAGGTCTTGCTCTTCCCCTTATTCTTTGAGATGTTTTGAGAGGCACCTGTCATGTGGGTAACAAGGACATGGTCAAGCCTTTCCTGGCTGCTGATCCTGCTGTGGAAGCACTTGGGTCTTTGGGGAAATCTTGCAGTAATTATTCACTGAAGTAGCCTGTTCCATAAAGCTTGTGTGCTGAAGTAATTGTCATTTCTAATTGAGTAAATCTAGATGCTGTGATCTGAGAATTCCAACAAAAGGGCCTTAAGGCTGAAAATTGTGAGATTCGAAGTGATAAATGTCAGATGGATCTGGTGGTCTGAAAAACTTTCTGAAGCACCTGGAGATCCCTCCTTGCAGGACTAGTTCAATTCCTCTCACTGTTTACTGGGACCTTTCAGAGAAGGAACTGTTGTGTTTTATCTGCCTCCACACGGTTGGGAGGTTGGTTTTGAAGCACACAAGTTATTCCAGCAGCATTAAAGCAGTCCTCAGGCTGCCTAGAGAGCAGTTGTGCTATGACCACACATGGGCTATGTGGGCTGATGACCACATATGTATGGCAAGCTACCGAGCTGCTGCTCAAGGTCATTTATGCTTTTGTCCCAGTGTTTTCCTCTAACAGAAATACTTGTGGTTTACAAAGCTAACAGGTAAATAAGTGATGTTTGCTAAGAGCTGAAAGTATTGCATGGGCTTACCTTGGCCCTCTACCCCACTGCATGGTCTCTGTAGGGCGCTTAGAGCCAAACGCTTCGTTTGGGAAAAACTGAGGCCCTTCTCATGTTGCTCTTTTTGTCTTTTCTGCAGGAGAAGGTGAGACTGAGGTACAGACTGACCTTCACCCTGGGAGACCAGCCCAGCACAGAGCTTGGCGAAGTGGATCAATTCCCCCCTGTAGAGCAATGGGGGCATCTATGACCCTGGGCCACTGCCAGAGACTCCGTGACAGGACCAGGAAGGGATCCCGCAAGACTGGGATGAACGTGCCGTGGCGAGGGACACACATGCTACCCACTGGTGATGTGCAGCTTCGTTTACATGTCCTGACCACTCTGCTTGTAGCTTTAGTCCGGAATGTTATGCCCCACATTGAAGGGGTCCTGGGACATTTACGTCAAGCATGAACTGAGTGGCAACCAGTAACAGGCAGTGCTGGCTACTTTCATCTTGGCCTCTGGGTGAATCTGGTTCTACCTTCTGCTCTATTAAACTTGAAGTTGTATTCTGAGGGGACACCTGTCAACAGAAGGGGATTTATTTGGCTTATTCCTGTCTTGCTGTCCAGAGATACCTAGAGGCTGGTGGGGCAATGATGCCACCAGGAGCTTCCTCAGCGCAGAGCCCTCACTCTTGCTCCCCGAGGACTTTTACCTCCTCAGTGCCACACTGGACCAGTTCAGCATGTCGAGCAATAACGCTGGCTCTGTGAGGGAATGCTTATTTTCTACATTGAAATGGCACTTCGCTCCCTTTCTCTCCCTCCTCCATTTCACTACCAACAGCCAATGTAAGCTGACCCCTAGCTCTGTGTTGTGACACTGCTGTATATTTAGTTGATATATTTATTTTATACTGCTAACTGCCTCTCTGGTGTAGCCGTTTGGGGCAGGTGGCACCGAGTTTTATGCAGGTGGCTACACTGGTTATTTTTCTGCCTTTGTTGCATTCCCTGGCGTGGATGAAAGGGGAAACACGGGATGAAGGAGGTAAACCCGACGGGGCAGGAAAGCAGCAGTTGCTATCGGTGGAGGACAGAGCCTGGAGGGCAGAAGAGTATTTGCAACCACGAATCAGGTGCAGCGACTGAATGCAGGGATGGGCGAGAGGCCTCTCGCGTCCCCTCGCGCGGGCAGGGTCGTTGTTACTGTAGCTGAACTGTGTTCCACTGAGATGAGTGCAATGAAATAGAGGATGTAAATAATAGAGCCCTAGAATGTCTAAATAGAAACAAGCGGACAGGGAAAGGGAAGACGGCTCCGTGGGCTGTGGTGGTGCATGTGCTGGGTCTAATACCCGCTTTTATTTGTTCCCTGTATTAAGTGGCTAAGTGCAATTGTGTCCACGGGGGAAAGCTGGTTTGCTGGGTGAGGTATCCTGTGCTAAAAGGGGGCAGGCGACCTAACCCCCTCAAGCTAACATCACCTAGAAACTCATTTTAAATCATTGAATCTTCATTCCAGCAGTCCCTTCCTTCCCCCTTTTTATTTCCAGTCTCAAGCAACGCCTCAACTAGCTTTGAGACTGACTGTTTTAAATTAACGTTTTTGTTTGTTTGTTTTTTTAATGCTCTTTGACAAAAGCACAGAAGGACTGGGGCCTTGGGCACGGACTACGCTCAGCGCTTCTAGCAGTGCTGTCGAGCAGCAGCTCTTATGCCTAGGAACAGGAGGCGTCAAAGTGCAGAGAAAATCAACGTGCAGGAGGAGACCCCCTGCCTCTTGTAGGAAGAAAACTCAGAGGAGAAAGTGCTGCTGGAATTAATGGAGGCTATAAAACCCATTAGGGCAAATACAGCTCTGAATATTCTAGCTGTCCCAGGCAGATCATTACAGCTGCTGAATTTTCTTCACTGATGACAAGTAAAAAAAAAAAATACTAGAAGTCAAAACCTCAGCGGTTTGAGAGGCCTGAATCAGGGACTCGATTCAGCTGTAGAAGCCCTGAAGATGAAATCAGAGCTTGGCCCAAGAACTTGCTATGAACTCTTGGGCTGGGGCTCATAAGGAGCAGAGCCTCAGAGCTCCCTGCAGCAGAAGGGCAAGTTAAGTCTTTCGGATCCTCAAAGGAAGCGGCAGCAGTTTTCAAGTGATGAAATAGGGTGGGGGACAAGGAGAGAATTGTTTCTGCCTCAGACGTGTTCCTGCCAGCACTTCAGACACAGCAGGCACAGGGCTATTGCCTAAATCATTTCAGTCTGCCCAGGTGCATAGGGGTATTGCCTAAATCATTTAAATGTGCCCAGGTGCTGTAGTGTGTCCTTAGGAAGCAGGTTTCACTGCTTTAGATGCCTACACGTGAATCTCACTGTGACTTGGAGGGAGTCAGAGGAGCCCGAGCGCTTTCTGAGGGGTGGCTCCGTTCTCAGTGTTAACGGCAGCGCGTTGCCTGCACAGCAACACGGAGCGATCCCGGCGTTCTGCTGTGTGGAAATGCATTGCTGCCAGCTCTGGAAATTAAACCCTGAATGTTACTTGTTGGTAGGTTGAGGTTCCAGCTTCATACCGAACAGCCGTACTGTAAATACGTCTCAAATGCATTTGTTCTGCTGCATGTTAAATAAACTGTTTTCCCTACCTTGCTCTGTGGCTGCCCTTGCTAACAACTGCTCGTGGAGTACAGGGCAGTTCCAGGAAATCTAAAACTCAACCCATCATCTCAAGACCATCCAGACTAAACAATGGGGCAGAAGCTGCTTTTTCTCTAAAACTCCAGGGATTTAAAAGGTAGGTACAGATTCAGTTCCAGCCACTAGAGGCAACACTACTGAGAGAGGAAGGGTGTTGGGGCCATTGCTAAGGAGACTTGCTTTACAGGGCTGTTCAGCTTCGGCAACCTTAATAGACTGTTTTTAAAAGTTACGTCTATGTAAGTTACTATTTAAAAGTTATGCTAATTATATTTACAGAAGACAAGAACAAATCACCAAGCAATATGCAAAACAAGATATTTATTCTTAGAAAAGCAGTCAGGTTTATGTACAGTGAACCACAGAAGAAAATAGCACCTTGCTCTCTTCAGGATCCTTCCAATGTGCCTTCCTTGACGATGACTCGTGCGAGATTCCGTGCGAGAGCAAGTCTCAGCATTTCGACCTTCATAGTCTCAACGTTGTCATCCTAAAAGTCAGCAGAGTGTGAGGTAGACTGTTACACCCAGCAGTGGCCTGAGAAGTTATGTTTCTCCCTGGGACTTCCTGACAAGGGTAAAATGTTTCCTACGTTTTAATCACCACAAGAAAGATCTACCAGGCTGTTTCTTTTCTTGCAGCTGCAGCAAATGGCTCCCTGTTTGTGCCTGGAACATTCGATTGCTTGAGCTGTTA
Organism: Crypturellus tataupa; assembly: GCA_034781795.1. NCBI lineage: Eukaryota > Metazoa > Chordata > Aves > Tinamiformes > Tinamidae > Crypturellus > Crypturellus tataupa. The sequence goes on from JAWLRI010000424.1 coordinate 549,002, forward strand.
GGTGGCAGCACCTCAACTTTCCATATCTCAATTATGCAATTATTTTCTATTATTTCTATTATTTATATGCAGCAGCACAGTGAAAAGCAGAAGCCATCTTCTATAGCACTGCTTTTGTGTGTGCTTAAGAACCTTCTGCTGACTCCTTATTTGGACAACCTTTAAAAACAGCCTCAGTGCCTCATGCTGTCCTTTTTCTGCCTCAGCCCAGGAATAGAAAGTTCAGACTTGCTTCCCCTGACCCCAGAGAGCCCCACTGAGTTGCTATTAGGTTGCCCTTGAAAGAGGGAGTACCTGGAATTTCTGCTTATCTGACTTCCCTGCTGTCAAGTCTTCCAGACATCTCATCAGTTCGTAAGTCTGCTCTGCTGAAAATATGACCTGTGGAAATTAAAAGTATTTACTGAAAAAGAATGAGTTTAAGGACATCACATGGTCTACGAAGACAACTAAGAGAAAATTTGCTGGCACAGATCCACCCTGATGGTAGGATCCTAGGATAATTCAGGTTGAAAGGGACCTAAGGAGGTCCAGGCTCCTGCGCAGAGCAGGGTCAGCTGTGAGGTCACAGCAGGTTTCACTGGGCTCTATCCAGTTATGTTTATAGCTACTGAACTGCCATTTTCTTGATGAATCTGGAGAAATTGGTCTGCTGCCTTCTGCTAAACTAGAACGGTTTCCAAACTAAGCACAGAGGGAACTGGATGCAGCACGCTTAAATCACGAGCATACGTGTATTCTACCCCTATTTTCTGAAAAGAGGGCTCTGAATTAATAGCCAATTATCTTGTCCTGTATTCAAAGTGGTATCTCATAGTGGATGGGGTCCTTTGTGCTCCCACTCACAGAACTTTGGGAGAACTGAACTCTCAGAAACGGCGCTCCTGCCCTGGGAAGCGTGAGCCCTGGGGACGAAGGGGCCACCACTTGGAGACACCTCGTTGGGCAGAAAGGGGCGGTGGTGGTGGTGATTCTTGTCCCTCTTGGCCAGCGCGCTCACCTCTTTCTGCTCCAGCAGGGGAAGAGCATCTGTCAGCAGGGTCATCCAGAAGGAGCAAGGAGCAATATGGGCAGTCATCAACATCAGAAGCAACTTGGCAGCCTCAGAGAACCTCTTCTCGCCGTAGAGCCGGTGGAATTCTCGGTACTTGCCTGTGCACAGGGTGTTGGGGAAGGGTTAGTGTCACATGAATGTCACAACAGCACGAGCCCAGGTTACAGGATGTTCTCAGGTCACTTTGCTCTCATGAAGCCTTTGGTAGAATTACCCTCAACTGAAATGAGCCTTCAAAGCAGCTGGATCTGGGAGAGTAGCAAGGCTGGAATCTTGTGCATCAGAAGGGTTAACAGAAGGTTAAAAGAGAGGCTGGCCAAAAGGCAGCAGAAAGGCTGCTCCTCTTCCCAGACAGCTTTACTGCTTGAAGCAGCCTGCCAGCGAGCTGCAAGTGTCTCTGGTTTCTCCGTGTGTGCGAGTGTCTCCAGGGTCAGCCACTGCATAAGCGGCTTCTCCCCAAAAAACAGGGAAAGGAGAGGGGAATGAATGTTCTTCTTGATACTTCAGGCTTTGTAGTCATCCTGATTGTTTATATGGAAACTGAGATTTTTGTTGACACAGAAAATACTGCTTTTGCTATGAATCACTAAGATCAATATCCACTATGTGAGAACTGGCTCGGGATAAAAGTGGTTTTTTTTTAGTCTGTGGTTTTGTTTATATCCAATGAACTGTCAAAATAGCTGGAAGTTTCGTATTCAGATTCCTCTCTAATGCCTGAGCTCAAGAGAGAGACATCTGCAAGATGTCTAGCAAAAGATGTCTAGCAAAACCTGATGTTTCTAAAGCCTCCAAATTAGAAGTGAGCCTTCCAGGAATTACTCTAACAAGCAAGAAGGGAGGTCACTTTTAAATAATCATAATCACAATTAAGATATAATTCCGTGGGACTCATGCAAGTTGCTGGGTGCCACTGCACATACTGTGTTAGAGGGAATATCAAATTCCAACAGCTACAGTTATTCTAGACTTAATTTAGGATAGTTTTAAATGAAGGAAATAGAGTTCCAGTTCTGTAAGCCTGGACCAAATAGGAACATATCAGACTTCAGGATTAGCTTCACTGTGAAGCTGTTGTCAGCCAGAAGAGACTCAGCCCAGTTGCCAACAGCTATTTTACATTCTCATTAGATTTCGGGCCAAGTATTTGGGCTTGCTAAGCCCCACGGCTCCAGGGAAAGGAGCACTTCACCTCTGTTTCCTGCCTCGATCCATTAATCACCAGAGGCCACGAGCAGTTGCAGACAGAGGGGCAGGTTACCACCGCCTGCGCTCGTGCCAGCCGGGAGAGGGAGGCTGTGGTGCGGAAAGGGAACCTGACGGAGGCCTTCCCGGCTACACAGCACAACTGCTGGAGTGAAAGAGGAGGAGGAGGGATGTTCTGTTCTAGTGAGCTTGAAACGGGCCTGCTGAACCAAGAGCAACGGTGCAGACACTTACAGCCGCTTCTTCAAGATCTCCAAATTACCTAATTATCAAAATTACATAAACTAGCAGTCTTCCCAGGGACAGCCACCCCATGTCTTCCAGATTTCCTCACTGATGTTTCACAGAATGTGTCCTTGGCAGTGATACAGACTAGAAAAGGCCGAGAGAAGCAGGCGAATGTCAGAATTCAGCCCTGTCCTGCTCAAAGCAGCACAGACAGGTGCCTTCTGTGAGCACAACTGGAAATGCAGTCTGAGAGCAAGCTGCATCCCAGTCACTTCCAGTCATTTGCTCTCCCCTCATCATCTGTAGCCAGGTGGAAGCAGAGACAAGTCCAAATAATTGGTTATAGTCAGCAATGTTCTAAAAGTCAGCAATGAAAACTAGGCAATTCTCACCAAGAAATGTCAGGCGGTCACTAAGCAGCATGGATGGTCCCAAATTATCAATGAGGTCTAAGTCAGAGAAGCATCCCTTTTCACAGTAATCCTTGAGGAATCTAAGGAAAAGGTAAAACACAATAAAAACTTAAAAGGGAAAGTATCTTCACATACATATTTTGTAATTGCCCAAGCCTTTCTCAGAAAATTACACTAAAGAACCGAGTTCCATTCTAATCAACCACCTCCAATGGCTCCAGAAGACATCACAACACTTTCTGTGAGTGGCCAAGGAGCTGCTGTAACTTGTACCCAACACAGTTTATTTACTACATTCTGTGGTGATTGAGATTTTTTCTGCACAGGAAAAAGAAAGAGGAGCAGCACAGGAAGCTGAAGCTGGGGGATGCCTCCCACGGCACAACAAAAACTCTGTTCTTCCTGGTGTGTAAAACAGCTGGTCAGCAGCAGGAGGAATAAAGCCCTAAAGCTTTTTGTCTGACCCATCAGAGCCTTCATTATGCTGCTGTTTTCAGCATCTGCTTCCTGCGATAGATTTGTTTCACCTTCTGTTGAAGGAAATATGATGGCTTTTATTCCCTTAAAGGGAAAAAAAATTAAAACCTCAAACCAACAGCAATGGCTCATTAATTCCTTTTCACTATTGAAGACTGAGTATTACCTGGCCTTCTAATCAGACTACAACTTCAAAATTACAGCCTAACTAAGCAAACCTGCCTATTTCTAATTAGCAAAAAATATAGGGCACAGGTTGTTAGACTAAAAAAAAAAAAAGCTAAAGAGAGTTTGGGAAAAGCCCCTATCTTTTTATCTATGTCTAAACTAAACATTAGCTGCTTCTATTTGCTAACAAACTTCCCATCCCTTCAAGGTCAAATACTGTGACAAGTTTATCCAAAACCAGGGAGGCACTCAGCAAAGCTTTACGCTGTTACACAGATCTTAATTCTGCTTTAACACTTTTTTTTTTTTTCCAGAAATGCTGCCTTAAATGCTGGCCTTGAAACATTAGCTCCCACTGACTTGTTTGGGGACTGTAGGGTGAACTGGATTGGCTAAAAATAATCTACTGAATAAAATGGAAAGGGATTATCTTTCAGCCCTGTTAGGTTTCTTAGTTCACTGTGCAGTCCATCGAATTGCAGGAAGTGAAAGGGTAGGGCATGCAGTGAAACCCTCGCCAAAAGAAATGTTTATCTAATAATCCAATCCTCTTAAGCCTTCCTTTGATAAAGTCAACTTGTTTCACTTCTGCATCTAACAGAGTGAAAAGGGATAGAAAAAAGAGGTTAAGCTATTGCAGACGAAAGTACCAAACAATGTTATTTTCTACTCCAGATGCACGTGCTTGATCTGAGGGAAAGACAGTCACGATCTGCCTGCAGGACCTTCTCAGGATGTCACCTTCTGCCCATTCCTCCAGTCCCACTGCAGCGGGAGCAGCATCTGAGAGCTTGACTCAGCCTCACCTGTCTGATATTAGGGTGGCAAAAGCCGCATCCTTCGCCCTGATGCTCCAGGACAGGGCAGAGCCCAAGCGGTTGTTCCGCAGCGCTTTCATGGCCATGATTTTACAGATGCTACGAACTTCAGCCAAAGGTACAGGAGAAGAGGGGAAAGAGAATCAGTTTCAATCGTTTCAGTTGTATCACTATAAAGAAAGAGATTAGATTCAAGAAGCAATCACCCTGCTCGTGCATCTGCCTCTGCTCGCAGATCCTCAGCACTTTGAGGGCCTTTTGTTCTGTGTTGAGGGGTATCCGCTCAATATGCAGCTCCAAATAAACCCTGCCGTATTCCGGACAGTGGTCAAAATAATCGACCCCCAGCTGCCAGAGGCTGAGAGAGAGAAGAAAAGTCAGGCATTCCAATCACACAAGTCTTCAAGAAGCCCAACATTAAAGTCATAGGGAAACTCTAGTCTGTATTAATACGAGTTAGCTCTGATTTACTTAGAATTCAGATTTAAAATAGCTTCTAGTTTGCAAAATATCAGTTGCCTATTTCAACAAGTCTGGAATATCTGCATCTGAGAAGTACAATTTGCTCTGTGGTACA